>OY856409.1:78677721-79170221 GCA_963693085.1 Alisma plantago-aquatica | reverse complement strand
CAAAAAGTGATACATCAAAAGTTTCAAAAAAATCTAAAAAGGGGTTGCAATTAGGATTAAGTCTCACTGATACAGACTAGAGGTTCGGTCAATGAATCATTAAATTGATATAGAGTACATGCACATATTGGAGAGTAGTGGTGATAAATCCCTAGTCAACCCTTGATCCAAGACATGGTTATATTTCTAATAATATCAACCTAGATAAGTTCGGGTAAATTCAAAACTAAATTTGTATTTCATAACTGCCATTTTTCAAACCAGTTGTTTCTCTCCCTTGCTATCTGTCCCTAGTCAGGTAGGACTTGCTTGGGCTCTCTTGGTTAACACAACTAGAGAGGACAATAATTATCATATCAAATGATTCTCAATTGTTTGTGTTGTTCTCTGGGAATCCCCTAGTAGCCCTCTATTTATATGTGGGGTTAAGGTCAGGGTTCCCAGTCTATGCAGGAGCAGAAGGAACTGGAGGATCTCAAAATTTCACAACAATTCTAGAAAATGTGTATCCTGTGGCATCCGAAACGGCTAAATGGAAAACCCTGACGATTGTATGGAATACAAGATAGTCGTCTCATACTGTCAGACCATCATTTCATAGTTTCCCAGTTTAGTTCATATGTCAGCAATTCCAATTAGTACATGTCATGACGTCAGCACCAATCCTTGATGCAATTGAATTGCTCCCCCAAAATAGTCGTTTGACACAGATGAGATGGGCATCTCACACCATGCCAAATGGTCATCTTGCACAAGCAAGACGGGTGTATCGCAGCCCGGGTAGGCTGAATTTGAGCTAATGTACAATACAACTAGCCTAACACTCCAAATAGTTGTCTCAACACTTAAACTAATTGTTTGGTAGTCTAGTCAGCTGATTTGTTGTGTGAATTGAATACTTAAACATTTTAGTAATAAATCCAATCATCGATCAAGATCAAACTCATCTTCCAGATGAGTTCCTATGTGTGTGACCCTATAGGTCACATATTATGTTGGCAGTGAATGTCCATACCAACTTATGATATCACAAACAATGAGCGGCTCTAGTCACACATCATTTCTACCTAAGTAAATGGAAAGTTGGAGAACAACTTCAATCTATAATTCGTGTATGATGTTACAGTGTTTATATAATTCCTATGTCATTAATATCCAGATTAAACTCGAGGAATGGATCTGTCATCCTCTTCAACATTCAATCTATGTTTCTTGCTATAGTAAATTATATGAGATATGTACAAGCTCAATATCATATATTCACATGTATATGGCCATGTATTTCTTAGTCTCGCTAACTCAAGTGGCCTTGGATATCATATTCCCATTGGAGGAACAAATCCCATCTCTATCACTCACACTCAATCCCCATGTGTCACAGTCACCCAACCATCACCTTTATAACAACCCATGTTTTAGGATTGTGTTTGTTGATGTCAAAGCATACCAAATGACATGTGATAAGTGTAGTGATTTTAGGTCTAAGAACCACAAACACCACCATCACTATGAGAGATGACTATGACTACCATGGTAATGATTTCCATGTGTCAGTTTCATGGTGGGTCTGTCTGATACATTATTCTCTAACATGTATATGTGTGCTTGGTTTGATATCGCCATATCATGACTAATGAGATTCTATCATCAACCAACTCACACTATTATCTTATGTGTTATTGCTATCGATTTACCATCCACAATAACAACCAATTAGGGACATAACAAGAATGCATGTACTCTTAACATCTGTATGATCTCATTGTTTAGGTCCTCAACCTGAAGACATACGTCATTGAGTAATATCATTCTCTAGACATTTATTATTTTATTTCATCATCTCAAAAACTAAATAAATAGAATAAATTGGAAGCTTTCCTTTATTAATAATCAAATCATTTACAAGTAATGTCATTGCAATCTTCATATTATTGGCTCTCTGGCTTACTTACCAACATATTGGGATACTTTCAAGACCTAAGGAATATGGGGATTACCCCCACATGATTTATATCATTATACAAATAGAGGAAGAGGGAGAAAATAAGATAGACATTGGAAAATCAATGAAAAATCCTCAAAGAAGCAGTACTGACGGTCTCCTCTCATAGACAACTTGATCTACAACATTCTGGCAGCAAATCTACCCTCAAGAGGTACCTAGAGCATCCGGTCAGTGGATATGTCCATTATATCCTCCTCTGTTGTATTTGTGCTCCATTACAATGAGATAGTGTGTGATACCTTTCTTTGGCAGAACTCCCCTTAGGTCAAAAGTAGGGCTTTGGTCATCATTAGTTCGCAGTCATTGGATCTGTCATGATTTTCAATGTGCACATATTCTATAAAGTTGATAATGCTGATAGGATTTTTGTGGCACTGAGTTGTCAGTTGAATCAAAACCCTCAAACTATTTCGGTACTATCGACGAGTGTGTCAATGGCACCGAGTTTCTTTCTACAGTTTTGACTTTATCTTGATGCTAAAGTTGGTACCACTGATTGGCATGTCAGTGGCACCAAATCAATAAATTGTACTTATCGATGCTCTCTAGATGGTGAGTCTATGTCACCTTTCTCTGGTAGCATTGACTCCATACTTGGTAGCACCGAGTATAGTCTCGATAGTACTGAGATTTCTAGAATTACATGTCATGTCGGTACCACCACCATAGGTGTTCATAGCACCGTGCTATCATATGAATGATCAAATTACATGAACAAGGGAAAAACAATATAAGTCCAAAATAAAGATGATAATTTAACATAATTAGGTGAATTGGGGCTAGATCTTCATTGGTCATTGGACTCATCAGGAACAGTTCATCGTTGAAAGCTTGGGCACATCCAATATGATGAATGGGGGGTGCTTAGATGTTGATGAGGGATTGATTAATGGGTGATATAGTTTATGGTTCAATAGATGATAGGGAAAACCAGTCGGTCACTTGCATTGGTTGATTAGATGCATCATGCACGGAATTCTCATGTGGCACCAGGTGTTGCATCAGTGGATGTTAATTATGAAAAAGATTGTCATCCTACATTATTGTGTCTGGGTAAATTTTCTAGCCTTCCATTAGAGCAAAGAATTAGATCAAAATTCTAACAAGTTAACATAAATTATGGAAAATTGATGGAAACCTATCCGTAAATAAAAAAACAAAAACTAGAAATGCAAAACTTAGCTAAAAATTCAACTAAAAATGGGATGAATATGAATTCATCTCATACCTTTAAGTTTCATGTCTTTATTGTTATCAAACATACCAATCTTATTATTGATACACACTCTAATTGTTTCTTCCTTTTTTGGGGTGTTGTTCCCTAACCACCCAAGTATAAATGTTCTAGGAAAGACATTCCATACTACTATAAGACCTGGGAATATGAGGATAGAGTGAGATGGCCATGTTTCCCTCTTTGCAAGGTCCTTTTTATAAGATAGTTGCACTTATTTCTTTTACATCATGCCACTCTTATGGGTGAGGAACAAGGTTGTACTTGAGATATTTTTATAGTTTTATTTTTGTTTTTATAAAATGACTATTGTAATAAGTGTGAATACTCACTTTTTATCCTACATGTTTATATGTTTCATTTTTGTCAATTTTATCCTTAGTATTATTGAAAGGATCCCCTCTCCAGACCCACTCATTGCATGGTCACAAATAGATTGAGGAGGTTTTGTTGATGTTACTAAGTTTGTGGAGGTTTAAGGATGGATTTTGGAGAGATGTCTATAGGCATGAAGGCATGAAGGGGATAGGGGAGTCCACAAAGATTGAAATATAGAGGTAGAGAGATGAAAAGATGTTCTAGGGTCTATATTGTAGAAACCTATCAAGTTAAGGTTCAATTAATGTGATTTTCTTCAAGGAATGTTGAATAAAAAAGTAGTGAGATTAGTCAAGGATGTAGAAAAGATGAAAAAAATTAATTCTTGTAGTTACCTTTGGGATAATATAATGGGAGAGGAAAGCATGTCAACGCTATTTGAAGCACCTAGGTCCATCTTAGGAAAACATTAAAAATCTCTTCATTGGCTTTATGGACCACTATTGAAAACAAAATATTATATATCTACATATGCACACACACACACACATATATATATATATATGTATGTATATGTATATGTATATATATGGCTAAAAGAACTGTGTACTTGAGTACAATTAGCTTACATGTACCCGTCTTCATTTACGATGATTGTGAAATTATATTCAACAATATAACCTTATGGATGTGATGCATAGCTCGTAGATATGATGTGTATAAAAAAACACTGCAATTCAATATAAATTCAACATCCTATTAAAGAATATGCGTGTTTTGTAATCAACGGTAAGTTAAAAAAATCACAGAAATTGTTGAATGATATATTGTTGTATCCCATGATCCATATGAAATATGGTGATGATTTTTAAACACATATAAATATATAGTGTTGAATTAGTACATATGGTCGGATTTTGTGAACATACATCACATGTGTCATTTTAATGGCCGATACACATAAGTTACATGTACTGAGCGGTACACACAACTCTCTCTCTCTCTCTCTATATATATATATATAGAGAGAGAGAGAGAGAGAGAGAGAGTCATCCCAGAATACACTCAAGTAGTTTTTTATGATGCAATATTTTTTTTAAATCTAATCCGTGGATCTTCTTAAACATCTTTTAAATATCTCATATACAAACTTTTAGTACATTTGGACATTTGTAGGACATGTGATAAAGACCACAAAAATTATGCATTTCATATTCATTTCGCACGTCGATTTTGTTGCCTTGGATGAGTGACTTACACTCATCCAAACGGGCTCAAAATTTGTATGTAGCCTAGCTACAGTATGACAGTGAAGGTCAATGGTTTACCTTTTGAAAAAAAATAGTCTTGATATTCAAACACGCTTGAGTGTATCCGTGCGATCTGTACACTAGAGTGTATTCTAGCCTGACTCTCTCTCTCTCTCTCTCTCTCTCTCTATATATATATATATATATATATATAGACACACACATATAAATGTACATATATATGCATATATAGACATATAATATATATATATATATATATAGACACACACCCATTAATTTATATATTTTATTATATTATGTATATGTGTATATATATGGGGTTCATTCCTTGCCCGCACGGGTAACTAGGATTTTGCTACCCGTACATCTAGAAAAGTAACTATCTAGAGACAACAAAGTAAATATGTTTTCAAAAAGTAACTATTCGACTAAAAAGGTAAAAATGGGCAGAATACAAAGTAAAAATTCTGGAATAGATATGTAACTATACTTCCATTACAATTGTAACTACTATTTAAATAATGCAACTTTTTGGAAGCTAATGTAACCCTACAAATGTGTAAGGCAAAAACATTTAGAAAAAGTAACTAATTTTGGAGCGGGTCGCTACTTGTGTGGGTATTAATGATAATACATACATACATAAATGTGTGTGTGCATGTATATATATATGGCCCGTATTCAATCCCCATGCGGGCATCTACCTCCCCCTCTTTTGGTTACTTCTTTTGGGGTTTCTTACTTTACACATGTAGAGGGTTACTTTACCTTACAAACCGTTACTTTTCATGCATAAATAGTTACAGTTGTAACAGCTATAACAAATATACAATGACATATATATTTGTTTTGTATTTTGCCTAAATTTTATAATTGTATAGTTACTTTTTTGTGAACATAGTTATTTTTTTATCAAGAGAGATTCTTTTTTGACCATGTAGTTACTTTTTGAGATGCATGAGTAGCGAAAATCCAGACTACCCGTGGGACAACAAATGAATGACAATATATATATATATATATATATATATATATATATATATATATATATATATATATATATATATATATATATATATGTGTGTGTGTGTGTGTGTGTGTGTGTGTGTGTGTGTGTATGGGCATTCATTCATTGCCCGCGTGGGTAGCTACCCACTCCATTTTTTTGTGGTTTCTTACTTTATACATGTATAAGGTTACTTTAACTTGCAAACTATTTCTTTTCATGCATAAATAATTATATTTGTAATAGTTGTAACAAATGTATAATTACATATTTATTCCAGATTTTTTGTTGTGTATTCTGCATGGTTTTACTTTTTGAGTCAAATAGTTACTTTTTGGTTAACATAGTTACTTGTTTGTTCAGTGTGTTACTTTTTTGACCAAAAAATTACTTTTTGGCAGCACAAGTAGCAAATTCTATGTTATCCATGGGGGTGTTATATATATATATATATATATATATATATATATATATATACACACACACACACGTATGTATATATTTGTGTGTGTGTTTTTGTGTATGTATATGTAAATGTATATAGGAAAGTCAATGTTATTGACATCTCTACATCAATGTCTAGGGTTTTGGGATTGATTTAACCCTTCAAGTGATTCTACTCTAAGGGGATTCGCTCAAGATTCACACTTTCACATGTAATGGCTTGTTTTAGCAACTCAGTAATAGCATCTACAAAATGTTTCAGTACATATAGAACTTTAATAGAAAATTAGTTATATTGAGTAAATATTTACACTCTAAACTAAAAATGGTACCTAAATAAATGTATTTTTCTTCATCTTTGCAGATGAATCATCTTTCAATAATTCAAACATATTTATAGCTCCTTGACTATCACTTCATTAAACTAGGGGTATCTATTATCCATACTTCTAGAATGCATACCATAAACATCTCTAACTTTCAACTGATGAGTGGCGTATAGGATTTCCTATTACATAATTTCAACTCCTACAAAGTATTTATTGATTACATCATTTATTGTGTATTTCTTCATCCTATTCATTAGTTGTTTAACCACGGCATAATGTCTTATAAAGGAGAATTTGGGAGCCACATCGTCATGCAATCCCCATAGGGAAGAGATTAGATTCTTTTGGTATGGATGTGAGACCATAAACGTGTCTATAATATCCATGAAGGGACTATAGGAGCATTCATTATAATCAATTGGTTCAATTAGGTCGTCCTATAATCCTATTACATACAAGATTACCAAGGTATACAACTTGCATTACAGAGATGAGAGAGGTGAAATCATGAGGGTCTTGACTAGATACTTTATCAGATTTATCAAAGAACACTAGAATATGAGGGATTTAAAACTTAGGTAAAGGGCATCCAATCTCGAAGAAGAAGAGTTTTGAAAAAACTATAATGAAGAAACTCTAGGTTGATGACAAGGCCTTCATAAAAAATAATGATTTGGAACTAGTTTATCACTTAATAGAAAGGGGAATCATAAATCTAATTCCCTAATAGGGTTTCAAAGTTTGTATCTAAGTGTGCTCAATCCCAAGGAGCACATGACTCACAATACACCCAAAGACACCTAATAAGGGGGATAATATATTCACTAAATCTTAACCAACTAATAAATTTTAAGATAGCCTACACTTCATAAGAATTGAGTTTGAGTTCCTATTCTAGGAGAAGGTGAGAGCTATCCATAAAAGAGTAAAGAAATAATTGGGCATTATAAAGTAAAGAAATAATAAAATCATTTATTTTTAAAAGAGAAGTATAATAGAATAGGTAAGCAATAAAGGATCACATAGTTATAACGAGAATGAGCCATCTAGAAAAGGAGTGTAATTAACAAAAACGACACTCATTGCATACAAATTACAAAAAATAGTAGAACTATGTGAAAGAAGGGTCAAGATATCATCAAATTCCAAGCCACACAAGAGGAAAAAAACTCCAAGAGTCTAACATGTCAAAAGACTAAAACCTCAGTAATCAACATGAGGAAATTAAATGACAAAAAGTGATACATCAAAAGTTTCAAAAAATCTAAAAAGGGGTTGCAATTAGGATTAAGTCTCACTGATACAGACTAGAGGTTCGGTCAATGAATCATTAAATTGATATAGAGTACATGCACATATTGGAGAGTAGTGGTGATAAATCCCTAGTCAACCCTTGATCCAAGACATGGTTATATTTCTAATAATATCAACCTAGATAAGTTCGGGTAAATTCAAAACTAAATTTGTATTTCATAACTGCCATTTTTCAAACCAGTTGTTTCTCTCCCTTGCTATCTGTCCCTAGTCAGGTAGGACTTGCTTGGGCTCTCTTGGTTAACACAACTAGAGAGGACAATAATTATCATATCAAATGATTCTCAATTGTTTGTGTTGTTCTCTGGGAATCCCCTAGTACCCCTCTATTTATATGTGGGGTTAAGGTCAGGGTTCCCAGTCTATGCAGGAGCAGAAGGAACTGGAGGATCTCAAAATTTCACAACAATTCTAGAAAATGTGTATCCTGTGGCATCCGAAACGGCTAAATGGAAAACCCAGACGATTGTATGGAACACAAGATAGTCATCTCATACTGTCAGACCATCATTTCATAGTTTCCCAATTTAGTTCATATGTCAGCAATTCCAATTAGTACATGTCATGACGTCAGCACCAATCCTTGATGCAATTGAATTGCTCCCCCAAAATAGTCATTTGACACAGATGAGATGGGCATCTCACACCATGCCAAATGGTCATCTTGCACAAGCAAGACGGGTGTATCGCAGCCCGGGTAGGCTGAATTTGAGCCAATGTACAATACAACTAGCCTAACACTCCAAATAGTTGTCTCAACACTTAAACTAATTGTTTGGTAGTCTAGTCAGCTGATTTGTTGTGTGAATTGAATACTTAAACATTTTAGTAATAAATCCAATCATCGATCAAGATCAAACTCAACTTCCAGATGAGTTCCTATGTGTGTGACCCTATAGGTCACATATTATGTTGGCAGTGAATGTCCATACCAACTTATGATATCACAAACAATGAGCGGCTCTAGTCACACATCATTTCTACCTAAGTAAATGGAAAGTTGGAGAACAACTTCAATCTATAATTCGTGTATGATGTTATAGTGTTTATATAATTCCTATGTCATTAATATCCAGATTAAACTCGAGGAATGGATCTGTCATCCTCTTCAACATTCAATCTATGTTTCTTGCTATAGTAAATTATATGAGATATGTACAAGCTCAATATCATATATTCACATGTATATGGCCATGTATTTCTTAGTCTCGCTAACTCAAGTGGCCTTGGATATCATATTCCCATTGGAGGAACAAATCCCATCTCTATCACTCACACTCAATCCCCATGTGTCATAGTCACCCAACCATCACCTTTATAACAACCCATGTTTTAGGATTGTGTTTGTTGATGTCAAAGCATACCAAATGACATGTGATAAGTGTAGTGATTTTAGGTCTAAGAAACACAAACACCACCATCACTATGAGAGATGACTATGACTACCATGGTATTGATTTCCATGTGTCAGTTTCATGGTGGGTCTGTCTGATACATTATTCTCTAACATGTATATGTGTGCTTGGTTTGATATCGCCATATCATGACTAATGAGATTCTATCATAAACCAACTCACACTATTATCTTATGTGTTATTGCTATCGATTTACCATCCACAATAACAACCAATTAGGGACATAACAAGAATGCATGTACTCTTAACATCTGTATGATCTCATTGTTTAGGTCCTCAACCTGAAGACATACGTCATTGAGTAATATCATTCTCTAGACATTTATTATTTTATTTCATCATCTCAAAAACTAAATAAATAGAATAAATTGGAAGCTTTCCTTTATTAATAATCAAATCATTTACAAGTAATGTCATTGCAATCTTCATATTATTGGCTCTCTGGCTTACTTACCAACATATTGGGATACTTTCAAGACCTAAGGAATATGGGGATTACCCCCACATGATTTATATCATTATACAAATAGAGGAAGAGGGAGAAAATAAGATAGACATTGGAAAATCAATGAAAAATCCTCAAAGAAGCAGTACCGACGGTCTCCTCTCATAGACAACTTGATCTACAACATTCTGGCAGCAAATCTACCCTCAAGAGGTACCTAGAGCGTCCGGTCAGTGGATATGTCCATTATATCCTCCTCTGTTGTATTTGTGCTCCATTGCAATGAGATAGTGTGTGATACCTTTCTTTGGCAGAACTCCCCTTAGGTCAAAAGTAGGGCTTTGGTCATCATTAGTTCGCAATCATTGGATCTGTCATGATTTTCAATGTGCACATATTCTATAAAGTCGATATTGCTGATAGGATTTTTGTGGCAGTGAGTTGTCAGTTGACTCAAAACCCTCAAACTATTTCGGTACTATCGACGAGTGTGTCAATGGCACCGAGTTTCTTTCTACAGTTTTGACTTTATCTGGATGCTAAAGTTGGTACCACTGATTGGCATGTCAGTGGCACCAAATCAATAAATTGTACTTATCGATGCTCTCTAGATGGTGAGTCTATGTCACCTTTCTCTGGTAGCATTGACTCCATACTTGGTAGCACCGAGTATAGTCTCGATAGTACTGAGATTTCTAGAATTACATGTCATGTCGGTACCACCACCATAGGTGTTCATAGCACCGTGCTATCATATGAATGATCAAATTACATGAACAAGGGAAAAACAATATAAGTCCAAAATAAAGATGATAATTTAACATAATTAGGTAGAAATACTCAATATTTGATGCAATAGTGATTCACATGCTATTGATAATAAACAATACATAACATATCTCAAAATGAACAATTATGCATCAAATGCATGGAAAAATAGCATGTTAAAATGACTAAAACTCAGTGCATCAAAATTTCCTAAGCTTGAATGTTGCTTGCTCTCGAGCAACACTACCTTTGGATCTGTTTGAAATACTCAATAAGAGGACAAATCCTATGAACTAAATTTCTCAAATACCCCCACCTGGCAGTCCCAAACTCACCATTACCAACCACTAAACAAATAACTAATTTTTAGTGATGAAAAATGTTCATTAAAGATGTCCACTCTTAGATCAATTAGACAATATCAATAAAGATTGGTTAACATCATAATCAATAGGGCATAAACTTGATGCACCATGTGATTACCCATCGACATAGCTCTGGTCAACTTATACAACTATGTTGTAAGTAGTTCCTCATATAGAAATTAATGAGGGGGTTAATCATATATGTCACATGACAGACATAGCAATGGGTGGAAATTATGTAGGTGGATATGAACAAGAATCACAAGTAATGTCCAAATTATTTATGCTAAAACAAAATATGATGAACCTAAAAATGAAGAGAATGAAAAATGCATGAATCCTAATGCCTATTATTGTTATGAAATGATGAATGCACTGAATGTCTCATCCTATTGATGAGTGTGGCCTACTATACATATAAACTACTTTCACCTTATCCATGAAATAAATTTAGATTGAGTTCAAGGAATTGTTTTCTCACTTTTTATTTGATTCTATTTTTTCTCTGCCCTTATTATTTCACCATGATTTTTTATTTATGCGTGGGTTTTGTTGAACATATATCATTGCCTTTTCTTTTCTTTTTCATTGGGAGGGATATGAATGCAGATGATTTCACTTTAATTTATGGTGAAAGCTACATAGATACATGAGCAAAATATGCAATGAATTATATAAAAAGAGAATGCAATCTACATGAAACTTGTTATGAAAGTAATTCATATGCTCATCTCTATTTACCTTTTTATTTTTCAATGCACTATAAAGAAAATAGCTATCATGATTCATATTATTCTATGCAATTCAATCAAGAGATAACAATTTTGGTTACTTCATCATCTTTAGGTGGTGAATGAAATATCATGAAAGGTGAGTGGAATCACACAATTATGAGATAATTTATTTCTTTACTATGATATATCCCACTCCTAATCAACATGTGTACAAGTAGACCTTAGAATTTCTTTATAAAATCCCATTTACGAACTTGTTATTTGTTTGATTGGCCTGGGTACAAACCTCATCATCATACACAAGTCTTAGATAACTTAAGATTGTTGTTCATATTAAGTGTCCTCAAAATGACTAACCCAAATACTTCCTAAGGTTGTTGTTGTCTTAGACTTCATAAATAATCTTTAAAAGATATGATCCTTTTTAAATTTTTAAAATTCATTTCAACAGCATGGAACACATTCTATTTATTGATAGATGAAATCATGATAACTAAGCTCCATAATTACACTAGATAGATTGTGGATCCTATTACTTTGAAATAAGAAAAACTAAAATAAGATAGATAATAAACAAGATAAAGACGTTCCATCAACCCCTAAGCATGAACTTGACTTTGTCCTCATTGGCATAACTCAAACTAAGAGGGGGAATGGGGGCACCATGTTCTCAATTGGGTGGTGGTGGTGGATGAAATGTTCCAGATGGCATCTGTGTATCTGAAAGATAGATAGTGTCAGTGAATGTGGGTGGGTTAGATAGCATATGTGGTGGTTGTGGGTAGCTAGTAAAGTTTCCTTGACTCCTATAGTGGCCATAGAGTGGCTACTGATCATACTCAATGCGATGTAGGCGAGTGTGAATGTTCTCTTGGTTGACCAAGAGAAGGTGACATTGACATAGATTGCATGTTGCTACTGAAGAAGTCGCTTGCTAATACCTTGGATCTGCGTCAAGGTGGCTGACTATTGTTGCTGACCCTATTGAATGGATTGAAACATCCCATACATGTCCTCCATGGAGAAAGAGTCTCCAGTGGTGGAGGTGGTAGAGTTGTAGAGTTGGATGATGCATAATGGTGTGGAATGTGGTGCATACACTGCCTCGGTGCATAAAACATAGAAGCCACTTCCTATTCTTCTTCCTCACATGATTCTTCATCTTTGTCCTCGACTTCAACATCCTCTACCTCTAGTAAAACCTCTATTCCATCTTCATGCCATAAAGGTATTACACTCCCCATCAGTAGAAGATGGGGTCAAGAAATGCCCTTTCCTTGATCTGTGCATTCATAGTGCATCAGGCGTACACTCTTCCCTCATACATAGTGACATGTTGTGCCAATTTGAAGTACTTGAATAAAAGCATAGAGGAAGAGTGTTTTCCTTGTAGAGGTTGAGGCATAGGTTTAGAGCGAGTGGTGTAATCAATTTCCCAAAGTGGATTGGGGGTTTCATATAGTCTTGAATCTTCATTGCCAACATGTGTTGAAGAAATAACAACCCAAAATTGGTCTTCTCTTTCCCAAAGGTTAGAAATTACCACAAAATGAACAAGTCTACCTTCTGGACCTTCCCTTGCCCCTGAGTGGACTATGTGACCATGGTATTTGTTAGGTATCAATCAAGAATCTAGGTGAAGGGGTTCTTGATGTCCATGATCGAGGACAAACACCAGTTCATGATGAACCCTTATGGAAGGGTTTTCATCTATCACAAAGCTATGATGTAGTCAAAGTCTCCTGGTGTGAAGCATGACCCAAGCATTGGCCATCCATATATTGTGTTGAACTCTTCCATGATGATGTAGTGATCGACGTTGTAGTGATGGAACCTGACCTAGCCTTCCCCATGCCCGGGGATGCAACATACATCCATAGTTATGAGGAACTTGCAAGCTATATCCTAGTAGTTGAGCCAATAACCAAAGAAAGGGTGATCACCCATCATACCTTGCCATGTTAAGACTTAGCAAAGACTTTCAGTGAAGTTGATATTATTGAGGAATGCATGATCACCATATTGTGTTGGTATGATATCCTTCTTCATCACGTCGGTGTATATTTTCTTCAGATCTTTGTCTGGGAAGGCTACCCTAAATGTATTAGGAACCATCTACTCAGACACACCTATCAATGAAGCTTGTCTCCTCAATGCCATTATTGTAGAGAATAAGAAGGACATGAAGAAAGGGAGCTCAATGTAGACTTGGACATGCCGGTAAGCTTGAGAAGTTTTTGACAATCACCTGGTACCCTCTTGAATGAAAGGGGATGCTTTGGGTGCTATTTGAGATCACCCATTGTCTCCCCTCATATAGCTGAATTCTTGGCATGTTGTCATGTCAATGCCGCTGACTACTGGTATTGGTGGTACCGACTTTTCTCGCTATTTGTGGGTGTCAGTGTCATCTGTTGATACCAACAATCATGGGTTGTCGATATAAAGACCCTCAAATCCCTCCATGTTGGTGGTACCGACAGATGTTAGTGGTATCAACTTCATAAAAACATGTTGTAATTGGTCTCGCTAACCGTTGGATGTTGAAGACCATGGATGTTGATGTTGGTGCCACAAATTATAGCCTTTGTGTTAGTGCCACTGATGAGATTTTCAATGCTACCAAGTTGTAATTATCACGTCTCTGATTTCAAGAGTCGGTGCGACAATCATTTTCTATTGGTGGTAGTGAGTTGTGTTGATTATGTCATCATTGAGAAGAGTGATTTGATACCACCAAGATGCCTCTCAGTTTCGGACAACCATGTTTTCTCACAATTTTTCAGTGTTATCGAGTCCTCTATTGGTAGAACTAACTTTCTGTAAACTTTGACTTGTCAGGGATTCGGTGGCACTGACCCACCTATTGGGGGTATCAATCTTTTTCATAATCACTATTGAAATTTGGTAGCTTGTTGGTTCCATTCACGGTGGTGTTTGGGATACTGAAATATGTTCTGCATACACACCACATAAAATCATCATAGCGCCTTGTTTATACTTATCAATACAATATAACAAAACAAAGATGAAAACCCTACTGAAAACTCCTCATCAAAAGATACATGGAAGAAATAGAAAAATGAATGGGTTGCCTCCCATAAGCATCCATGTTTAATCTTTTAGGCTCGACAATCAATTTAGCTCAATTTCTCAATGAAGATCAATGAGATTCAACTCCTCCCCCTCATGGGCCACCTCTCTCCACAGTAGTGTTTGAGGTATTTTTTGTTAGTCAAGAAGGTCTTAATGCCATCAATAATATCCACTATGCCATGAGGGAATGTCTTGACTACCACATAGGATATGCTCTGTTGAGAACTCAACTTCCCAGGATGCAATTTTCATCCTCAAATTGAATAATAAAACATGTTGAACTGATAGAAGCACCCTAAAAAGAATGTGGTGCTTGTGAATTTTCTTAGTCTATCTTTATAGATTTTAGAACTTTCATAGGAATCTAGCCTAATTTCATCTAATTCATTCAGTTCTGTTCTATGCTTTTTTCATGCATAAGATAGATCAAAGTTGAGTTTTCTCAAGGTCCACTTGGCTCTATGTTCCAATTCCACAGGAAAGTGACATGCCCACCCATAAACCAGCCTATAAGGGTTCATTCCTATAGTTTCCTTAAAAGTCATTCTATAAGCCCATAGAGAATCATTTAGTTGCATGCTCTAGTTTTTCCTATTGGTTGAAATGGTTTTTTTCTAGAATCATCTTAATTTCCCTATTTGACACCTCAACCTAGCCTTGAGTCTGGGGATTGTATGGGGTTCCTACTCTATGCTTCACTCCATATTTGCTCAATAATTCTCTAAATTTCCTATTAGTGATTTCAGAACCCCATCACTCATGATCACTCTGGGTACTCCAAACCTGTAGAAAAATGTAGTCGGTCACAAATTTACATACAATGAGTGCATCATTGGTGCGGGTTGGAATTGCTTCCACCCATTTTGACACATAGTCAACTGTAAGAAAAATGTGAAGATTAGAACTATAAGATAGAAAGGGTCCCCTAAAATATATGCCCCATATATCAAATACTTCTACTTCTAAAATGTGTTAAGAGGCATTTCATATCTTCTAGATATATTTCCTGACCATTGACATGTATCACAACTCCACACAAAATCATAACCATCTTTAAATAGCAATGACCATTAAAATCCACTCACTAAATCCTTATCCTCATTCCTCGAGTTAGCATGGTGTCTCCTGGTGTGTAAGAAATGATAATAAACAAGTATTCTCTAAAACTCTCACATAGGAACACACTTCCTCAATATGCTATCCATACACTTCTTAAGAAAAATAAGGTCATCCCACACATATAACCTTAAGATATGGAAGACCCTTTTCTTCTCTTGAAATCACCAGTCTTCCAGGATTTCTCCACATACTATATAATTATTCACTATATGTGAAAACTAGGGATCTTTGTCTTTAATTCCAAAAAGAATCTCATAGGGGAAACCCTCAACAATCGGTATCTCTAGCCCAGACTCATTCATCTTCTCTAATTGAGACAGATGATCAGCTATTACATTCTCTGCTCTGGTCTTAAACTTAATTTATATGATAAACTCATGCAGTAGCAAAATCCATCTAATAAACCTCTATTTAACATCCTTCTTTTGCAAAAGATACTTAATAGTTGCATGGTCAGTCCATACTATCACCTTTTCCCCTATTAGATATTGTCTAAACTTAAAAAAGGCAAAAAAACAACATATAAAAGTTCCTTTTCTATGGTGGTATAGTTTAGTAGTGCATTGTTAAGGGTTCTGGACGCATAGTAAATGACCTAAAGAGAATGATCCTTATGTTTGTTTAGAACAACTCCTGTTACATTATCTGATGCATCATACATTAACTCAAAAGGTTGACTCCAATTGTGAGCCACCACCATGGATGTGAAGATCGACTTCTCCTTCAAATTTCAAATGATTGCAAACAAGGGTCGTCAAAATTAAATTCAACATTCCTTCTTTAATAACTCAAAAAGTGGCTTGGCAATCTTTGAAGCATCCTTTAAGAAATGTCATTAACATCCAGTATGTATTAAAAAACTCCCAACTCCTCTCACCAAGGATGGTGGAGATAGCTTAGAGATCACTTCCATTTTTACCAGATTGACTTCCATACCTTTGTTGGACACCTTGTGTCCCAACACAATCCCTTCACTCAACATCATGTGGCATTTCTCCTAGTTCAAAACTAGATGAGTGTCCTCACATATTTGTAAGATTTTGTTAAGACTAGCAAGACATCCTCGAAATGAATCTCCATAGACCAAAAAAGTATCCATAAAAATCTCAAGACATCACTCTACAATATCTAAAAAAATGGTGAGCTTACATCTTTGAAACATCACTGGAGCATTACAAAGATCGAAAAGCATACGAAGGTAGCCAAAGTCACCACATGCACAAGTATAGGTAGACTTCTCTTGATCATGTGATTCAATTGAAATCTGATTGTATCTGGAGTACCTATCTAAGAATAAAAAATGTGAGCAGACAATGGGCCTCTCAAGAATTTGATCGATAAATGGGAGCGGAAAATGATCTTTCAAAGTGGTGTCTTTCAAACATCAATAGTCAATACAAACTTGTAACCCAGTCACTAGACTAGTCAAAATTAACTCACTTGTAGAATTTCTAGTGGCTGATTCCTCCCTCCTTAGGAACAACATGAGTTGGGATAACCCATTTAGAATTTGAAACAACATAAATTATACTTATAGATAGAAGATTAACTACCTATTTTGTTGCACACCGTGCAAACAAAATGGTATTAACTAAACTAACTATTGCGGAGGCGATTAATTAGCACCGGAATTACTGAAAATCACTAAAAATTAAAACTTTTTACAATGAGAACCACGAACTGTAGAACTCTTCATAAAGAAACAAAATAAGTTACTTACATTCTGATACATCAATTCATCTCTGTATCATCCCATCTCAAGATTCATAACATTGACTGCCCTGTTAAACTGTTCATGAGGAGTATACAAAATCTCGAGGTATCAAGCCAAAAGTCTCAGATCTACATTAAACCATCTACTGACTCCTAGGACCTAAGAGTGTAGAGACGACACATAGGACTCTCTATGTACAGAACCTAACAGACAGTGTCTCCACCTGTGGATCACTGCTGTCCTTGTTGTTGCTGCTACTGTGACTGTTGTTGCTGCTCACCCACTGGTGGGTTTCTTCTTCCTCAGTGTCTACCTAAAAAGTTGAATCCCACGGGGGTGAGACAATTGAAAATTGTCCCAGCGAGAGTTATAACTCTTCGCCAGAAACATTGTTATTGCAAATAATAGAATAACACTGAATAGTAGCATTATAATTATTCATCAGCAGGTAATTCAATGAATAACTAAATAAAGCAGTATTCTTTATGCAATCATTTCAATTATAACTTGATTGAATAGCAACACATTAAATCAATAAGGAATATGAAGAACATGTATATTATTTGTTCCACTAGGACTTAATAAACAATGTATCATCAATCATTGTTTCTCATAGTTCAACCTAAGCAATTACGCTACATGGATGATTACATTTTACAAACATACTTATGCCCTTAGGAGATGAGGTATACCTCTCATACTCCAACCAATCATTGTGAAATTGAAATCGGTACCATACATAGGTCATCAGAAGAGCCGAATTTCTATGACCTCATCATCCTCAGTCAGTGTGAGGAACAACATGCAGGACAACTTGTGTCTCTGCTCAAATAGATTTCCAGGGTATTCTAGCAACTTCTCTATTAGAGTTATAGTGGCATGTTGTACTCTCTTCGCCATCGAGGGATTTCTTATTTATCTCACATCGATGCAGCATTAACATCATCATCGGGAGATTAGTGATACATCATCCCGACATATACATATAATGAAGGATTGAGGGATTTAATGTTTATCCCACATTAATTCCTCCATTAGGACGTAAGTATATTCACGTCCATAACCCCCACATACTCAAAAGTATGCTCTCCAGGAGTTCCCTTAGGAAAACCTATTTCACCATCATCTAACTTCTGACGATGATGGATATATGGTCAGGGCTCTACATGATATCATTTCACTTGATTATTTCAGTACATTACATCCTTCTTTTAGCATCAGGCATATTTTCAAGCATAAACCATTATAACAGATGCCATAAAGAAAGAGTACTATTTTATCAAGTTCATTTCACATCTTTATAAACACTGGGATCTCAATCCCTTATCAATTCATCATCATGATTCAAGAATATGGGTGTACAAACCCTTAGATCATCAAATCACTTGTTACCACCTTAATAGGTAACACAATGTCATCAGGTTATTTGATAGTGTAAACATATTAGTAGCAATGCAGGTCTTTCACTTGGCTCATACAGCCTGTCAGTCTCTTTTGTTACCTTTTTGGTAGGTAACATAGCATGTCATTGCTTACAAAACTTATAAAGTTTTTTCATTAAACAAAGCATCATAGCACTCACCTGTCTATGTTCAATATCTCACAAAACATACATGATTAGTACAGATGATAACAGATACATTTATTTCATATCAGTACAATGCAAAACAATGATAACATCATTATTCTAGGGTTGCACCACTATACCCTTATTAGGGTTAGGGTTTCCCTTTTCGTTTCAATTAGGGTTAATCATACCCTAAACTCAATTAGGATTAATGATTTATAATTTCATTATCCAATCATAGATCTTCATGCTATAAAGAATAACCCGGAATTAGGGTTTCACACTTTTATTCACCTTAATTGGAATTTGGGTTTACTATTCAACATACCTTGATTTAGGGTTTACTATTCAACATACCTTGATTTAGGGTTTACTATTCACCCTAAGTAGGAGTGATCATCAAAGTACCTTGAATTAAGGTTTATCATGTCATCATTATGAATTAAGATCATATCAACATCATGCATTAAGCTTCCACATAGTAATGCCTTCAATTAGGGTTATGATTCATTAATTATGATAATTAGGGTTTCATGATCTCACTATCATGGTTCATATCCCAATTAGACATTTATTCATATAGGGAGTCCATTACGTGATTATCATTCATATAAGAAGTTTTTTCTCTCTCATCCTCTATAGGATGATGTTAGCATTAGCCTTGATTAGGGTAAGTCAACTCAACATGAAAGAGAATTGTCAACATGAGTTAAGTCATTAACATTGTAATCTTTAAGGCTTAATTACTTCATGGGTTTAAATCACACTATCCCAATAAGATAAAAGTACCATGATCACCTTTGATTACATCATGTATTAATTAACTAATCACTTTATCCTTTAACCACTTTAAGTACCCATGCGGTTTTAGTTAATCATCCACCAATCTTGGCCACTAAGACCCCAGACGATCTTGACCAACTCATACCTCAAACGGTCTTGCATACTAAACCTCCAAACGGTCTTGGGATCATTTGAACCATCATCCAATTTGAACATGGCCTGACCCCAAACGGTCTTGGGATCATTTGGATGACCTACAAATGGTCTTGAGACCATTTTCTCATGTCAACATCAAAAATCAAGTCAACCAATTAGAGTTTAGCCCATTAGATTGATCACTAAGTCAATAATTAGTTGCTCTTCAACTTAGTACCTTCTGATATTCAAACACTTAACCATAGTCAACCCTAGAACTTGAAACGGTCTTGGGTTACCCCCAAATGGTCTTGGTATCGTTTGGATATTCTCCAAACAGTCTTGAGACCGTTTTCCCATCACCTCATCAATAACCATGTCATTCATTTAGGGTTTGGACCCTAGGATTGGTCACCAAATCAACATTTGATTATACATCAACTTGATACCTTTGGATCTTCAATTGGTCAAACAATACCTAACCCTATACCTCCAAATGGTGTTGAGACCATTTGGGTGATCCCCAAACGGTTTTGAAACCGTTTCAGTCACTCAACCCAAGTTTCAAACTTATTCAATTATCAAATCAGCACCTAACCCGAATAGGGTTTTGGTGAAAGTTGGACCTTCAACTAGTGAACCAATTGAAGTTAATTAATAACTATTGATAGATAATTGACCTACATTATTCTCAAAAAGTCTCCAAATGGTCAACGCTTGGTCAAAGTCACCAAACGGTCTTGGACCGTTTGCTTCTATGCGGTTTAGGTGAAACCATTTGCATTCAAACGGTTTGAAATCGTTTGCTCCCAAACGGTTTGGGAAACCGTTTGAGCAACAAAAGAAACTATTTTCTAAAGTAACTTTTGGATATTTATCTAGGATGACATCACCTTCGTCTACCTCTGTTCAACCAAGAACAGGTGTTGTTCTTCATGGAAGTTATAACAAGAACTCATAAGAGTATCGAAGGAAGAAGAATAACCAATAATTCTTATGGAAAAGAGTGCAATACTAATGATTAAGGGTTAGAGTTATAAAAACTGCCTCTAGAACTTATCCAGAGCTCCAAGCTCTATGGCTTAAATGGTGGATTGAGCTCCAGTAGTTGTCCAAGGTCCGTTCTTCAATCTTTGGATGAACAAGATGGCTAGAAAAGGAAATCTTGTGAAGAAAACCAATTACTAACCATTGGTTTATGGTTTCCACCATGAATTTGAGGTAGATGATGATCAAGACTTACAAAGCTAGTTTGTTCATCCTTCCTCTGCTCCAGAGCTCTCCTTTGGTTGGACAAAGCAAGGTGATAAGGAAAGAACTAAGGAAACGATCCTTTTGGTGTTTTGGAAAAAGGATACACACACACACACACACACACATATATATATATATATGGATTTTCAAGGAAAATAGAAAAAGAGAGTTGTCTTATTTAATTATCCAAGGTTTAATACCTTGAAAAACTTCTCCATTATCCAAGGTTTAATGGAAAAGGAACTAAACACCTTAAAGAGTTATGTGTTAATATCCATTTTTTTAGTGGATATTGCTTTGTATAATATTAATGTGAATAGCTTCCACTCAACCAAGATATTTTTAGTGCCCAAGCATGGAACAAGCTCATACATATTATTACAAACACATCCTTCAAATTTTGGGTTGAAGGGCTTCTTAATTAATATATTTCTTTTTACATTAAGTTATATTAAAGAGCCATTTGTGATTAAATCTTGATTATTTCAATATCAAGATTCTCTCTCTTCCATGATCATTCAAATGAGACACCCTTCTCATTTTATTTTCTTTACTTGATGCCAAGTGACATGAGTGACCCTTAAGTGGTGATATTTTGCATATTGAACCCTAGGTTTTGGGTAAATTGCACATTACACCAAAACTAGGATTTTATGCACAAAGATTGCTCTACAAGCTTTATCTTGGTGCCCAAGCTTGTGGAAACAATACCACTACATCATATTCATTATTTTGATGTCTCAACATAAGAGGAACATTTTAGCATGTGAAATTTGCAAGTTAACCCTTCTACTTGGGTAATTTGCACTTTAGTCCAAAATTAACAAACAATGTTTCAACATTATTCAAAAAGGACTGAAATTGAAATATAAGTTCCTCAAAAGCCTTAATTGCTTTTCAAAGTATAAGAGCAAGCACTAATCAACTTAATTAAGTAAAACACCTAGGGTTAGTACATAACCCAGGTCAAGGATGTTACAAATTATCCACCCCTTACAAGGATTTTATCCCCGAAATCATTTACAAAACATATTAAGAGAAAAGAGCAGGGTATTTTCTTCTAATCTCTTCCTCTAGTTCCCACCTAGCTTCTTCAATGCCACGGTGATTCCAGAGGACTTTCACAAGACTTATGTCCTTCTTCTTCAACTTTTTAATTCTTCTGTCAAGGATTAACACAGATCCTTCAACATAAGATATATCATCGTTCAATTCTACTTCTATAGGTTGCAGAACTGATTCTGTGTCAGGATGACATTTCCTAAGCATAGAAATGTGGAACACTGGGTGTAATGTTTGCAATTATGATGATAACTCTAGCTTATAAGCTACCTTTCTGATCTGTTCAATGATTGGATAAGGCCCCATAAACCTAGGAGCTAACTTTCATTTCCTTCCAAATCTAAGAACTCCCTTCCAGGGTGAGACCTTGAGGTACACTCTATCTCCAACCTGGAATTCTAAAGGTCTATGACACTTATCAGCGTAAGATTTCTGCCTATCTTGTGCAGTCTTCAACTGTTGTTGTATTATTTTAATCTTCTCGGTGGTCTGCTGCACAAGATCATGACCTAAAAGTTGATATTCACCGGTTTCATACCAACATAAGGGAGATCTACAACATCTACCATAAAAAGCTTCATAAGGTACCATGTCAATGCTATGTTGATAGCTATTGTTGTAGGCAAACTCTATCAAACTTAGGTGCAGATCCCAACTTCCTGTAAACTGAAGGACACATGCTCTAAGCAAGTCTTCCAAAGTTTGTATAGTCCTTTCTGACTGTCCATCAGTCTGAGGATGAAAGGTTGTACTAAACCTTAATTGTGTGCCTAAGTCTTTATGAATTTGCTCCCAAAAATGACTCATAAACTGGGGACCTCTGTCAAAAACAATGGTTACTGGGACCCCATGCATCCGCACTATCTCATCTACATATAACTGTGCCAGCTTCTCAGCAGATTAGGTTGTTTTGACAGGTAAGAAATGTGATGTCTTTGTCAACCTATCAACTATAACCCAGATGGAATCATGTCCTTCGGCTGTCCTGGGTAAACCAACCACAAAGTCCATGGTTACATGATCCCACTTCCACTGTGGTATGGGTAAAGGTTGCATTGTTCCTGTAGGCTTCTGGTGTTCATCTTTAACTTGCTGACACACAGGACACCGCATGACAAATTCAGCAATGTCCTTCTTCAAACTAGGCCACCAATATATATCTTTCAAGTTACGATACATCTTGGTGCTTCCTGGATGCATAACATACATTGAAGAATGAGCTTCTTCTAGGACTATCTTCCTGAACTTATCCACATCCGACACTATCATTCTATCATGATAACAGGCTACCTGATCATCTGAGTCATGGAAACCATTTTGTTTCTCACTACCATATTCTGACCTAATCTGCTGAACTACAACATCAACTTACTGTGCCTCCTTAATCTGTTGTCTCAGAGTAGGGTTTATATGCATGTCGGCTAACAACCCTGATAACAATGATAATTTTAACTGTACATTGTCTTACCTTAAAGAGATAAGCATATCTCTCCTAGAGCACACTAAGGAATTCAGCTGTACTCTGTCTAAGGCTGGTCTTGCTGATTTCCTACTCAAAGCATCAACAACAACGTTGGCCTTCCCTGGATGATAATCAATTGTACAATCACAGTCCTTGATTAACTCCATCCAGCGACGTTGCCTCATGTTAAGCTCATGCTGAGAAAAGATGTACTTTAGGTTCTTATGGTCTGTGAAAATCTGGAATGTTTCTCCATAAAGGTAATGTCTCCAGATCTTCAAAGCATGGACTACAACAGCTAGTTCTAGATCGTGTGTCAGATAATCCTCCTTGTGTTTCTTAAGATGTCGAGAAGCAAAAGAAATCATGTCCTGCATTAACACACATCCTAGTCCATTCTTAGAGGCATCACAGAAAACTATATACCCTTTACCTTGTTCAGGTAACACAAGCACAGGTGCACTTGTCAACCTTTCCTTCAACAACTGGAAAGATTGCTGACACTTGTCACTCCAGGTAATAGGAACATCTTTCCTGGTCCACTTAGTCAAGGGTAAAGCTATAGAACTGAAGTTTTTAATGAACCTCCGATAATAGCCTGCCAGCCCTAAGAAACTATGAATATCCATCGATGTTTTTGGCTGCTCCCACTACAAGACAGATTCTACCTTTTTAGGGTCAACACGAATACCTGAAGTAGATATTACGTGTCCAAGAAAAGAAACTTCAGGTAACCAAAACTCACACTTGCTAAATTTAGCATATAACTTATGCTCTCTTAGCAAAGTTAGAGCCTGACGAAGATGTTGTTCATGTTGTTGAGCATCTCTACTGTAGGTCAGGATGTCATCTATGAAGACGACAACACACTGATCAAGAAAAGGTCTAAAGATTCTATTCATGAGTTCCATAAATGCAGCTGGTGCATTAGTTATTCCAAATGACATAACTGTGAACTCATAGTGACCATTCCTTGTCCTAAAGGCAGACTTAGGTATGTCACCCTCCTTAATACGTAGTTGGTGATATCCCGACCTCAAATCTATCTTTGAGAAGACTGTTGCACCTTGCAACTGGTCAAAGAGATCATCAATCCTTGGCAAAGGATACTTATTCTTTATTGTTACTTTTTTAATTTCATGTAGTCAATGCATAACCGCATCGACCCATCCTTCTTTTTAACAAAGAGGATCGGAGCACCCCAGGGTGAAGTGCTTGGTCGGATGAAACCTTTCTCAAGCAACTCTTGTAGTTGTTTCTTGAGCTCTGCCATCTCAGCAGACACCATCCTATAAAGTGTTTTTGTTATTGGCTACGTGCTCGTGATTAGATTAATCTCAAAATCAATCTCTCAGGGCAGAGGAACACCTGGAAGCTCTTCAGGAAATACATCCTAAAATTCCCTGACTATAGGAACTTGAGCAGGATCAGAACTCTCCATGGTGGTATCTACCACATGGGCCAAGAATACATAACATCCTTGCCTCATTAGCTTCTCAGCTACCATAGCTGACACAAGGTAGGTTGGAAGAATCTTTCTATCGCCTTGAAAGATCCATGTGTCACTTTCATCAGTGAACACAACTTGCTTAGACTCACAATCCAAGACAACCTTATACCTTTCCAAGGTATCCATCCCCAGGATTACATTGAATCCGTGCATCTCAAGTGGTATAAGATCCACTTGAATGCGATGTTTAGAAAAGAAGAGAATGCAGGGAGAACATACCTCCCGCAACACAGCAGATCCCATCAAAGGAGTTTCTAACTTCAAACTATCTGCTCTATGCTTGTAGTCATATTGCAGTCAACAATCACTCTTTGAGTGATAAAGGAGCGTGTAGCACCTGGATCAATTAAAACAGATACGACACAAGATGTAGACATATCAAAATAAAATAACTCCATCTGACCTGTCACAACCCGAGGGTTGATCACTGCATCAGGTGGATTCATCATGTAAAACCTCGTCGTCGGTTGTGGTTGATTCGGTGCTCGGTGACTAGGTTCCGATGATCCAACTTGGGACGCTTGCCCACGTCCTCTGATGTTACATGGAAACTGTATCCTTTGAGAACCTTGCTGACTCTACCTTTGAGGTTGAGTCACACTTGCCTCTTTGGCTCTACAATCATTCATCAGATGCCCCACCTTTCCGCATATGAAACAACTTCTAATCCCTGGCTGAGGTCTAGATGGTCTGGTGACCGGCATAGATGTTAAACTGTGAGCTCCTTCTGGTGGTAAACTTCATCCTCTACCCCTATTTGACGTCCACTGCATCTGGGTACTGAATCTAGGTGGTGGTGTACACACGGAAAACCTTGGTTTCTTGAAATCTTTGGATGAGGATCCTTGGAACTGGGGATACATATTTTTGTTATTGGTCTGTCTTTTCTCTGACACAGACCTCTCTATCCTCCTGACCGACTCCATCAAGGTAGCAAATCTTTCCCTGTTCTCCAGAGCAGACATAGGAGTGGTCAAGGGCATATTAGAGAAAACCTGGTGGGGTGCCAAGTACCAATAGAATAGATTTTCTTTATGCTTATGAGACATGTGTTTTAGTTTAGGTGTGAGTTTTATGTTAAGAGTTTGAGATGTGCGAAATTGCACAATGTATCTTGTATTTTTTTTTATCAAACTTTATCTTTATGCAATAATTATCATGTTTTTTACATTCCCAATAAGATTATGCTTCTACTAAATGAATACATGTTTTAGAAATTTGGGATGTTATAGTGTGGTATCAGAGCAAAAAATCTAGTTGGACACTAGGCTTTTCTCCAAATCTCTTATAGTTTATGTTCCCTTTTATAGATGGCTCCCAAGAGGAAATCTAATTAGATCAAGGAGCATGTAGATAGAGAGGAAAGCTATTTCAGTAGGGGAAGTGGTCATGGTGCTTCTGGAGGGGCCAACCCAAGTGTTAACCCTAATGCTAACCCTAATGCACCTCTAGAAGTGACCATCAATGCTTTTATTGATACCTTGATTGATTAACATAGAAGACCACATCAACCAAGGAACCAAGAGCTGACCTTATTAGACTTCCTAAAGATTAAGATAGATACCTTCTCTGGAGAAGATGAGGCTGATGTAATTGGTCATGTTGAAGAGTGTGTACTCAATGTCGAGCACTATTTTTGTGATTAGGGATGTCGTGAGCATTCCAAAGTGTGTTTTAGGACACAAATGTCAAAGAGTGCATCTCACACTTGGTGGGAGAACATCACCAATGCTTGAGAACTTAATATTGAGTTGTTGATCTAAGAGGAGTTCATCACTACCTTCCAGAATCACTACATCTCAGAAGCTATGATTGAGAAGGAGTTGGAGTTTAAGCGCTTAAAGTAGTATGATTCCACTATTATCTAATATGCAATGAAGTTTTGCATGCTATAGAAGTACGGGTATGGATTAGATGAGATAGATCTGCCAAAGAAATTCATGCTTGGTCTAAAGTCTGATCTGGCTATTCTTTTAGTGGATGTGGCACCAAGATAGTGCAAGAGTCACTTGAGTCTTCGCTAGAGTTGGAGGACCACCCTAGACAATTTTGGAAGAATGGAGGATCCTCAGGAAGTAAGAATGAGCATAAAGACCATAATGACAAGAAGATAAAGGCACAAGAGGAATCTTCTCTAGACCCTCATGTAAAGACTCAATGCATATCGTGTAGGAGAATGTAGATATGAAACCAAAGTTTCTTACAACTATGGAGGGGCTGACCATATCAGATCCAACTACCCCAAACTCCTACAAAAGAAAGATTCCCATGTCAACCAAGATCCTAAGGAGAAACAACAAGCTAGGATCTTCACAATGGTGTATGATGATGAAGAAAATAAACATAATGTACTAAATAAGTCTAATCCTAGTATAAATAGACTTTGGTCTGATTCATTAAAAAAGCCCTCACTTATTACACTCTATCCGAGCCAAGTCAGACTCAGACCCAGGGAAAATTGTGAGCGAAAGAGTCCCCTTCTTTGTCCGTTTCCCATTTCCTCTGGGACTCTTCATCTGTGGTTTACTTTTCCTCCTCATCTCCTAGACAAGTGAATCCCATCTCAATACAAAACTTTCACCATCCTTGTCCCTTCTCGAATCGGTGGACCCTCAAATCACTGCGGTTCTATTTGCTAAATATATCAGTCATCTAGAAACTCTTATCCTAGAAAAACAGAGACACCAACTAGCATTGGCTGACATCTAGGTATGTCCCTATCTGCGAAACCTATAAATATGGCATAGACCACATACCTGAGACACCCATGAACTAGAAAGCATCATCGACTTTCCCTTAGATGCCTGGACACCATGCAACACTCCTTTGACGTGTTCTAGTTGTCGTGAGGGTCGTTCTCAAGCATCTGACCACTGCGAGTCTGGAGGAAGCCACCGCGTGATCGCCCAAGACTCTAAAAAACTTTTTCGAGGTTAAATTCTTGCCAAATTACAAGTACCCAACTTTCCCTTTTTCCATCACACCCTCTGATTATCATGAACAAATACCAATTTCCCTGCTACCTTTGGACCTTCTACATATAATTGTAGTCTTTGGTTTTGTTTCATGCCAATTTTGCATAATCATCTTAGTCAGTTCTGTGTTCTAAATAAAAATTTATTTCCCATCAAACCTCACCCATCTGGTTGTCAGGACAGTGGTGTTGGATTGGTCTTCTAATCACCTCTCAACCTTTGTTTGGGATCACCATTTTTGTCTGGAGACAAGGAAGGTGCCCAACACCCTAATTTTCAAGAAGGAGGGGATATTGGTTGATTTTGAGCTTGGGGGATTCTGAGCGAGATTTTCTTTGCATACCTTGTGAAGGAGACGAACTTTGCAATCTGCCTGACATTTTCCCAAAGGTGCCCATGATGTTTCAATCGCCTAATTCATGTGTGAAGGGCTTTTTACAATTTTCTATGCATGTGTGTTGGTCACAAGAGCGTGTTGCCCTTGGGTTGACCTAAGCCACATGGCTTTTGATGAGTGGGACACCTCAGTGGGGCCCAACACCTTGATGAATAATTGTACCTATGTGGAATTCCTTAAGTTTCTAATTGGCCAGATCTTATAAAATTTGTATTGAAATGACCTGATGTTTGAAAAAATCATATAAGTACTCATAGGAAAGATAATGAAACAAAGAATAATTCTAAAGTGTTTCAAATCCTGTTTCGAACCCATCTTCACATCTACCCTTAATGAACCCTAAAACCCTAGAAATCAATTTTGTTATTAATCATTGATGAAGGTTAATTGTTGCAATAGGGTAACTAAGGTTTTCTCAACATCAATAGACAAATTAGAAGTTGATCAAATCTCTATAAGTGGTCCATCCACTTGTAACATAATTATTGGATGTTTATATGTTACTATGTATAATGTACATGTTATTATGCGAATGTATTATTTGTGATATGGATGTGTTGATTAAAATTAAAAGTTATTCGATAAATGGAATCCATTTTACTATTTATATTCAAGAATCATGCTATCACATTACATTCATATTTGAGAGAAAGAGTATTTAAGAGAAAATAGTAAAGATAATGAATTGACATTATATAAGATCCCCATCATGGGATTTCCTAGCATATAGTACACCTCAGTGCAAATCATGGGCTTTCCTAGCATACAGTGTAATTCAATAAAAATCATCAGCTTTCCTAGCATACAGAGCACTTCGGTGCAAAACTTGAGAAATTTTATATAAGTCTAATAAAAGAAAATTGATAAAATGCACAGTTAATTTCCATGATGTTGAATGTTTTCCTTTTAAAGTATAGGTTATTTTTTTTCTATTATAATATTTTCATTTCCACTTACAAATTGTTTTATGCATAATTGGGGGTGTGATGCTTGCAGGAAAGGTGCAACACCAAGGATAGAGCTATCTGAGGACCAGCTAAAGAAGGAGCTCATGGACATATGAGAGTAGACCTAGTAGAGTACCAACTATCAATATGTTAGATTTTCTTTATGCTTATGAGACATGTGTTTTAGTTTAGGTGTGAGTTTTATGTTACAAGTTTGAGATGTGATAAATTGCACAATGTATCTTGTGTTGGTTTATCAAACTTTATTTTTATGCAATGATTATCATGTTTGTTGCATTCCTAATAAGATTATGATTCTGTTCAATGAACATATGTTTTAGAAAATTGGGATGTTACAATGTGGTATCAACATGAAAAATATAGTTGTCCACTAGGATTTTCTCAAAATCTCATATAGTTTATGTTCCTTTTTATAGATGGTCCCAAGAGGAAATCTAATAAGAGCAAGGAGCACATAGATGGAGAGGAAAGTTATTTCAGTGAGGGAAGTGATCATGGTTCTTCTGGAGGGGTCAACCCTGGTGGTAACCCTAATGCTAATCCTAATGCACCTCTAGAAGTGCTCATCAAAGGCTCTTACTGATGCCTTGATCATTCAACACACAAAACTACATCAACTGAGGAACCAAGAGCTGACCTTAGTAGACTCCCTGAAGATTAAGCCAGAAACATTCTCTTGAGAATATGAAACCAATGTAGTTGGTCGTGCTTAAGTGTGGCTACTCAATGCCAAGCATTGTTTTCATGATTTGGGATGTCCTGAGCTGTAACACCCCTCCCTAGGGTTACATACATAACCAACGGAAGCACAGCCTAATCCCCAACATTATCCATAATGTGGGGTACTTGGCATTTCAGGGAGGGATCGTCACAACCATGATATTCATTACACAAAATAGAGTTTAAATAAACCATCACAGGATCAAAATTACAATTTCTCATTCTCAAACCTTAACAAAGTTTACATGTGCATACATATGGTAAAAGGAAAAAGATCTATAAACTGGGTATGGTTGGCACCCCACCAAAACTCTTCTCCTTGCAGGTCCTTGAGCTAGGGTTTCCTCCTTCTATAGACTTCCCTCCTTAGCTAGCTCCCAACCTATGGGCATCACGCCCCCAGCCATGCATCAAACAAATGGTAAGTGGATTGAACATGTTATAATATAAGAAAACTTGGAAACTGAAAATAAACATATAACATTATACATATGAACATTTAAAAGACATTCATTTTCTTTTAGATCAATTTATTTTATCTTAACCTATATAAGTATCCTCGGGTTGCACAAATGTGCCTCTTCTCTTATGCACTGAAGTGCCTCTTAGATTGCACCGAGGTGCCTCTTCTCTTATGCACCGAAGCGCCTCTTCTCTTATGAGGAACTTATATAAGTTTAACATTAATATTTTCTTCTTTCTCTTAAAGCTCTTAACTTTACATTTACTTAATTTGTAACTTTATCATTAAGATTCATGGAGATGATACCAAACATACTATGCAATTCAATTCATCATAACTTTACTGACTTTAGCAATTAGGAACAGTAAATAACATAAACATGGCATTCATTGCAAAATTCATATATGCATAATTAAATCAACCAATTTAACTATGTTCAATTGCATGGACCACTTACATTTTCACTTGGAGAGTGAATTCTCTCTCTTCCTAGGTTGAGTGAGTCCTAACCACTCTGTGGGTCTAAAGAACCCTAATTTCCATGTTCATAAGATATGTCACATCAAATATATATATTATTCATAATATTAAACCCTAGATTCATTTCTACAAAATCAAGTGATGTCGATTTAGAATCAGACTCTAAAAACCATATATTCGGATTCCTCGTGAAAAACCATTTCAAAAACATATTTTTTCTCATTTTTCTGAGCATCGAGCGATTTACTACGAATTTATGAAGGACAACCAATCAGAAATCAAAGAAATGCCACGTAGGCAACCTTTTATTCACTGGGATCTTGGGCCCGGGTGAGTTGGGCCAATGCGAGCCCGCCATCTCAACACGGGTCTCTCCCAGTCGGATTAGTTGCCAAAGAAACGGGAAAATACGTGAAAGTTCGGGAATGCCCTTGCGACTAAAACACGTAGCTACACATGGCGGGGGTTATTACAGTCATTTACTGAGCTGGTTTCTTCCCCCGACCATGGCATCAAGGATAGGCGCCTGATCCTAAACCTCCGACCTGGTCTCACTGAGGGCGGCCTTGAACGGACACCTGAGAATGCAGCTGAGTTTCTCGCACGATCCCAAAGCCATAGAGCCAAGGCTCAGGGTTGAGGGCGGAGGGTGCGCAGAAACAGGAGTCTAGCTCCGACCAGCCCTAAGGTGCTGTTGGAGGGAACAACTTTAGGGAAAACTCTCACGGATAGATTAGAAACCAGACGATCAGAGTCGTAAGGCAAAACCGAAGGTGATGTACTCACTGTATGAAGGAAGAAGGTCAGTCGTGCAATGGTTGGATGGAACACACGACAAAACAGGGGAAGAAATCCATGACTGAAAAGCAAGATTCAAGGACAATGAAGACGAATATGTGCACAGGAAAAAATTCCTTGACATCCATAGACCGTTCGCGAAGTCTTTCCGAGACAAAGAGCCCCTCAGGATGCCTTGGTGGCAAGCGCCGATGAGGGATTGCTAGCCGGTTTATAGGACACGACGCTCAGGGGTCCTTCCCGATAAACCAACAGTGTAAAAAGAACGGCGGAGGTTCATAGATACTTTCTATGCCCTCAATTGCACATAAGTAGCTTTTTAGAGCCATGGTATTGCGGCGGAGGCCAGAAAAGAGAACGGACTAGGTCCGGGAGGTTCAGGGTACTGGAGGGGAAATTGGGTGCAGAGGAGCGCATCTCAGGGGCCGACGGTGCTCTCGAACCCTTAAGATGGGTACGACAAAGGTGAAAGAGGCATCTGCCCTCCACGACAAGGAGAGGCAGAGAGCCCTAAATGGGCGTTTGCTCGACAGAGTATGAGAGGACATGAGTTGGGGCTCGCTCGGATCGGGGAGACGAGCCGAAACTATTGGCAAAGGAATGAGGAGAAACCGTTGTGAAACGGACGAGATCAAAGCGAGCATTCAAAGCGCTGGAAACGGCTGAGTTTTGCGGACAGAACGGAGGAAGAAGAAAACAAGCGCGCCGTTGGATCTTGATCCAACGGTCTCTGTGCATGCGTGTGAGAAAAGTAACGCGTGACACCTAATAAATCCCATACTTTAGGCAAAACGATTCAATTAAGGAAATTGGATTCAAATCTAGGTCAAATTACATTCAAATCTCTCTCCAATTAATTGGAGGGTCAAACATACTCCAAATGAGTCCAAATTTGGACCATTGGCTAATTAAAGGGTCTAGAATATTCCTAGTCAATCAGATTTAAGTTTCCTCAACGTTTGGTCCACATTTTCTATTTTCATTTCTTATCTTAATTTAAGTTTACAAACTAATTAAATAATTAATATAAAGGTTTCCTTTGTGAGTTCTTGCTCCAAATTACGAGATAAACAATATTTGTCTCTTTCAAAATCATTCCACACCTCTTTATTGCCTTCTTGTGTACTTTATTTGGAGGAGAGATAAAAATGAACATTAAAGGATTTATCTTGAAATCTATAAAAAGGAAAAGCATACTTATTGCCCAAGTGATTTGAATTTCGAATTTCTTGCTTCTTTATCTTTCTCTTTCTCTTTCTCTCCCATTACTTTTAGATTTATTTAATAAAAGAAAAGGGGAAGACATATTATCATTATTACACCTATTTGCAACACATTAATATAAAAGAAACTTATTTGGATCCCTTTCTTATTTCTCTTTGCACTAAAATCCTAGAAATAAAACTAATTTGGAAAAATTGCATTAAGGCTCTTAACAAAATATTATTTAAAGAAAACTACATAAAATATTTTATTTTATTCATAAAAATAGGTATGTTACATTACTACCCACCTTAATTAAATTTCGTCCTCAAAAGTTTCTAGGGTACAACCCACCTTAAGGTTTACCTAACCTTTTCATTCATTGACAAATTACTTTTCAAGGTTCAATTATGCTCAATATTTTGCATTGTAAAAGTATATATATATATATATATATATATATATATATATATATATATATATATATATATATATATATATATATATATATATGTATGACATTCATGTGACATGGATTAACTTTTACCTTGGTCTTCCTCTCAACCGATACTTAGGCTTTATTAAACCAACCCATAATCATATTTGAGGCATTTGACTCAACCTTGTCATGACTACCCATCACTAGGTGCAGATGCCTATCTAATCTTAGGTCATTTAGGTTACTCCTACATTCCTAGATATGTGGTGATCAGGCACATACCCAGAGATGTGGGATCTTACTATGCTACCTCTCACTCACCTACTAATGCACATGTCCCATACCACATGCACCAGTAAGAAAGGAGAAATGCAAGATAGGTCTTATGCTCATGACATTCCTCTTTAAGTCTCAGTTGGGTGGCCATAACCAATGAGAGTGGAGAGGTTATATCATTAGCTAGGTTTAGGTGGAAACTAGATAACCATCTATCCTTATCACTTCTATTCCTCTTCTAGTCATTCTAGGGCGTGACATATTTACTTGGGAATCTATTACTAAATCATAATTTTACACCTTCACTCCATCCATGGCTACCTTTCCGTTGTCACCTTTCTTCTTAGGAGCCATCACTGTGAAAAAGACATAAACTATATGAGATCATGAGAAAAGCCTGGTGGCCAACCATATTTTGGCTCTGATACCATTATTGTAACACCCCTCCCTAGGGTTACATACATAACCAGCGGAAGCACAGCCTAATCCCCAACATTATCCATAATGTGGGGTACTTGGCATTTCAGGGAGGGATCGTCACAACCATGATATTCATTGCACAAAATAGAGTTTAAATAAACCATCACAGGATCAAAATTACAATTTCTCATTCTCAAACCTTAACAAAGTTTACATGTGCATACATATGGTAAAAGGAAAAAGATCTATAAACTGGGTATGGTTGGCACCTCACCAAAAATCTTCTCCTTGCAGGTCCTTGAGCTAGGGTTTCCTCCTTCTATAGACTTCCCTCCTTAGCTAGCTCCCAACCTGTGGGCATCACGCCCCCAGCCATGCATCAAACAAATGGTAAGTGGATTGAACATGTTATAATATAAGAAAACTTGGAAACTGAAAATAAACATATAACATTATACATATGAACATTTAAAAGACATTCATTATCTTTTAGATCAATTTATTTTATCTTAACCTATATAAGTATCCTCGGGTTGCACAAATGTGCCTCTTCTCTTATGCACCGAAGTGCCTCTTAGATTGCACCGAGGTGCCTCTTCTCTTATGCACCGAAGTGCCTCTTCTCTTATGAGGAACTTATATAAGTTTAACATTAATATTTTCTTCTTTCTCTTAAAGCTCTTAACTTTACATTTACTTCATTTGTAACTTTATCATTAAGATTCATGGAGATGATACCAAACATACTATGCAATTCAATTCATCATAACTTTACTGACTTTAGCAATTAGGAACAGTAAATAACATAAACATGGCATTCATTGCAAAATTCATATATGCATAATTAAATCAACCAATTTAACTATGTTCAATTGCATGGACCACTTACATTTTCACTTGGAGAGTGAATTCTCTCTCTTCCTAGGTTGAGTGAGTCCTAACCACTCTATGGGTCTAAAGAACCCTAATTTCCCTGATCATAAGATATGTCACATCAAATATATATATTATTCATAATATTAAACCCTAGATTCATTTCTACAAAATCAAGTGATGTCGATTTAGAATCAGACTCAAAAAACCATATATTCGGATTCCTCATGAAAAACCATTTCAAAAACATATTTTTTCTCATTTTTCTGAGCATCGAGCGATTTACTACGAATTTATGAAGGACAACCAATCAGAAATTAAAGAAATGCCACGTAGGCAACCTTTTATTCACTGGGATCCTGGGCCCGGGTGAGTTGGGCCAATGCGAGCCCGCCATCTCAACACGGGTCTCTCCCAGCCGGATTAGTTGCCAAAGAAATGGGAAAATACGTGAAAGTCTGGGAATGCCCTTGCGACTAAAACACGTAGCTACACATGGCGGGGGTTATTACAGTCATTTACTGAGCTGGTTTCTTCCCCCGACCATGGCGTCAAGGATAGGCGCCTGATCCTAAACCTCCGATCAGGTCTCACTGAGGGAGGCCTTGAACGGACACCTGAGAATGCAGTCGAGTTTCTCGCACGATCCCAAAGCCATAGAGCCAAGGCTCAGGGTTGAGGGCGGAGGGTGCGCCGGAACAGGAGTCTAGCTCCGACCAGCCCTAAGGTGTTGTTGGAGGGAACAACTTTAGGGAAAACTCTCACGGATAGATTAGAAACCAGACGATCAGAGTCGTAAGGAAAAACTGAAGGTGATGTACTCACCGTATGAAGGAACAAGGTCAGTCGTGCAATGGTTGGACGGAACACACGACAAAACAGGGGAAGAAATCCATGACTGAAAAGCAAGATTCAAGGACAACGAAGACGAATATGTGCACAGGAAAACATTCCTTGACATCCATAGACCGTTCGTGAAGTCTTTCCGAGACAAAGAGCCCCTCAGGATGCCTTGGTGGCAAGCGCCGGCGAGGGATTGCTAGCCGGTTTATAGGACACGACGCTCAGGGGTCCTTCTCGATAAACCAACAGTGTAAAAAGAACGGCGGAGGTTCATAGATACTTTCTATGCCCTTAATTGCACATAAGTAGCTTCGGAGAGCCATGGTATTGCAGAGGAGGCCAGAAAAGAGAACGGACTAGGTCCGGGAGGTTCAGGGTACTGGAGGGGAAATTGGGTGCGGAGGAGCGCATCTCAGGGGCCGATGGTGCTCTCGAACCCTTAAGATGGGTACGACAAAGGTGAAAGAGGCATCTGCCCTCCACGGCAAGGAGAGGCGGTGAGCCCTAAATGGGCATTTGCTCGACAGAGTATGAGAGGACATGAGTTGGGGCTCGCTCGGATCGGGGAGATCTGCCAAAACTATTGGCGAAGGAATGAGGAGAAACCATTTTGAAACGGACGAGATCAAAGAGAGCATTCAAAGCGCTGGAAACGGCTGAGTTTTGCGGACAGAACGGAGGAAGAAGAAAACAAGTGCGCCGTTGGATCTTGATCCAATGGTCTCTGTGCATGCGCGTGAGAAAAGTAACGCGTGACACCTAATAAATCCCAGACTTTAGGCAAAACGATTCAATTAATGAAATTGGATTCAAATCTAGGTCAAATTACATTCAAATCTGTCTCCAATTAATTGGAGGGTCAAACATACTCCAAATGAGTCCAAATTTGGACCATTGGCTAATTAAAGGGTCTAGAATATTCCTAGTCAATCAGATTTAAGTTTCCTCAACGTTTGGTCCACATTTTCTATTTTCATTTATTATCTTAATTTAAGTTTACAAACTAATTAAATAATTAATATAAAGGTTTCCTTTGTGAGTTCTTGCTCCAAATTATGAGATAAACAATATTTGTCTCTTTCAAAATCATTCCACACCTCTTTATTGCCTTCTTGTGTACTTTATTTGGAGGAGAGAGAAAAATGAACATTAAAGGATTTATCTTGAAATCTATAAAAAGGAAAAGCATACTTATTGCCCAAGTAATTTGAATTTCGAATTTCTTGCTTCTTTATCTTTCTCTTTCTCTTTCTCTCTTATTACTTTTAGATTTATTTAATAAAAGAAAAGGGGAAGACATATTATCATTATTACACCTATTTGCAACACATTAATATAAAAGAAACTTATTTGGAGCCCTTTCTTATTTCTCTTTGCACTAAAATCCTAGAAATAAAACTAATTTGGACAAATTGCATTAAGGCTCTTAACAAAATATTTTTTAAAGAAAACTACATAAAATATTTTATTTTATTCATAAAAATATGGATGTTACATGAGCATTCTAAAGTTTGTTTTGGGACACACATGTTGAAGAGTACAACTCACACTTGGTGTTAGGACTTCACCAATGCTTGAGAACCTATTGTTGAGTCATTGACCTGAGAGGATTTCATCATTGCCTTCCAGAATAACTACATCTCAGAAGCTATGATCGGTAAGAAGGAGTTGGAGTTCAAGTGACTAAAGCATTATGACTCAACTGTCATCCAACATGCAATGAAGTTTTGCATGCTACATAAGTACAGATACGGCTTAGATTGGATAGGTCTAATAAAGAAGTTCATGTGTGGTTTAAAGCCTGATCTATCTATGCCCTTTTTTATGTGGCATAAAGATAGTGCAAGAGGCATTCCAGTATGATGTGGAGTTGGAGGACCACCCTAGATGATTTTGGAAGTATGGAGGATCATCAAGAAGCAAAAATGAGCACAAAGGAAATAGTGACAAGAAGAGAAAGGAATAAGAGGAGGCTTCTCTAGACCCTCATGTGAAGTCTCAGTGCACCAAGTGTAATAGATATCATATAGGAGAATGCAGATATGGAACTAGAGTTTCTTACTACTATGGAGCGGCTGAGCATATCAGATCCAACTTCCCCAAACTCCTACAGAAGAAAGATTCCCAAGTCAACCAAGAGCCTAAGGAGAAACAACAAGCTAGGATCCTCATAATGGTGGATGATGATGAAGATGATGATAATGAACAAGGTATGATTTAGTTATGAATTCCCTTTAGTACCTTTGCATTGACTATAGTTATGGTTAGTCTTACCCTAGATGTTGATGTGTAACTACATGATAATCATAAGGTGTTAGATTTTCTTGTTAAGGATAAGGAAAACCCTAAGGTGGGTAGACTAGTAGAATTTCAAAGATGAAATTCATTTGAGGTGGGTAAAATGGTAACACCCTAATTATATATATATATATATATATATATATATATATATATATATATATATATATGAGGTTAGGAAGTGTGTACCGGCCGGTACATGTAACTTACGTGTAAAGGCCATTAAAATAGCATATGTAGAGTATGTTGATAAAATCCAACCATATGGATTGATTCAACTCTATATAGATTAGATGTCTTTAAAAAATCATAACCATATCTTATGTAGATCATGAGATATAGCCATACATCATTCAATGGTTTATGCAATTTTTGTAACTTACCATTGATTAGAAAATAGACATTTTCTTTTATTGTATGCTCTATGAATATGAGATTGTGATGATTTTTGGTACACATCTTATCTAAGGGGTATACTATACATCCATAAGGTTGTATTATTCGATACAATCTTACAATCCCCATATATGAAGGTGGGTACATGTAAGCTACATGTACTCGGATACACAATTCTTTTAGCCTATATATATATATATATATATATATATATAAGTAATTATATATTAGAAACCCTAATTTTAAATTTGAAATCTTGAAATTTAGTATAAAACCTGTTGAAATTTAGAGACCCAATTATAATGTTTAAATCATATTCTGGGATAATTTTTCATTATTAACTTAATTGAAATCAATTTTATAAAATGTAACCCTAATTAGAACATTAGTGGTACATAGAGGGTTAAAGTGAAATTGGCCTTACAAATAATAATTTTTTTGGCATAACAAATTTTAACTAGAAATATAATCGATAATATATATCTTATTGAACCTAGGTTATCCTAAATAATTAATTCTTGTTTATTTAACAAAAAGATGATATTGATAATTGGGACCATCAAATTAGGAAACTAAGATGATTTTTGGAATCCTTGCACCCAAATTTGGTAACACACCAATTTTGATTAGATTTGAACTCACTTTGATGCCATAATTTGTATGATAAAGAAAATAAACAAAATGTCCTAAATAAACCTAATCCTAGTGTAATAGGAATTTGGTCCATCTGATTTATGAAAAAAAACTCACTTGTCACACTCTATCCAATCTGAGTCGGACTCACACCAGGGGAAATCATGAGCGGGAGAGTCCCTTCTTCCCCCGTTTCCCATTTCCCTTGGGACTCTTCATCTATGGTTTACTTTTCCTCTACTTCTCCTAGATAGGTGAATCCCATCCCATTATGATGAACTTTTCACCATCCCTATCCCTTCCCAAATTGGTGGACCCCCAAATCACTGAGGTTCTATTTGTTGGATATCCTGACTGACTATAAACTCTTGTCCCAATAGATAAGGGACACCCAAAGCACTGTCTAACAACTGTGGTTGCCCCTATCTGTGAAATCTATAAGTATGGCATCATTCATAGGCCTGAGACACCCATGAACTTGAAAGAATCCTTGAATTGTCCTCACACTTCTCAACACCATGTAACACTCCTCTGACTTGTTCTAGTCATTTTCGATGGTCTTTCTCAAGCAGTATGACCGCTGTGAGTCTGGTAGAAGTTGTCATGTTATTGCCCAAGACTATTAAAAAACTTTTTTGGGGTTCAATTCTTACCAAATTGCAGGTATCCTGATTTCCCTTTTTCCATAACACCTTCTAATGATCATGAACAAAAGACCAATTGCCATGCTACCTTTGGACCTTCTACCTAGAGTTGTAGTCTTTGGTTCCATTTTGCGCCAGTTTTGCATTTCCATCTTAGTTGGTTATGCGGTTCTAAACCAGAATTCATTTGCCATTGAACCTCACCCTTTTGGTCGTTATGGTAGGGGTGCCAGGTTGGTCTTTTGGTCACCTCTCAGCTTCTATTTAGGATTGCCATGTTCGTCCAGAGACAAGGAAGGTGCCCAACACCCTAATTTTCAATGAGGAGGGGATACTTATTAATTTTGATTTTGAGATTGGCGAGTTCTGAGTGCGATTTTCTCTAAAGAACTTATAAAGGAGATGAACTTTGCAATCTTCCTGACATTTTCCCAAAGGTGCCCATGATGTTTCAATCGCCTAATTCACGTATGAAGGGATTTGTAGGCTTTTCTCTGCATGTCTGTTGGTTACAAGCATGTGTTGCCCTTAGGTTGACCTAAGCCACATGGTTGTCGATGAGTGGGCCACCTTAGCGTGGCCCAATGCCTTGATGGATAATTGTACCTATGTGAAATTTCTTAACCTTCTAATTGGCGAGATCTTCTAAAATTTGTATTTAAATGACCTGACATCGGAAAAATTCATAGAAGCACTCATTGTATGAACGTTTATTATTCATAATTGATGAAGGTTAATTATTACAATAGGGTAACTTGGGTTTTCTCAACATTAAGAGACTAATTAGCAGTTGAACATAATTATTGGATGTTTATATGTTACTATGTACAATGTACAAGTCATTATGTGAATGTATTATTCATACTATGGATGTGTTGATTAAATTTGAAAGTTATTAGATAAATGAAATCCATTTTACTATTTATGTTCAAGAATCATCCTACCACATTACATTCATGTTTGAGATCAAGAGTAAAGAGTATTCAAGAGCAAAGAGTAAAGATCATGAATGAACCTTATATAAGATCATTGTCATGTGATTTCTTAGCATATAGTGCACCTCAGTGCAAATCATGGGCTTTGCTAGCATACGGTGTACTTCACTACAGTGAAAAGAGAAGAGGCACTTCAATTAAAAACTTGAGGATTCTTATATATGTTAGATAAAAGACAAATGATAAAATGCAAAGTTTATTTCCATGATGTTGAATGTTTTCCTTTCAAAGTATATGTTATTTTCTTTCCTATTATAATTTGTTCAATTACACTTACAAATTGTCTTATGAATGGTTGAGGGTGTGATGTCCGTAGGGAAGGAGCTACACCAAGGATAGAGCTATTTGAGTACCAGCATGAGAAGGAGTTTAAGGACATATAAGACCAAGATCTGGTGGGGTGCCAACTATCAATAGATTAGATTTTATTTATGCTTATTATACATGTGTTTTAGTTTAGGTGTGAGTTTTATGTTATGAGTCCGAGATGTGAGAAATTGCACAATGTATAGTGTGTTGGTTTATCATACTTTATTTTTATGCAATGATTATTAGGTTTGTGACATTCCCAATATGATTGTGCTTCAACTCAATGAAGTATATGTTTTACAAAAATGGGATGTTATAATGTACATCTTAGAACAGTAGGAAGATTTACACTAAAAAGTAAAATATGTATTCTTTGTGGGTTAATCATAAAATATTATAACATGCATGGTTTATAAAAAGGATTGTAGAAGTAACTAACTTCCATTATTACTTCACACATCATCATCTAACTATAAGCAGAAGTATGACCAAAATGCAAAAGATATTCTCATTCTTGACTAAACAACTTCTTGATGCACTTTATTGTCCTTGTTAATTCTAATGAGGAATATCTTTCATGTGAAAGTCTCTTAGTGGAGGATGAGGACCGACAATACAAGTCTTAAGGTAAGATAGAGGTCTCATAAGACTTACTACTAACTCCCTGATTTATCATAGTGTTCATTTTGTTTGGCCTCTTCGACTAACTTTACTAGTGGTATTGACATGGCACTCTTCTTGATTTAGGTGCTAAGAGAAGAGACGTTAAAGTCTATTTGACCTATAATGTATCTAATAAAATGGTTTCAGATAGGCCGGTACATTGTGTGATCATCTCCATCATAGATAACTAACTACTAAGGTTTCTTCAGGATCTTTGATTTTGTGTTATCAACTATATAAGGAACATGCCACTAAAGATTTGGCATGGTTCCCCATAGTTCATGCGTCATGATTCCTTTTTATGTCATCCAAATCTTTATTAGTTCCTAGAAACATTTCATCAATTTATGTTTATACCTCAACAATAAGATCTACAACACCTATGACACTAAATCAATGGGGAAAATTATTGGATCCTAGATGGGTGATAAGATGCTCTAAAGGGGGGGGTGAATAGATATAAATGCACTTCAACAAAATTCATTAGACCTTTAAGATATATCATAAGATAAGGCTCATAAATAGGAAATTTGAGTGCAACTAAAACATGCATAGCAAGGGAGAGACAGATTGAACATACACCAATTGACAAGCTATTTAGAGTGGTTCCAGACTTCAAATTAGAAGTGAGTCAGTCCACTTACCCAGAGAGGTCAACCTATAGGATTTCTTAACCATTACACTCTTGTATTCATTCATAAGACTTATAATACATGACCAACCAAAGGACTTACCTATCCAATACAAAGAGTCTTCAAACTTACCAAGGACTTACCCACTTTGCAAGAGTCTTCCACCTTCTTCCAAGGACTTACTAATCTTGCACAAGTCTTCATCCTTCAAGGGATTATCCACTCTTCTTGGATCTTCAGCCTTTGACTTCACCTTCACTTAGAGAAGCTTCCACCAAGGACTTAACCACTTGAGCAAGGAGTCTTCTTCCTTCACCAAGGGCTTACCCACTCTTGCTCCAAGTCTTCATCCTTGATCTTCACTAAGGGATGCCTTCCCTTGTTCTTCTTTACCTCTCTTAGCCAAGAGAAAGAACCTTCATCTTCATGTTGAAAAGAGAGATAGGAAGGTGGTGGAAGTGAGAGCCTCACAAGATATACATGTAGGACTAGCTCTCTTACAGATTTCCTACTCACTCTAATGAATGTAGCAAGTAATTAAGATTAGAGAGAGAGAGACGAGGTTGTAGGAAGCACTCAACTATAGAATAGAAACCTCACATAAAGTTTTGCATTGAATGCTCAATCTTGGAATGAAGCCCAATGGGTCCTATATCTAGCTGGGGATGCCCCTTAGCCTTTGGGAACACTTAAGACTGAAAAATAACCATTTTGTGGCTTGCAACAGATATATTTTAGCTTGTTGCAACTCTACAACGGCTAGAAGCACTTTTCTGCACTTTTCCGTACATTGTAATCAGTCGAGTTTCTATGAAGGTAACTCGAGTGATCCCACTAAGAGACAAGATCAATTTAGGCCATTGATCGAGTTTGTCCTGGGGTAACTCGAATGATTCACTTAAATCAATTTTGTTCCGTAGAGGGATCGGTCCAGTTCTGTGAAGTGTAAACTCAACTGATCAAAAGTAATTTTTAAGATCCAATCAGGATCGGTCGTGTTTGCAACTCGACCGATAAACATCGTGATGTGAATTTTGGAAAATGGCTTTTGAGTGCTTAAACATTGAATCTAAGTGCTCCTAATTTTTTCTAAGCTTAATTACAAGTCATACAATCATTACAAGTGATTTACAACATGATTCTAATGGAATTACATCATATTAAAAAAATGTACACTTGTATTGACTTTGACTTGTCTTTTCTCCAATTTGTGATGCACAAGTTAGGGAATTTGGAGTGTGTCTATACCTAATCTAAAATCACTCAAGTAGAGACATTATAAACAAATATGTGGAATTGTTTAGTCATCATCAAAACAAGGGTTTAGTCAATTTAGACCTTGAGTTAACATTCTCCCCCTTTTTGAAGATGACAAACCATTCCATAAATGTACTGAAAGCATTTAAATAAAGTCATACCTTTGGAGAAACCTAGGGGTTTCAATAGAATTGAGTTCATATGCTCCCCCTCAATTGATGCTAGTGGATTTCTCATACTCCCCCTCAACTGATGCTATTCATAACATTTATAGAATATTATGTCTTCTACTCATATATGTTTTGCACTTATATGTATTCTCCCCTTTACCTTCTCCCCCTTACATGGTCATACTTCTCCTCTTCATGTAAGACATGCCTTCTCCTTGTTTTGTCAAAAGAAGACATACCTTTCTCCCCCTTTGTCATTTCAAAAAGTGGGGTTATGAAGAGATAAGAAACACCACTTGTTAAGAGAAAGGAGATAACAAAAAGTTATATAATGAGAGTAGAAGAGCACATATAGGGGATTGTCCTTGTATAAAAAGAGAGGCAAGTTAGATCATACTTGAACAACCCATAAAGAAAGATAAAGTTTTGTAGAAAAATAATAAATTACAATTTTGACCCTCAAGATAACCGAATTTGACCAAAAAGTGTCAGGGCTCATGGCAATGCAATGAGCCTTTCTCAGAAGGCCATTTCTACATAAAAAACACTCGTCTTACACCAAAAACTAAAACTGGAGTAGAATCTGCATGAAATCCAAAAATACTCCAATTTCTACATACAATGTAGCTCTATATATCCTACATCACAATGCTATGTAAGCAGCTCGAGATAGTAAATATACAATTCAAGGAACAAGCTTGAGCAACTTAGAAACAAGATACAAGCATAGCATATAGTAGAATACCAATAGATGAGCAAAGATGCCAATTATAAACAAGGATAGAACTACATGTATATGAGTTACTAGTAGATGATGTCACTAGTTAGGACTACTAGTAAGATCTAGATCATAGCAAGAGATACCAAAAGATACACAAGATAAAGCAAGCTATGAGTAGATGTAGAGATATATCCAAAGAAAGAGATAAGCATGAAAGGATATAACTCACTAACAAGTATGCATCATAACCAAAAGATGATCACCACTAAGAACCTCAAGGTTGTATCAAAACAAGATATACATCTAGATAGATGTAGCAAGTTAGACTACAACAGAAAGAATTTTAGACACAACCAAGAGATCCAAAGAGATCATTATCAAAATCTACAAAACAACACAAAGCAAGTAATTGCAGGATATAGATATACCAATTTAGAGCAATTAGAGAGATAGAGTTGTATACAAGATAGGCAATTTAGAACATGGTAATATGCATATATAAAGGTACCAAATGAGAGTGCCAAAGAATAATGCCATTGGTTGAGAAAATCTAGTTGAGAGGGAAATTCTCATTCAATAAGCCAAATGTATATTTTGTGCACAGTGTTTTCAGTTGAGTTTTGTGTATTGACAACATGATTAATGACAGATGTTGGCAACACCCATTGGTGCATATTGGTCGAGTTTCTATCCGAACAAACTCAACCAACAGAGCTGCTGTCAAAAAGCACATATATTTCATAAAAACTTATATAGAGACATGCTAAAAATAAAACCATATCCAAACATGTGTAAGAAAGTTAGTAATGCACTATAAAAGTATTAGAAATAGTTTTTGAGCAAGAGTGTGAAGAGAAACACAAAATACCACTTTTGACTCAAAAACCACATGCATAGTGCACACTAACTTGACAAAAATAAGTTAGGATTGGTTATAAGCAAGAAAACATTTACCTTTGCTCTTACCATTCCTTTTCTACTTGTAGCCACCTCATACACATCTCACCTTTCTTCTTTCATGTGGATTGATAATTGCAATTCAATGGCTCAAGTCATTCCATTTGCAAGTACCTACAAGAAGAAAGATGAAATGGTCCCCAATCATGTTTTTGGATCTGGAGGAGTTAGCTTAGCAACCCAAGTCCTAGTGCTCTTGGGTGCTTTCCTAAAAGGGCAACAAGTAGAATAATGACCAATTTCATTGCAATAGTTGCATGTGCCCATAGTCTTGGAACTAGAGGATTCTCCATGGAAGATTGGAGGTCCTTTACCTTTGTTGTTCCTTTGACTAATATCATATCCCAAACCGTGTCTACCAATTTATTTAGTAGTGTGGTGTAGGATGTCATTAAGATTCTTTTTACCAACTAAGAATCTTTACAAAGAAGATCTCAAACTATCATTATCATGCATAAGAGAAGATATATTAGAAGACAGAAGATTGATATTATCTCTAGCATGCAAAAGATCATTTTCTAAGGAATTAGATTTAGTTAAATAATAATCTCTATCAATATGAAGAGTAGCTACATTATTCTCTTTACTAGTATAACTAGAACATGATTCAAGCACATTGATTTTAGCAAGCAAGGAGGCATTTTCTTTTTCAAGAAAGCAAGAATTAGCATGTTCAAGATCATCTAATTCTACTTGCATATTATCAACAATTCTAGCAAGCTTTTTCCTTTTCTTTTTAGAATACTTAAGAGAGGCACGAGTAGCATTAATGATAGAAATTAAAGGTTCTTTATTTAAAGAGTTTAGATTTACCTCATTTGAGTCTTCACATTTTGTAGAAGCCATAAGAGCAAAATGGCATTCTCCTTCATCACTAGAGCTTGAGCTAGATCCTCCACTTGAATATTCACTTAAGCTTGAGATGGAGGAGTCACTTGAGTTTGAGTGCCATTTCTCCTTCTTCATGTACTTGTCTTCTCGTTCCTTGTGATGATGGGTCCTTATGACTTGTGGGCAATCTATCTTGACGTGACCCTTCTTTCCATACTTTAGGCACCTAATGGAGGAGGAATTCTTGCCTTTGTAGAATCTACCCTTGGAGTACATGGAATCTTCTTCAACATGAGAGGATGGAGAGGCTTGTCACATATTAGCTTCAATTTGATCCTTCATTTCAGCCTTCTTCATTCTCTTTAGCTCTTTCTCCTCTTGTCTTTGAACTTCTTCCCTCTTGTCAAGTGATACTTCATGAGCTTGTAAATTTCCAATGAGAACTTCAATGGGGATATCGTCAAGAGACTTTACTTCTTCAATGGAAGTCACATTGGGTTCCCATCTCTTGGGGAGAGTTCTAAGCATCTTTGAATTAATCTCTCCTCTACTCGAAGGATGTCCTAGAATAGCAAGACCATTCACAATGGTGTTGAGCCTTAAGTACATGTTGGCAATATTCTCCTCCTTTCCCATCTTGAAGTTCTCAACCAGCCTTTGATCATGTAGACTTTGCTTTCCTTTACTTGATTTGTCCCCTCATAAGTGATGCATATCTTTCTCCATACCTCATAGTTTGTCTCACAAGAAGAAATCTGGTTGAACTCGGTAGAGGTCATGGTGGCATAGAGGATGTTGATTGCTTTTGCATTCAAGGTGGCTTTCTTCATGGTATCTTGATCCCATTCTTCTATCTTTGTCACTGGTAGCTTGTATGGATGATCCACCATTTGTCATAGCTCAAGACTTGATCCTTGTATGTAGAACTATAGCCTTCTTGTCCAATAGAAGAAGTTACTCCCATCAAATATTGGAATGTTGAGGAAGTATCTCCCACCTTCGTAGTCACCCATCTTTTCCTACTTGATGAAGTATGCTTGGAGAAGCCCGCTTTGATATCAATTGTTGGATCCTAGATGGATGATTGGATGCTCCATAGGGGGGGTGAATAGAGTTGAATGCACTTAAACAAAATTCATTAGACCTTCAAGATATATCACAAGATAAGGTTGTTAAATAGGAAATTTGATTGCAACTAAAACATGTATAACAAGGGAGAGAGAGATTGAACATACACCAATTGACAAGCTATTTAGAGTGGTTCCACACTTCAAATTAGAAGTGAGTCAGTCCACTTACCTAGAGAGGTCAACCTCTAGGATTTCTTAACCATTGCACTCTTATATTCATTCATAAGACTTATAATACATGACCAACCAAAGGACTTACCTATCCAATACAAAGAGTCTTCAACCTTACCAAGGACTTACCCACTTTGCAAGAGTCTTCTGCCTTCTTCCAAGGACTTATCTACTCTTGCACAAGTCTTCATCCTTCAAGGGATTATCCACTCTTCTTGGATCTTCAGCCTTTGACTTCACCTTCACTCAGATAAGGTTCCCCCAAGGACTTACCCACTTGAGCAAGGAGTCTTCTTCCTTTACCAAGGGCTTACCCACTCTTGCTCCAAGTCTTCACCAAGGGACACCTTTTCTTGTTTTTCTTTACCTCTCATAGACAAGAGAGAAAACCTTCATCTTCACAGTTGAAAAGAGAGATAGGGAGGTGGTGGAATTGAGAGCCTCACAAGATATACATGTAGGACTATCTCTCTTACAGATTTCCAACTCACTCTAATGAATGTAGAAAATGATTAAGCTTAGAGAGAGAGAGAGAGAGAGAGGAGGTTGTAGGAAGCACTCAACTATAGAATAGGAACCTCACATAGAGTTTTGCATTGAATGCTCAACCTTGGAATGAAGCCCAAGGGGTCCTATTTATAGATGGGGATGCCCCTTAGCCTTTGGGAACACTTAAGAATGAACACTAGCTGTTTTGTGGCTTGCAACAGATATATTTTCACTTGTTGCAACTCCACAATGGCTAGAATCACTTTTCTACATGTTTCTATACAGTGCAATCGGTCGAGTTTCTATAAAGGTAACTCAACCAATCCCACTAATAGACAAGGCCAATTTAGGCCATCGGTCAAGTTTGTCCTGGGGTAACTCGAACGATTCACTTAAATCAGTATTGTTCAGCAGAGGGATCGATTGAGTTCTATGAAGTGTAAAGTCGACCGATCAAAAGTCATTTTCAAGATACAATCAGGATCGGTCGAGTTTGCAACTCGACCGATGAATAGCCTAATGTGAATTTTGGAAAATGGATTTTGAGTTCTTAAACATTCAATCTAAGTGCGCCTAGTTTTTTCTAAGCTTAATTACAAGCCATACAATCATTACAAGTGATTTACAGCATGATTCCAATGGATTTACATCATATTACAAAAACGTGCACTTGTATTGACTTTGACTTATCTTTTCTCCAATTTGGGATGCACAAGTTAGGGCATTTGGAGTGTGTCTATACCTAATCTAAAGTCACTCAAGTAGAGACATTAGACACAAATAATTGGAATGGTTTAGTCATCATCAAAACAAGGGTTTAGTCAATTTATACCTCGAGTAAACATTCTCCCCCTTTTTGAAGATGGCAAACCATTCCATAAATGTATTGAAATCATTTAAATAAAGTCAGACCTTTGGAGAAACCTAGGGGTTTTAATAGAATTGAGTTCATATGCTCCCCCTCAATTGATAGTAGTGGAGTTCTCATACTCCCCCTCAATTGATTCTATATCTCCTACATGGTTAGCTTTCATAACATTTATAGAATACTATGTCTTCTACTCATATATGTTCTACACATATATGTCTTCTCTCCTTTACCTTCTCCCCCTTACATGGACGTACTTCTCCTCTTCATTTAAGACATGCCTTCTCCCTATTTTGTCAAAAGAAGACATACATTTCTCCCCCTTTATCATTTCAAAAAGTGGTGGTATGAAGAAATAAGAAACACCACTTGTTAAGAGAAAGGAGATAACAAAAAGTTATATAATGAGAGTAGAAGAGCACAGACAGGGGCTTGTCTAAGTATACATAGAAAGGCAAGTTAAAGCGTATACTTGAACAAACCATAAAGTATGATAAAGTGTTGTAGAAAAACAATAAATTCCAAATTTGACCCTCAAGATAACCAAATTTGCCCAAAAAGTGTCAGGGCTCATGGCAACGCCATGAGCCTTGCTCAGAAGGCCATTTCTGCATAAAAAGCACTCATCTTGCACCAAAAACTGAAACTGGAGTAGAATCTGCATGAAATCCAAAAATACTCCAATTTCTACATACAATGTAGCTCTATATGTCTTGCATCACAATGCTATGTAAGAAGCTCAAGATAGTAGATATACAATTCAAGGAACAAGCTTGAGAAAGTTTAAAACAAGATACAAGCATATCATATAGTCAAATACCACTAGATGATCAAAGATTCCAATTATAAACAAGGCTAGAACTACATGTATATGAACTACTAGTAGATGATGTCACAAGTTAGGACTACTAGTAGGATCTAGATCATAGCAAGAGATACCAAAAGATGCACAATATAAAGAAAGCTATGAGTAGATGTAGAGATATATCCAAACAAAAAGATATACAAATTTAGAAGCATGAAACTATATAACTCACTAACAAGCATGCATCATAACCAAAAGATGATCACCACTAAGAACCTCAAGGTTGTATTAAAACAATATATACACCTAGATAGATGTAGCAAGTTATAGTAAAACGGAAGAAATTTTAGACACAACCAAGAGATACAAAGAGATCATTATCAAAACCTACAAAACAACTAAAACCAAGTAATTGCAAGATATAGATATACCAATTTAGAGCAATTATAAAGATAGAGTTGTATGCAAGCTAGGAAATTTAGAACATGGAAATATGCATATATAAAGGTACCAGATGAGAGTGTCGAAGAATAAGGCCATTGGTTGAGAAAATCTAGTTGAGAGGGAAATTCTCATTCAATAAGCCAAATGTATATTTTGTGCATAGTGTTGTCAATCGAGTTCTGTGTATAGACAACTCGACTGATGACAGATGTTGCCAACACCCATTGGTGCCTATCGGTCGAGTTTCTATCAGGGCAAACTCGACTGACAAAGCTGATGTCAAAAAGCACATATATTTTATTAAAACTTATTTAGAGACACATGCTAAAAATACAAACCATATCCAAACATGTGTAATCAAGTTAGTAATGCACTATAAAAGCATTAGAAATAGTTTTTGGGCAAGAGTGTGAAGAAAAAACACAAAATACCACTTTTGACTCAAAAACCACATGCATAGTGCGCACTAACTTCACAAAAACAAGTTAGGATTGGTTATAAGCAACAAAACATTTACCTTTGCTCTTACCATTCCTTTTCTACTTGTTCCACCTCATACACATCTCACCTTTATTCTTTCATGTGGATTGTGAATTTAATTTGCAATTTAATGGCTCAAGTCAATCCATTTGCAAGTACCTACAAGAAGAAAGATGAAATGGTCCCCAATCATGTTTTTTGGGTATGGAGGAGCTAGCTTAGCAACCCAAGTCCTTGTTCTCTTGGGTGCTTTCCTAAAAGGGTGACAACTAGAATAATGATCAATTTCTTTGCAATAGTTGCATGTTCCCATAGTCTTAGAACTAGAGGATTTTGCATAGAATATTGGAGGTCCTTTACCTTTGTTGTTCCTTTGACTACTAATATATCCTAAACCATGTCTACCCATTTATTTAGTAGTATGGTGTATGATGTTATTAAGATTCTTTTTATCAACTAAGAATCTTTACAAAGAAGATCTCAAACCATCACTATCACGCATAAGAGAAGAAATAGTAAAAGACAAAAGATTGATGTTATCTCTAGCATGCAAAAGATCATTTTCTACGCAAAGAGTTTTAATTAAATAAGAATATCTATCAATATGAAGAGAAGCTACATCATTCTCTTTACTAGTATAACTAGAACATGATTCAAGCAGATTGATTTTAACAAGCAAGGAGGCATTTTTTATTTCAAGCAAACAAGAATTAGCATGTTCAAGATCATCTAATTCTACATGCATATTATCAACAATTATAGCAACCTTTTACCTTTTCTTTTCAGAAGACTTAAGAGAGGCATGTGTAGCATTATTGATAGCAATTAAAGTTTCTTTATCTAAAGAGTTTTGAACTACCTCATTTGAGTCTTCACATTTTGTAGAAGCCATAAGAGAAAAATGGCATTCTCCTTCATCACTATAGCTTGAGCTAGATCCTCCACTTGAATATTCACTTGAGCTTGAGTTATAAGAGTCACTTGAGCTTGAGTGTCATTTCTCCTTTTTCATGTACTTGTCTTATCTTTCCTTGTGATGATGGGTCTTTATGACTTGTGGGCAATCTATCTTGAAGTGACCCTTCTTTCCACACTTTAGGAACTAAATGGAGGAGGAATTCTTTCCTTTTTAGACTATAGCCTTAGAGTACATGGAATCTTATTCAACAAGTGAGGATGAATAGGCTTTTCCCATAATAGCTTCAATTTGAGCCTTCCTTTCAACCTACTTCATTCTCTTTAGCTCTTTCTCCTCTTGTATTTCAACTTCTTCCCTCTTGTCAATTGTGACTTCATGAAGTTGTAGATTTCCAATGAGCTCTTCAATGGGGATATCATCAGGAGACCTTACTTCTTCAATAGAAGTCACCTTGGGTTCCCATCTCTTGGGGAGAATGCTAAGGATCTTTGAGTTAATCTCTCCTCTATGCAAAGGATGTCCTTGAATAGCAAGACCATTCATAATGGTGTTGAGCCTTGAGTACATGTTGGAAATCTTCCCCTCCTTTCCCATCTTGAAGTTCTCAAGCATCCCTTTGAGAATGTAGACTTTGCTTTCCTTTACTTGAGTTGTCCCCTCATAAGTGATGCATATCTTTCTCCATACGTCATAGGCTATCTCACAAGAAGAAATCCGATTGAACTCGGTGGAGGTCATGGAGGCATAGAGGATGTTGATTGCTTTTGCATTCAAGGTGGCTTTCTTAATGGTATCTTCATCCCATTCTTCTATCGATGTCACTGGTAGCTTGTATGGATGATCCACCATTTGCCATAGCTCAAGAATTGATCCTTGGATGTACAACTGTAGCCTTCTTTTCCAATAGAGGAAGTTACTTCCATCAAAGATTGGAAGGTTGATGAAGTATCTCCCACCTTAGTAGTCACCCATCTTCTCCTACTTGTTGAAGTATGCTTGGAGAATCCTGCTCTGATACCAATTGTTGGATCCTAGATGGGTGGTTGGATGCTCTAGAGTGGGGTGAATAGAGCAGAATGCACTTAAACAAAATTCATTAGACCTTCAAAATATATCACAAGATAAGGTTTCTAAATAAGAAATTTGAGTGTAACTAAAACATGCATAGTAAGGGAGAGAGAGATTGAACATACACCAATTGACTAGCTATTTAGAGTGGTTCCACACTTGAAATTAGAAGTGAGTCAGCTCACTTACCTAGAGAGGCCAACCTCTAGATTTCTCAACCATTGCACTCTTATATTCATACATAAGACTTACAATACATGACCAACCAAAGGACTTACCTATCCAATTCAAAAAGTCTTCAACCTTACTAAGGACTTACCCACTTTGTAAGAGTCTTCTTCCTTCTTCTAAGGACTTATCTACTCTTGCACAAGTCTTCATCCTTCAAGGGATTATCCACTCTTCTTGGATCTTAAACCTTTGACTTCACCTTCACTCGGAGATACTTCCACCAAGGTCTACCCACCTGAGTAAGGAGTCTTCTACCTTCACCAAGGGTTTACCCACTCTTACTCCAAGTATTCAGCCTTAATCTTCACCAAGGGATGTCTTCCCTTATTCTTCTTCACCTCTCTTAGCCAAGAGAGAGAACCTTCATCTTCATGGTTGAAAAGAGAGATAAGGAGGTGTTGGAAGCGAGAGCCTCACAAGATATACATGTAGGACTAGCTCCCTTATAGATTTCCTACTCATTCTAATGAATGTAGCAAGTGATTAAATTTAGAGAGAGAGGAGGCTATAGGAAGCACTCAACTATATAATAGAAACCTCACATAGAGTTTTGCATTGAATTCTCAACCTTGGAATGAAGCCCAAGGGGTCCTATTTATAGATGGGGATTCCCCTTAGCCTTTACGAACACTTAAGAATGAAAACTAGCCGTTTTGTGGCTTGGAACAGATATATTTTCACTTGTTGCAACTCCACAATGGCTAGAAGTACTTTTTTGCACTTTTCCGTACAGTGCAATCGGTCGAGTTTCTATAAAGGTAACTCGATCGATCCCACTAAGAGACAAGACCAATTTAGGACATAGGTTGAGTTTGTCCTGGGGTAACTCAACCGATTCACTTAAATCAGTTTTATTCAGCAGAGGGATCGATCAAATTCTGTGAAGTGTAAACTCGACCGATCAAAAGTCCTTTTTAAGAGCCAATCTGGATCGGTCAAGTTTGCAACTCGATCGATGAATAGCCTGATGTGAATTTTGGAAAATGGATTTTGAGTGCTTAAACATTCGATCTAAGTGCTCCTAATTTTTTCTAAGCTTAATTACAAGTCATAAAATCATTACAAGTGATTTACAACATGATTCTAATGGATTTACATCATATTACAAAAAATGTGCACTTGTATAGACTTTGACTTGTCTTTTCTCCAATTTGGGATGCACAAGTTAGGGCATTTGGAGTGTGTCTATACCTAATCTGAAATCGCTCAATTAGAGACATCAGACACAAATAAGTGGAATGGTTTAGTCATCATCAAAACAAGGGTTTAGTCAATTTAGACCTTGAGTCAACATTCACTCCATTTTTTAAGATGACAAACCATTCCACAAATGTATTGAAAGCATATAAATAAAGTCATACCTTTGGAGAAAACTAGGGGTTTCAATAGAATTGAGTTCATATGCTCCCCCTCAATTGATGCTAGTGGAGTTCTCATACTTCCCCTCAATTGATGCTATTTCTTCTGCATGGTTAGCTTTCATAAAATTTATAGAATACTATATCTTCTACTCTTATATGTTCTACACATATATGTCCTTTCCCCTTTACCTTCTCCCCCTTACATGGACATACATCTCCTCTTCATGTAAGACATGCATGTTGGCTAAATGGACATCATCAAAATCCCCTTTTTTATAAATGACAAACATTTCATTCTTGTGGATCTAACGTGCTACTTGAGTATTTTAGGAACATGAATTCAAGGTGGTGGATAGCTAAGCTTGGAAGATCTATATGCTCAAATTGCCTTATTTTTTCATGATTGTAATCAAATGTAAACTTGTACAAATATATAATGTACAAGTACTTATATATCATGTAAATCAAGCATTTAGATCTTCCCTATCCACTCATAACACTTAGATAGGTCATCCCCTATGATAGCATCACAATGGCACTTTGATACATACACTTAGTACATGTCTAGATAAACTAAAATAGGGACTCCCTCAGTCAAACTACTTCTCAACCGAGACACACTCAGTCAAACATCTTCTCCACCGAGAATCACCTGAGTCTATCCTTCGAGCAGGTTCTATAGCCGTTAGACTTGGTGGGAAAAACTGGTCGGGAGTTGAGTTAAATGTTGCAATACACTTACTCCAAACTTTCCCTCGGTTGATGAAGTTCTCGACTGAGAGACTCTCGGTCGACAAACTTCTCGACTGACAGACTCTCGGTCGACAAACTTCTTGATAGAGAAAGGTTCTGACTGCATTTTTCAAAATTAATTAACTAGTCATTACAATGTAATTAATGGATACCTAACGGCTAGTTGAGCACTAAGAACATCCTACAAAGTGTCTAGAACGTCCCTAGACCCTTGGAAGCCATTCTTATAAATAGGACATGCCTTAGGACACCCACACCACTTAAGTACACATACTTGCAATTGAGAATCAACTCTTGTGAGCAATTGAGCAATCCTTCACTTGCAAAACATTTCAATAAGTTGAAATTTCATGTCCTATAGGCTAGCATCTTCTACCCACTACACTTTCACATTGATACACATTGGATAGCAGATCAAAATGCTTGATATAAGATTCAAGCATTGTGCTAAAGTGGTAAAGTGTAACTTTCCTTCTTCTTTCTTATTCCTTCTTGTTGCTTTGTATTCTCCTTTACTACTCCTAGGTTGGAGGCTATGGAAAGGAGGTTGTAGGAGCTTCTTCAGGTGGAGAAGGTAGCCCAACAGACTTAGGATTACTTCAAGAAGGTTGTCTCAATGGGAAGATACTTCAAGAAGAAGGCTACTTCAAGTGGGAGCTTGAAGTTACTTCAGAGGAAGGCTACTTCAGGGTTAGTGAGACTACTTCTAGGTGAAGGCTATCCTAAGGGTTGGGAAGGTACTTGTATATTATGTAACATCCTCCAAAAAGGTAATAAAATACAAGTGCTTTCAAAATCCCAATTGGAAACAATTGGGTAGTGGACAGACTCCCTTAGTTTTTGCTAAGGGTGGAACCACTCTAAATGTCTTTATATCCTTCTCCAAAATCTTTGTGGTTTCTTGGTTGAATTAATTTTAAAATTATCATAAAATCCTATTCACCCCCCACCTCTAGTGTTTTTCAATTGGTATTAGAGCAGGCTTCAAGGAACTTTAACAAGTCTTGAAGAAAATGGGTGATGGAGTACTAAACAACCTCAACTTGGAAGGAACACTTGTAGCTCGGCCTCCACCATTTGATGGAACCAACTACAACTATTGGAAGAGAAGGATGCAATTCTACTTTCAAGGGATCAGCTGGGATCTTTGGAGAATGGTTTCAAATACCTATACTCTTCCTCAAATGGAGTATGCTACATGGGATGCAAATATGGTAAAATTAGCCCAATTGAATGCAAAAGTTGTAAGTATCCTTTATTGTTCAATTTCTGTAGGTGAGTTTAATAGAATATCAAATTGTGAAACTGCATATGAAATATGACATAGACTCTCTATTACTTATGAAGGAACTGTTCAAGTAAAGAACTCCAAAATTAGTATGCATAAACAAAAGTTTGAACAATTTTGAATGAAACCAAATGAGTCTATTAGTGAAATGTATGTGAAGTTTTCTTCTATTGTTAATGGTTTAAATGCATTAGGTAAAACCATTAGTGAAGAGGATCAACTGTCTAAAATTCTTAGGTCTCTTCCTCCCAAGTACAAGCCTAAGGTGACTGCAATTGAAGAAGCTAATGACCTCACCCGACTAAGGATGGAGCAACTCATTGGCAACTTAGAAGCACACGAAGCAACCTTGGAGGAGGAAGAAAGATGGGAGCATGAAATTCAACATGGAAGAAAGAAGGACATGTCTCTAAAGTCTACAAAGGTCATCAATCAAGAAAGTGATGAGACAAGTAATGGAGAAGAGGGAGAAGAAGCTGTAATTATTAATGGTAAGAAATATAGAAGATTTAGATCTAACAAATTTATTGGTTCCTCTTCTTTTTCCTCTCCTAGGTGTTTTGAATGGTTAAAGAAGGGACATCTTAAGAATGAATGTCCTAAAGAAAAGAAGGGTAAGAAAAGCTCATCCAAGAAGAAAGGAGAAAAAGCATACAAAGCTGCATGGGATGAGTCAAATGACAGTGAGAGTGGAGAAGAGAACGTGGAATGTCTCATGGCCAAAGAAGATGATAGTGATGATTCATAAGAGGTAAGCCTTTTTTATTTGCCAAAAGAAGATCTAATCGCTAGTCTTCAAGATACACATGACAAATATGTTGATTGCAAAAAGAAACTAAAGAAAGTTACTAAAACTAATGAGGATTTGTATGCTAAATTAAATAATATTGCTTTTGAAAAGGAAAGTATTATTTCTAAAAAGTCTACCTTAAAATCATCTTTCAATGATTGTAATATGAAGTTGCTTACTTTAGAAACAAACTATGATCTTATTTCTCAAGAAAAGGTTGAATTGCTTACAAAACTATATAATTTTCAGACTCAACCTATCCTATATACTCATCTAGATTATGATGATATTGTTAAAGAAAGAGATGCTTTATCATCTGATCTAGATCAAGAAAAGTTAGATATCAAAAAGAAAATGGATGAGGTTGCTAAGTTACAAAAAGAAGTTAGTAGCTTGAGAAATAATGGTATTCTTGATAAGATCCAAAAAAAATTCTTCTGGTCATATTGGAAGGAGAGGTTTAGGATATGTTCCAAAATCTCATCAACCTAAACCTAGGAAAGCACAAGCACCCAATACAAAGATTATATATGTACCCAAGAACAACTCAACTCAAAACCTTAGAAAACGAAATGAAATAGATTTCATTTGTTGTCATTATTGCTTGCGTCTTGGACACTATTCTTTCTCATGCCCATATAAGAAAAAGGAAGTTGAATTAGTTTGGGTTCCAAGACCCCAAACCTAGCAAACTTGACTGTTATTAAGTTGAGATTTGACCTAAAACTTCATCTTGAATATCATAATGTCTTATCTCAACTGAATGTATTGGTACCTTAGCATATTACAGTAAATTGGAACATAATGAGACTGCTGAAATCAAATAGAAACACACTCGATCGACAAAGAGTTCGACCGAGATATCTTTGGTTGAGAAAATAGTCGACCAAGAAAGCTACTATTTCACGCATATATCAACATGTAAAACAACAACACTCTCGGTCGACAAAATCTTTGACTGAGACACTGTTCGGTCAAGATATTTGTCGACCGAATGTAATTTTGTTCATCTTAAAACATTCAATTGTTAAATCATGCATCTATATTCAGTTTTTTATTCAATGACTCTAACCAAAGAGGACCATCACATGGGTACCAAAATCTATCTTTTTTGCAAGATTGGGTGGTTGATAGTGGATGTTCTAAGCATATGAACGGCAACAAAAAGGCCTTTCAAACATTTGAAGAAAAGAAAAGTTGAACATTCACTTTTGGAGACAATGGTAAAGGTAAAATTGTTGGAATAGGTAATATTGGACAAACCCTGAAATAAAAAAGGTTTTACTTGTTGATGGTTTGCACCATAACCTAATAAGTGTTAGTTAACTATGTGATAGTGGATATGATGTTTTATTCAATAAAAATTGATGCAAGTTACTAGTAGAGAACACTACCAATGTTGTGTATTAAGGAAAAAGAATTGGAAATCTATATATTCTTAGACCTAACTCTATGCAATCTATAGTTGGAAAATGCTTACTTGCAAAAGATAATTCTTTACTATTATGGCATATAAAATTAGGTCATGCTAGTTCACATGTTATTAAAAAGTTAGTTAAATATGATCTTTTCATGGCTTGCCTAAGCTATCTTTTGATTAATCTGAAAATTGCAAACCATGCACTTTGGGTAAACAAACTAAAACTTCATTTAAACCCAAAAACATGCTCAACACCAATAGATCATTAGAACTCATTCATATGGATTTATTTGGACCTATGAGAACCTAATAAATTGGTAGAAAAAGATATTGCTTTGTTATTGTTGATGACTATAGTAGATATACATGGGTTCATCTTCTTGCAATTAAAGATGATACTATACAAGTGTTCATACGATTTTGCTTAAAGATTGAAAATCAACTACAAAATAAAATATGTACAATTAGGATTGATCGTGGTGGAGAATTTGAGAATCATACATTTGAAGAATTCTGCATATCTCAAGGTTACACTCACAATTTTTCAACTCCATGCACTCCACAACAAAATGGCATAGTTGAAAGAAAGAATAGATCCTTATAAGAAATGGCCAGGACTATGATGCTTGAACATAATACATCTAAAATGTTTTGGGATGAATCTGTAAACACAGCTTGTCATGTGCTAAATAGAGTAACCATACACTCTCATTTGAAGAAAACTCCATATGAACTCATTTTTAATAAGAAACCAAGGGTTGATTATTTTCACACTTTTGGCTCAACTTGCTATATCTTAAATACAAAAGATGATAAAGACAAATTTGACTCTAAATCACAAAAATCTTTTTTCTTGGGATATTCATCTTCTAGCAAAGCATTTAGAATTTACAACACCATATCTACAAAAGTTGAAGAATCCATTCACATTACTTTTCATGAAGAACTAAAACAAAATGCCAAAAATAATGAGATAGTTGATATTACTCATCAAATTGAAGATCTTACCATATCAACTAAATATGATCAAATGCTGAAAATGATCAACAAATTGAGACACAACAACCCATTCCTAGACTAATTAAAGATCAGCCTCAAGAACTAATCATTGGGAATCCTAATGATAAAGTAAAAACTCATTCCTCTTTTAGAGATGTTGCAAATATGGTATTTGTATCTATAATTGAACCCAAGAAGGTAACTGAAGCTCTAAAAGATGATTATTGGATAATGGCCATGCAAGAAGAATTAAATCAATTTACTAAGAATGATGTATGGGACTTAGTTCCTAAACCTCATGATAAAACCATTATTGGAACTAAGTGGGTTTTTCATAATAAATTGAATGAGGCTGGGGAAGTAGTAAGAAATAAGGCTAGGTTGGTAACATAAGGGTACAATCAACAAGAAGGAATTGACTTTGATGAAACTTATGCACATGTGGCAAGACTTGAAGCTATCAGAATGCTACTAGCTATAGCTTCCCACAAAGACATCAAACTATTCCAAATGGATGTAAAAGTGCATTTCTAAATGGAATAATACAAGAGGAAGTATATGTTTCCCAACCACCTGGTTTTGAAATTCCTGGTAAAGATGATCATGTATATAAACTTAAGAATGCGCTTTATGGGTTAAAATAAGTACCTAGAAATTGGTATGAAAGGCTAAAAAATCATCCCTTTGATAATAGTTTTTCAATTGGAAATTCATATTTGACCTTATTTTTCAAAACATATGAATCCGACTTTCTAGTTGTTCAAATTTATGTTGATGATATTATCTTTGGTGCATCAAATGAATTCTTATGTAAACAATTTAGTGATATTATGCAAAAGGAATTTGAAATGAGTCTCATGGGAGAATTGACTTTCTTTCTTGGTTTTCGAATAAAGCTAACACCTACTGGGATTTTTATAAGACAAGAGAAGTATACAAATGAACTTTTAAAACATTTTGGAATGCAACATTACAAACATGCTACCACACCAATGGACACTTCTACTAAAATTGAAAAGGATGAAAATGGGAAAGCCATTGATGATTCTTTGTATAGAGCCATGATTGGTAGTTTCCTTTACTTAACTACTTCTAGACCATATATCATGTTTTCTGTTGCACTTTGTACTATATTTCAATCAAAACCCATGTAAACTCATTTTCAAGCTGTCAAAAGGATTCTAAGATACTTAGTCGGCACTACAAACTATGGTTCATGGTATCCTAAAGGACAATCTTTGGATTTAAAATCTTACATTGATGATGATTATATTGGTTGTCGACTTGACTGAAAGAGCACAAGAAGAAGTTTTTTCTTATTAGGACGAGCCTTAGTATCTTGGTTTAGCAAGAAACAAAACACGGTTTCCCTTTTTATCACTGAAGCTAAATATATGGCAGTCGGGTCTTGTTGTGCTCAAGTACTTTATATGAAACAAGTTTTAAATGATTATGATTTTACATTTTCATCTACACCTATCTATTGTGGTAATACAAGCACTATAAACTTGGCACATAATTCTATTCTACACAGCCGTGCCAAACATATTGAAATCAGCCATCATTTTCTAAGGGATCATATTTCTAAAAAAACATATATCCCTTAATCATGTTGATATGGAAGATCAATTGGCTGATATTTTCACAAAACCATTTCCATTGGATCAATTTAATAACATAAGAAAGAAATTACTTACCACTTCTTTAGAAGATGTTTTCTTTGACATTTGTGCTTCTCCTTCTTAAAATTGGTTTATTTCTCTTATCCTTACATTTTGGCTGTAAATGGACATCTTTTAGCTCTTTTAATTATCATATTGTAGAGGAGCACTAATTAAGGGGGAGTCTTAAAACATGTTTTTAACGGCTATCTTTTTGAGATGACAAAGGGGGTGAAATAATATAAATACTCAATCAATGAGTTTCATACATACTCTCTTGGCTTCACATCAAATGTTGCTATATTCCCTAAAGAGTTGGATTTTATGTTCCACACTTCTTTGGGAATAATAAGCACATATTCCATAAACAAGAGAAGGTATACACAAGGTAAACATCAGGTATGAAACTCAATATGATTTAAGCTTTTTTTAATTTATCAAAAAGCGGCAAAAGTGGTTCGGTGCCCAAGTTGTCAAGATCAGTGAGTATGTCCTTCAGACTCTGGACCAAATAGTCACCCCCTCTTGGGTTCTTGAGAAACAGAGCCCCCCGGGGCCCGATCTCATTCCGATTCGGCTCCACATCCCACTCGTCTTCTTGACTGACCACGGTCGGGTCTTCCTGAGGAAAATTTGTTCCCCTCAAAATCATCTCGTGCTTCTGGTAGAATATTTCCAAATTCTCTATGGAGTCGGAGGTTGGAAACTCTTCCCCTTATCCATCGTAGGATGAATCGGTCTTGCTGTCAAAAATGGGGATCTTGATGAATGGATCTTGATTTAATCTTATTTTATTTATATTTAGAAATGTTTGTCATCTTCAAAAAGGGGGAGATGTTGGCTAAATGGACATCATCAAAATCCCTTTGTTTTGAAAATGAAAAAACATTTCATTCGTGTAGATCTAACGTGCTACTTGAGTATTTTAGGAACAAGAATTCAAGGTGGTGGATAGCTAAGCTTGGAAGATCTATATGCTCAAATTGCCTTATTTTTTCATGATTGTAATCAAATGTAAACTTGTACAAATATATAATGTACAAGTACTTAGATATCATGTAAATCAAGCATTTACATCTTCCCTATCCACTCACAACACTTAGATAGGTCATCCCCTATGATAGCATCACAATGGTACTTTGATACATACACTTAGTATATGTCTAGATACACTAAAATAGGGACTCCATCGGTCAAACTACTTCTCGACTGAGACACACTCGGTCGAACATCTTCTCAATCGAGAATCACCTGAGTCTATCCTTCAACCAGGTTCTATAGCCATTAGACTTGGTGGGGGAAAGTGGTTGGGAGTTGAGTTGAACGTTGCAATACACTTACTCTAAACTTTCTCTCGATTGACAAAGTTCTCAACCTAGTGACTCTTGGTCGATAAACTTCTCGACCGAGAAAGGTTCTGACTGCACCTTTTTAGAATTAATTAACTAGCTATTACAATGTAATTAGTGGATACCTAACAGCTAGTTGAGCACTAAGAACATCCTAGAAAGTGTCTAGAACATCCCTAGACCCTTGTAAGCCATTCCTATAAATAGTACATGCCTTAGGACACCCAAACCACTTGAGTACACATACTTGCAATTGAGAATCAACTCTTATGAGCAATTGAACAATCCTTCACTTGCAAAACATTTCCATAAGCTGAGATTTCATGTCCTATAGGCTAGCATCTTCTACCCACTACACTTTCACATTGATACACATTGGATAGGAGATCAAAATTCTTGATATAGTATTCAAGCCTTGTGCTAAAGTGGTAAAGTGTATCTTTCCTTCTTCTTTCTTATTCCTTCTTATTGCTTTGTATTCTCCTTTACTACTCCTAGGTTGGAGGATGTGGAAAGGAGGTTGTAGGAGCTTCTTTAGGTGGAGAAGGTAGCTCAGTGGTCTTAGGATTACTTCAAGAAGGTTATCTCAATGGGAAGCTACTTCAAGAGGAAGGCTACTTCAACGGGGAGCTTGAAGTTACTTCAGAGGAAGGCTGCTTCAGGGTTGGTGATACTACTTCTAGGTGAAGGCTATCCTAAGGGTCGGGAAGGTACTTGTATATTATGTAACATCCTCCAAAAAGGTAATAAAATACAAGTGCTTTCAAAATCCCAATTGGAAACAATTGGGTAGTGGAATGACTCCCTTAGTTTTTGCTAAGGGTGGAACCACTCTAAACAACTTTGTCTCCTTCTCCAAAATCTTTTTGGTTGCATGGTTGAATAAATTTTAAAATTATCATAAGACCCTATTCACACCCCTCTAGTGTTTTTCAATGCCTTCTCCCTATTTTGTCAAAAAAAGACCTACCTTTCTCCTACTATGTCATTTCAAAAAGTGGCGGTATGAAGAAATAAGAAACACCACATGTTAAGAGAGAGGAGATAACAAAAAGTTATATAAGGAGAGTAGAAGAGCACAGATAGGGGCTTGTCCAAGCCTACAAAGAAAGGCAAGTTAGAGAATATACTTGAACAACCCATAAAGCAAGATAAAGTGCTGCAAAAAACAATAAATTACAATTTTGACCTCAAGATAATCGAATTTTCCCAAAAAGTGTCAAGGCTCACGGCAAAGTGACGAGCCTTGCTCAGAAGGCCATTTCTGAATAAAAAACACTAGTCTTGCACAAAAAACTAAAACTGGAGTAGAATATGCATTAAATCCAAAAATACTCCAATTTCTTCATACAATGTAGCTCTATATGTCCTGCATTGCAATGCTATGTAAGCAACCCAAGATAGTAGATATACAATTCAAGAAACAAGATTGAGCAAGTTTGAAACAAGGTACAAGCATACCATATAGTAGAATACCACTAGATGAGCAAAGATGTCAATTATAAACAAGGCTAGAACTACATGTATATGAACTACTAGTAGATGATGTCACTAGTTAGGACAACTAGTAGGATCTTGATCGTAGAAAGAGATACCAAAAGATACACAAGATAAAGCAAGCTATGAGTAGATGTGAAGATATATCCAAACAAAGAGATATGCAAATTTCAAAGCATGAAAGGATATAACTCACTAACAAGTATACATCATAACCAGAAGATGTTCACCACTAAGAACCTCAAGGTTGTATCAAAACAAGATATACACCTAGATAGATGTAGCAAGTTAGAGTACAACGGAAGCAATTTTAGACACAACCAAGAGATCCAAAGAGATCATTATCAAAACCTGCAAAACAACTCAAAGAAATTAATTGCAAGATATAGATATACGAATTTAGAGTAATTAGAGAGGTAGATTTGTATGCAAGATAGGCAATTTAGAACATGGTAATAAGCATATATAAAGGTACCAGATGAGAGTGCCAAAGAATAATGCCATTGGTTGAGAAAATCTAGTTGAGAGAGAAATTCTCATTCAATAACCCAAATGTATATTCTGTGCATAGTGTTGTCAGTCGAGTTATGTGTATTGACAACTCGACTGATGACAGCTATTGGCAACACCCATTGGTGTCTATCGGTCGAGTTTCTATCAGGACAAACTCAACTGACAGAGCTACAGTCAAAAAGCACATATATTTCATAAAAACTTATTTAGAGACATGCTAAAAACACAAACCATATCCAAACATGTGTAATCAAGTTTGTAATGCACTATAAAAGCATTAGAAACAATTTTTGAGCAAGTGTGTGAAGAGAAACACAAAATACCAATTTTGACTCAAAAACCACATGCATAGTGCATAGTAACTTGACAAAAACAAGTTAGGATTGGTTATAAGCAAGAAAACCTTTACCTTTGCTCTTACCAATCCTTTTCTACTTTTTTCCACCTCATACACATCTCACCTTTCTTCTTTCATGTGGATTGAGAATTCAATTTGCAATTCAATGGATCTGGTCAATCCATTTGCAAGTACCTACAAGAAGAAAGATGAAATGGTCCCCAATCATGTTTTTGGGTCTGGAGGAGTTAGCTTAGCAACCCAAGTCCTTGTGCTTTTGGGTGCATTCCTAAAAGGGAAACAAGTAGAATAATGACCAATTTCATTGCAATAGTTGCATGTGCCCATAGTCTTGGAACTAGAGGATTCTCCATGGAAGATTTGAGGTCCTTTACCTTTGTTGTTCCTTTGACTACTATCATATCCCAAACAATGTCTACCAATTTGTTTGGTAGTATGGTGTAGGATGTCATTAAGATTCTTTTTACCAACTAAGAATCTTTGCAAAGAAGATCTCAAACTATCATTATCATACATAAGAGAAAAAATAGTAGAAGACGAGAGATTGATATTATCTCTAGAATGCAAAAGATCATTTTCAAAGAAAAGATATTTAGTAATATAAGAATCTCTATCAATATTAAGATCATCTACATTATTCTCTTTACTAGTAGAACTAGAACATGATTTAAGAACATTGATTTTACCAAGCAAGGAGACATTTTCTGTTTCAAGCAAGCAAGAATTAGCATGTTCAAGATCATCTAATTATACATGCATATTATCAACAATTCTAGAAAGCTTTTTCCTTTTATTTTTTTGGGGGGAAAAATTCATAATCAAGATTTGAATCAGCGCCTAGTAAATGAATTTTAGCAGCATATACCAGTCCAACTAACATTATATATGTATGAATATTTTTTGAGTTAGAAGAGACATTAGTCTCCCCCACCCTCAGACAAGTGCCAGAGCCCAGATGACCGAAGGGTTTTTCCTTTTTTTTGTAATACTTAAGAGAGGCATGAGTAGCATTAATGATAGAAAGTAAAGGTTCTTTATCAAAATAGTTTAGATTTACCTCATTTGAGTCTTCACATTTTGTACAAGCCATAAGAGAAAAATGGCATTCTCCTTCATCACTAGAGCTTGAGCTAGATCCTCCACTTGAATCTTCACTTGAGCTTGAGTTGGAGGAGTCAGTTGAGCTTGAGTGTCATTTCTCCTTCTTCATGTACTTGTCTTTTCTTTCCTTGTAATGATGGGTCGTTATGACTTGTGGGCAATCTATCTTAAAGCGACCCTTCTTTCCACACTTTAGGCACTGAATGGAGGAGGAATTCTTGCCTTTGTAGAATCTACCCTTGGGGTACATGGCATCTTCTTCAACATGAGCTCTTCAATGGGGATATCATTAAGAGACCTTACTTCTTCAATGGAAGTCACCTTGGGTTCCTTCTCTTGGGGAGAGTTCTAAGTATCTTTGAGTTAATCTCTCCTCTACTCAAAGGATGTCCTAGAACAGCAAGACCATTCACAATGGTGTTGAGCCTTGAGTACATGTTGGCAATCATCTCCTCCTTTCCCATCATGAAGTTCTCAAGCAGCCCTTTGAGCATGTAGAATTTACTTTCCTTTACTTGAGTTGTCCCCTCATAAGTGATGCATAGCTTTCACCATACCTCATAGGATGTCTCATAAGAAGAAATCTGGTTGAACTTGGTGGAGGTCATGGTAGCATAGATGTTGTTGATTTCTTTTGCATTCAAGGTGGCTTTCTTCATGGTAGTTTCATCCCATTCTTCTATCATTGTCACCGGTAACTTGTATGGATGATCCACCATTTGCCATAGCTCTAGACTTGATCCTTCGATGTAGAACTGTAGACTTATTTTCCAATAGAGGAAGTTATTCCCATCAAATATTGGAAGGTTTATGAAATATCTCCCACCTTGGTAGTCATCCATCTTCTCCTACTTGTTGAAGTATGCTTAGAGAAGCCTTCTCTAATACCAATTGTTGGATCTTAGATGGGTGACTGGATGCTCTTGGGGGGGGTAATAGAGTTGAATACACTTAAACAAAATTCATTAGACCTTCAAGATATATCACAAGATAAGGTTTCTAAATAGGAAATTTGAGTGCAACTAAAATATGCATAGAAAGGGATAGAGAGATTGAACATACACCAACTGACAAGCTTTTTGGAGTGGTTCCACACTTCAAATTAGAAGTGAGTCAGTCCACTTACCTAGAGAGGTCAACCTATAGGATTTATTAACAATTGCACTCTTATATTCATTCAAAAGACTTGTGATACATGACCAACCAAAGGACTTACCTATCCAATACAAAGAGTCTTCAACCTTACCAAGGACTTACCCACTTTGCAAGTGTCTTCCACCTTCTTCCAAGTAATTACCTACTCTTGCTCAAGTCTTCAGCCTTCAAGGGATTATCCACTCTTCTTCGATCTTTAGCCTTTGACTTCACCTTCACTCGGATAAGCTTCCACCAAGGACTTACCCACTTGAGCAAGGATTCTTCTGCCTTCACCAAGGACTTACCCACTCTTGCTCCAAGTCTTCATCCTTCATCTTCACTAAGGGATGCCTTCCCTTGTTCTTCTTCATCTATCTTAGCTAAGAGACATAACCATCATCTTCATGGTTTAAAAGAGAGATAGGGAGGTGGTGGAAGTGAGAGCCTCACCAGATATACATGTAGGACTATCTCTTTTATAGATTTCCTACTCAATCTAATGGATGTAGCAAGTGATTAAGTTTAGAGAGAGAGGAGGCTGTAGGAAGCACTAAAATATAGAATAGGAACCTCACATAGAGTTTTGCATTGAATGCTCAACCTTGGAATGAAGCCCAAGGGGTCCTAATTATAGCTGGGTATGCCCCTTAGCCTTTGGGAACACTTAAGAATGCAAAGTAGTCATTTTTAGCTTGAAACGGATATATTTTTGCTTGTTGCAACTCCACAACGTCTAGAAGCTCTTTTTTGCACTTTTCTGTACAGTGAAATAGGTTGAGTTTCTATAAAGGTAACTCAAACAATACCACTAATCCTGGGGTAACTCGACCAATTCACTTAAATCAGATTTGTTCAACAGAGGTATCAGTCGGGTTCTGTGAAGTGTAAACTCGACCGATCAAAAGTCATTTTCAAGATCCAATCAGTATCGGTCGAGTTTGCAACTCAACCAATGAATAACCTGATGTAAATTTTGGAAACATCTTTTGAGTGCTTAAACATTTGATCTAAGTGCTCTTATATTTTTCTAAGCTTAATTACAATTCATACAATCGTTACAAGTGATTTACAACATGATTCTAATTGATTTACATCATATTACAAAAACATGCACTTGTATTGACTTTGACTTGTCTTTTCTCCAATTTGGGATGCACAAGTTAGGGCATTTGGAGTGTGTCTATACCTAATCTGAAATCACTCCAGTAGAGAAATTAGACACAAATAAGTGGAATAGTTTAGTCATCATCAAAATAACGGTTTAGTCAATTTAGACCTTGACTCAACATTCTCCCCCTTTTTGAAGATGACAAACCATTCCATAAATGTATTGAAAGCATTTAAAAAAAATCATACATTTGGAGAAACCTATGCATTTCAATAGAATTGCATTCATATGCTCCCCCTCAATTGATGATAGTGGAGTTCTCATACTCCCCCACAATTGATGTTATTTTCCCTAAATGGTTAGCTGTCATAACATTTATCGAATACTATGTCTTCTACTCATATATGTTCTACAAATATATGTCTTCTCCCCTTTACTGTCTCCCCCTTACATGGACATACTTCTCCTCTTCATGTAAGAGATATCTTCTCCCCATTTTGTCAAAAGAAGACATACCTTTCTCCCCCTTTGTCATTTCAAAAAGTGGGGGTATGAAGAAATAAGAAACACCACTTGTTAAGATAAAGGAGATACAAAAAGTTATATAATGAGAGTAGAAGAGCACATATAGGGGCTTGTCCAAGCATACAAAGAAAGGCAAGTTAAAGCATATACTTGAACAACCCATAAAGCAAGATAAAGTACTATAGAAAAATAATAAATTACAATTTTGACCCTCAAGATAACCAAATTTGCCCAAAACGTGTCAGGGCTCATGGCGAAGCGATGAGCCTTGCTCGGAAGGCCATTTTTGTATAAAAAACACTAGTCTTACACCGAAAACAGAAACTAGATTAGAATCTACATGAAATCCAAAAATACTCTAGTTTCTACACGCAATGTAGCTCTATATGTCCTGCATCACAATTCTATGTAAGCAGCTCATTATAGTAGATATACAATTCAAGGAACAAGCTTGAGCAAATTTGAAACAAGATACAAGCATAGCATATAGTAGAATACCACTAGATGAGCAAATATGCCAATTATAAACAAGGCTATAACTACATGTATATGAACCACTAATAGATGATTTCACTAGTTTGGACTACTCATAGGATCTAGATCATAGCAAGAGATACCAAAAGATACACAAGATAAATCAAGCTATGAGTAGATTTAGAGATATATCCAAACAAATAGATATGCAAATTTAGAATCATGAAAGGATATAACTCACTAACAAGTATGCATCATAACCAAAGGATGATCACCACTAAGAACCTCAAGGTTGTATAAAAACAAGATTTATACCTAGATAGATGTAGCAAGTTAGAGTACAATGGAAGCAATTTTAGACACAACCAAGAGATCCAAAGAGATCATTATAAAAACTTGCAAAACAACTCAAAGCAAGCAATTGCAAGATATATATATAACAATTTAGAGAAATTAGAGAGATAGATTTGTATGAAAGATATTCCATTTAGAACATGGTAATATGCATATATAAAGGTACCATATGAGAGTGGAAAAGAATAAGGCCATTGGTTGAGAAAATCTAGTTGAGAGGGAAATTCTCATTCAATAAGCCAAATGTATATTTTGTGCACAGTGTTGTTGATCGAGTTCTGTGTATTGACAACTCGACTGATGACAGTTGTTGGCGACACACATTGGTGCTTATCGGTTGAGTTTCTATCAGGACAAACTCGACCGACAGAGATGTTGTCAAAAAGCACATATATTTCATAAAAACTTATTTAGAGACAAGCTAAAATACAAACCATATCCAAACATGTATAAGAAAGTTAGTAATGCACTATAAAAGCATTAGAAAAAGTTTTTGAGCAAGAGTGTGAAGAGAAACACAAAATACCACTTTTGACTCAAAAACCACATGCATAGTGCACCCTACCTTGACAAAAACAAGTTAGGATTGGTTATAAGTAAGAAAATATTTACCTTTGCTCTTACCATTCGTTTTCTACTTGTTTCCACCTCATACACATCTCATGTTTCCTATTTCATGTGGATTGAGAATTCAATTTGCAATTAAATTTCTCAAATCAATCCATTTGCAAGTACCTACAAGAAGAAAGATTAAATGGTCCCCAATAATGTTTTTCAGTCCAGAGGAGTTAGCTTAGCAACCCAAGTCCTAGTGCTCTTGGGTGCATTCCTAAAAGGGCAACAACTAGAATGACCAATTTCATTGTAATAGTTGCATGTGCCCATAGTCTTGGAACTAGAGGATTCCCCATGGAAGATTAGAGGTCCTTTACCTTTGTTGTTCCTTAGACTGCTACCATATCCCAAACCATGTCTACCAATTTGTTTAGTAGTATGGTGTAGGATGTCATTAAGATTCATTTTACCAACTAAGAATCTTTGCAAAGAAGATCTCAAATTATCATTATCATGCATAAGAGAAGAAATAGTAGAAGACAAAACATTTATATTATCTCCAACATGCAAAAGATTATTTTCTAACCAAAGAGATTTAGTTAAATAAGAATCTATATCAATATGAAGAGCAGCTAAGTTATTCTCTTTACTAGTATAACTAGAACATGATTCAAGCACATTTATTTTAGCAAGAAAGGAGGCATTTTCTGTTTCAAGCAAGCAAGAATTAGCATGTTTAAGATCATCTAATTGTACATGCAAATTTTCAACAATTCTCGCAAGCTTTTTCCTTTTCTTTTTAGAAGACTTAAGAGAGGCACGAGTAGCATTAATGATACTAATAAAAGTTTCTTTATATAAAGGGAGGTACGAGTAGCATTAATGATAGGAATCTTCTCCTCCTTTCCCTTCTTGAAGTTCTCAAGCAGCCCTTTGAGCATGCAGACTTTGCTTTCCTTTACTTGAGCTCTTCCCTCATAAGTGATGCATAGATTTCTCCAAACCTCATAGGTTTTCTCACAAGAAGAAATCCAGTTGAACTCAATAGAGGTCATGGTGGCATAGAGGATGTGGATTGCTTTTGCATTCAAGGTGGCTTTCATAATGGTAGCTTCATCCTATTCTTCTATCTTTGTCACCGGTAGTTTGTATGGATGATCCACTATTTGCCATAGCTCAAGACTTGATCCTTGGATGTAGAATGGTAGCCTTCTTTTCCAATAGAGGAAGTTACTCCCATCAAAGATTGGAAGGTTGATGAAGTATCTCCCACCTGGGTAGTCACTCATCTTCTCCTATTTTTTGAAGTATGCTTGGAGAAGCCCACTCTGATACCAATTGTTGGATCCTAGATGGATGATTAGATGCTCTAGAGGGAGGTGAATAGAGCTGAATGCACATAAAAAAATTCATTAGACCTTCGAGATATATCACCAGATAAGGTTTCTAAATAGGAAATTTGAGTGCAACTAAAACATGCATAGAAAGGGAGAGAGAGATTGAACATACACCAATTGACAAGCAATTTAGAGTGGTTCCACACTTCAAATTAGAAGTGAGTCAGTCCACTTACCTAGAGAGGTCAACCTCTAGGATTTCTTAACCATTGCACTCTTATATTCATTCATAAGACTTGCAATACATGAGAAACCAAAGGACTTACCTATCCAATACAAAGAATCTTCAACCATATGAAGGACTTACCCACTTTGCAAGAGTCTTCTGCCTTCTTCCAAGGACTTACCTATACTTGCACAAGTCTTCAGCCTTCAAGGGATTATCCACTCTTCTTGGATCTTCATCCTTTGACTTCACCTTCACTTAGAGAAGCTTCCACCAAGGACTTACCCACTTATGAAAGGAGACTTCTGCCTTCACCAAGGGCTTACCCACTCTTGCTCCAAGTCTTCAACCTTGATCTTCACCAAGGGACTCCTTCCCTTGTTCTTCTTCACCTCACTTAGCCAAGAGAGAGAACCTTAATCTTCATGGTTGAAAAGAGGGATAGGGAGGTGGTGAAAGCGAGAGCCTCATACGATATACATGTAGGACTATCTCTCTTATAGATTTCCTACTCACTATAATGAATGTAGCATGTGAATAAGCTTAGAGAGAGAGAGAGGAGATTGTAGGAAGAAATCAACTATAGAATAGGAACCTCACATAGAGTTTTACATTGAATGCTCAACTCTGGAATGAAGCCCAAAGGGTCCTATTTATAGCTGGGGATGCCCCTTAGCTTTGGGAACACTTATGAATGAAAAATAATCATTTTGTGGCTTGCAACGGATATATTTTCACTTGTTGTAACTCCACAATGACTGGAAGCACTTTTCTACACTTTTTCGTACAGTGCAATCAGTCAAGTTTCTATAAAGGTAACTCGACCGATCCCACTAACAGACAAAACCAATTTAGGCCATCAGTCGAGTTTGTCCTGGGGTAACTAGACCGTTCACTTAAATCAGTTTTGTTCAGCAGAGGGATCGGTCGAGTTCTTTGGAGTGTAAGCTCGACCGATCAAAAGTCATTTTTAAGATCCAATCAGGATTGGTTGAGTTTGCAACTCAATCGATGAACAGCCTGATGTGTATTTTGGAAAATGACTTTTGAGTGCTTAAACATTTGATATAAGTGCTCCTGATTTTTTCTAAGTATAATTACAAGTCATACCATCATTACAAGTGATTTACAACATGATTCTAATGGAATTACATCATATTACAAAAATGTGCACTTGTATTAACGTTGACTTGTATTTTCTCCAATTTAGGATGCACAACTTAGGGCATTTGGAGTGTGTCTATACCTAATCTGAAATCACTCAAGTAGAGACATTAGACACAAACAAGTGGAATGGTTTAGTCATCATCAAAACAAGGGTTTAGTCAATTTAGACCTTGAGTCAACATTCTACCCCTTTTTGAAGATGAAAAACCATTCCATAAGTGTATTGAAAGCATTTAAATAAAGTCATACCTTTGGAGAAACCTAGGGGTTTCAATAGAATTAAGTTCATATGCTCTCCCTCAATTGATGCTAGTGGAGTTCTCATACTCCCCCTCAATTCATGCTATTTCTCCTGCATGGTTAGCCTTCATAACATTTATAGAATACTATGTCTTCTACTCCTATATGTTCTACACATATATGTCTTCTCCCCTTTACCTTATCCCCCTTACATGGACATACTTCTCCTCTTCATATAAGACATGTCTTCTCCTTGTTTTGTCAAAAGAAGACATTCCTTTCTCCCCCTTTGTCATTTCAAAAAGTGGGGGTATGAAGAAATAAGAAACACCACTTGTTAAGAGAAAGGAGATAACAAAAAGTTATATAATGAGAGTAGAAGAGTACAGATAGGGGCTTGTCCAAGCATACAAAGAAAGGCAAGTTAAAGCATATACTTGAACAACCCATAAAGTAAGATAAAGTGTTGTAGAAAAACAATAAATTACAATTTTGACCCTCGAGATAATGGAATTTGCACAAAAAGTGTCACGGCTCATGGCGAGGCGACGAGCCTTGCTTAGAAGGCCATTTCTGCATATAAAAAAACACTTGTCTTGCACCAAAAACTGAAACTAGAGTAGAATCTACATGACATCCAAAAATACTCCAATTTCTACATACAATATAGCTCTATATGTCCCGCATGCTATGTGGGCAGCTCAAGATAGTAGATATATAATTCAAGGAACAAGCTTGAGCAAGTTTGAAACAAGATACAAGCATAGCATATAGTTGAATACCACTAGATGAACAACGATGTCAATTATAAATAAGGCTATAACTACATGTATATGAACTACTAGTAGATGATGTCACTAATTAGGACTACTAGTGGGATCTAGATCATAGCAAGAGATACCAAAAGGTACACAAGATATAGCAAGCTATGAGTAGATGTAGAGATATATCCAAACAAAGAGATATGAAAATTTATAAGCATGACAAGATATAACTCACTAACAGGTATGCATCATAATCAAAAGATGATCACCACTAAGAACCTCAAGGTTGTATCAAAACATGATATATACCTAGATAGATGTAGCAAGTTAGAGTACAATAGAAGAAATTTTAGACACAACCAAGAGATCCAAAGAGATCATTATCAAAACCTACAAAACAACTCAAAGCAAGTAATTGCAAGATATAGATATTCCAATTTAGAGCAATTAGAGAGATAGAGTTGTATGCAAGATAGGCAATTTAGAACATGGCAATATGTATATATAAAGACACCAGATGAGAGTGCCAAATAATAAGGTCATTGGTTGAGAAAATCTATTTGAGAGGGAAATTTTCATTCAATAAGCCAAATGTATATTCTGTGCATAGTGTTGTCGATTGAGTTTTGTGTATTGACAACTCAACTGATAACATCTGTTGGAAACACCCATTGGTGCTTATCAGTTGAGTTTCTATCAGTACAAGCTCGACTGATAGAGTTGCTGTCAAAAAGCACATATATTTCCGAAAACATTATATAGAGACATGCTAAAAATACAAACCATATCCAAACATGTGTAAGCAAGTTAGTAATGCAGTATAAAAGCATTATAAACAATTTTTGAGCAAGATTGTGAAGAGAAACACAAAATACCACATTTGACTCAAAAACCACATGCATATTGCAGACTAACTGGACAAAAACAAGTTAGGATTGGTTATAAGCAAGAAAACATTTACCTCTGCTCTTACCATTCCTTTTCTACATGTTGCCACCTCATACACATCTCACCTTCCTTGATTCATGTGGATTGAGAATTCAATTTGCAATTCAATGGCTCAAGTCAATCCATTTGCAAGTACCTATAAGAAGAAAGATGAAATGGTCCCCAATCATGTTTTTGGGTCCAAAGGATTTATCTTAGCAACCCAAGTCCTAGTTCTCTTGGGTGCTTTCATAAAACGGTAACAACTAGAATAATGACCAATTTCTTTGCAATAGTTGCATGTGCCCATAGTCTTGGAACTAGAGGATTCTCCATGGAAGATTCGAGGTCCTTTACCTTTGTTATTCCTTTGACTACTATCATATCCCAAACCATGTCTACCAATTTGTTTAGTAGTATGGTGTAGGATTTCATTAAGATTCTTTTTACCAACTAAGAATCTTTGCAAAGAAGATCTCAAATTATCATTATCAAGCATAAGAGAAGAAATAGTAGAAGACAAAACATTGATATTATCTCCAGCATGCAACAGATCATTTTCTAAGCAAAGAGATTTAGTTAAATAAAAATCTCTATCAATATGAAGAGCAGCTACATTATTCTCTATACTAGTAGAACTAGAACATGATTCAAGCACATTTATTTTACCAAGAAACGAGGCATTTTCTATTTCAAGCAAGCAAGAATTAACATGTTCTAGATCATTGAATTCTACATGCATATTATCAACAATTCTAACAAGCTCTTTCTTTTTCTTTTTAGAATACTTAAGATAGGCACGAGTAGCATTAATGATAGCAATTCAAGGTTAATTATCTAAAAAGTTTTGATACACGTCATTTGAGTCTTCACATTTTGTAGAAGCCATAAGAGCAAAATGACATTGTCCTTCATCACTAGAGCTTGGACAAGATCCTCCACTTGAATCTTCACTTGAGCTTGAGTTGGAGGAGTCACTTGATCTTGAGTGACATTTCTCCTTCTTCATGTACTTGTCTTCTCCTTCCTTGTGATGATGGGTCTTTATGACTTGTGGGAAATCAATCTTGGAGTGACCCTTCTTTCCACACTTTAGGCACCAAATGGAGGAGGAATTCTTGCCTTTGTAGAATCTACCCTTGGAGTACATGGAATCTTCTTTAACATGAGAGGATGGAGAGGCTTGCCCAATAATAGCTTCAATTTGATCCTTCATTTCATCCTTCTGCATTCTCCTTAGCTCTTTCTCCTCTTGTCTTTGAACTTCTTCCCTCGTGTCAAGTGTGACTTCATGAGCTTGTAGATTTCCAATGAGCTCTTCAATGGGGATATTAGAAAGAGACCTTACTTCTTCAATGGAAGTCACCTTGGGTTCCCATCTCTTGGGGAGAGTTCTAAGGATCTTTGAGTTAATCTCTCCTCTACTCAAAGGATGTCCTAGAACAGCAAGACCATTCACAATGGTGTTGAGCCTTAAGTACATATTGGAAATCTTCTCCTCCTTTCCCATCTTGAAGTTCTCAAGAAGCCCTTTGAGAATGTAGACTTTTCTTTCCTTTACTTGAGATGTCCCCTCATAAGTGATGCATAGCTTTCTCCATACCTCATAGTGTATCTCACAAGAAGAAATCTGGTTGAACTCGGTATAGGTCATGGTGTCGTAGAGGATGTTGATTGTTTTTGCATTCAAGGTATCTTTCTTCAAGGTAGCTTCATCCCATTCTTCTACCTTAGTCACCGGTAGCTTGAATGGATGATCCACCATTTTCCATAGCTCAAGACTTGATACTTGGATGTTGAACTATAGCCTTCATTTCCAATAGAGGAAGTTACTCCCATAAAAGATTGGAAGGTTGATGAAGTATCTCCCACCATGGTAGTCACCCATCTTCTCCTACTTGTTGAAGTATGCTTGGCTGAATGCACTTAAACAAAATTCATTAGACTTTCAAGATATATCACAAGATAAGGTTGCTAAATAGGAAATTTTGGTGCAACTAAAAGATGCATAGCAAGTGAGAGAGAGATTGAACATACACCAATTGATAAAATATTTAGAGTGGTTCCACACTTCAAATTAAAAGTTAGTCAGTCCACTTACCTAGAAAGGTCAACCTCTAGGATTTCTTAACCATTGCACTCTTATATTCATTCATAAGATTTACAATACCTAACCAACCAAAGGACTTACCTATCCAATATAAAGAGTCTTCAACTTTACCAAGGACTTACCCACTTTGCAAGAGTCTTCCACCTTCTTCCAAGGACTTACCTACTCTTGCACAAGTCTTAAGCCTTTAAGGGATTATCCTCTCTTCTTGGATCTTCAGCCTTTTACTTCACCTTCACTCGGAGAATCTTCCACCAAGGATTTACCCGCTTGATCAAGGAGTCTTCTGTCTTCACCAAGGGCTTACCCACTCTTGCTCCAAGTCTTCAACCTTCATCTTCACCAAGGGACACATTCCCTTATTTTTCTTCACCTCTCTTAGCCAAGAGAGAGAACCTTCATCTTCATCATTGAAAAGAGAGATAGGGAGGTGGTGGAAGTGAGAGCCTCACAAGATATACATGTAGGACTAGCTCTCTTATAGATTTCCTACTCACTCTAATGAATGTAGTAATTGATTAAGCTTAGAGAGAGAGAGAGAGAAGGCTGTAGGAAGCACTCAATTATAGAATAGGAACCTCACATAGAGTTTTGCATTGAAAGCTCAACCTTGTAATGAAGTCCAAGGGGTCCTATTTATAGCTTGGGATGCCCCTTAGCATTTGGGAACACTTAAGAACAAAAACTAGCCGTTTTGTGGCTTGCAACGGATATATTTTTGCTTGTTGAAACTCCACAATGGATAGAAGCACTTTTCTACACTTTTCTGTACAGTGCAATCGGCCGGGTTTCTATAAAAGTAACTTGACCAATCCCACTAAGAGACAAGACCAATTTAGGCCATCAGTCGAGTTTGTCCTGGGGTAACTCGACCAATTCACTTAAATCAATTTTATTCAACAAAGGGATCTGTCGAGTTCTCTCGAGTGTAAACTTGACCGATCAAAACTCATTTTCAAGATCCAATCAAGATCGGTCGAGTTTGCAACTCGGCCGATGAACAACCTGATGTGAAATTTGGAAAATGGCTTTTGAGAGCTTATACATTCGATCTAAGTGATCTTGATTTTTTCTAAGCTTAATTACAAGTCATACAATCATTACAAGTGATTTACAACATGATTCTAATGTATTTACATCATATTGCAAAAATGTTCACTTGTATTGACTTTGACTTGTCTTTTCTCTAATTTAGGATGCACAAGTTAGGGCATTTGGAGTGTGTCTATACCTAATCTGAAATCACTCAAGTAGAGACATTAGATGCAAATAATTGGAATGGTTTAGTCATCATCAAAACAAGGGTTTAGTCAAATTAGACCTTGAGTCAAGATTCTCCCCCTTTTTGAAGATGACAAACCATTCTGTAAATGTATTGAAAGAATTTAAATAAAGTCATACCTTCGGAGAAACCTAGGGGGTTTAATAGAATTGAGTTCATATGCACCCCCTCAATTGATGCTAGTGGAGTTCTCACACTCCCCCTCAATTGATGCTATTTCTCCTGCATGGTTAGCTTTCATAACATTTATTAAATAGTATGTCTTCCACTCATATATGTTATACACATATACGTCTTCTCCCCTTTACCTTCTCCCCCTTACACGGACATACTTCTCCTCTTCACGTAAGACATGCCTTCTCCCTATTTTGTCAAAAGAAGTATTACCTTTCTCCCCCTTTGTCATTTCAAAAAGTGGGGGTATGAAGAAATAAGAAACACCACTTGTTAAGAGAAAGGAGATAACAAAAAGTTATATAATGAGAGTAGAAGAGCACAGATAGGGGTTTGTCCAAGCATACAAAGAAAGGCAAGTTAAAGCATATACTTGAACTACCCATAAAGCAAGATAAAGTGCTGCAGAAAAACAATCAATTACAATTTTGACCCTTAAGATAACCGAATTTTCCCAAAATGTGTCAGGGCTCATGGCAAAGCGATGAGCCTTGCTCAGAAGGCCATTTCTGCATAAAACACACTAGTCTTGCACCAAAAATTGAAACTGGAGTAGAATCTGCATGAAATCCAAAAATACTCCAATTTCAACATACAATGTAGCTCTATATGTCATGCATCACAATGCTATGTAAGCAGCTCAAGATAGTAGATATACAATTCAAGGAACAAGCTTGAGCAAGTTTGAAACAAGATACAATCATAGCATATAGTAGAATACCACTAGATGAGCAAAGATGCCAATTATAAACAAGGCTAGAACTACATATATATGATCTAATAGTAGATGATGTCACTAGTTTGGACTACTAGTAGGATCTAGATCATAGCAAGAGATACCAAAAGATAAACAAGATAAAGCAAGCTATGAGTATATGTAGAGATATATCCAAACAAAGAGATACGCAAATTTAGAAGCATAAAATTATATAAATCACTAAAAGTATGCATCATAACCAAAAGATGATCACCACCAAGAGATCCAAAGAGATCATTATCAAAACCTGCAAAACTACTCAAAGTAAGTAATTGCAAGATATAGATATACCAATTTCGAGCAATTAGAGAGACAGAGTTGTATGCAAGATAGGCAACTCAGAATATGGCAATATGCATATATAAAGGTACTAGATGAGAGTGCCAAAGAATAAGGCCATTGGTTGAGAAAATCTAGTTGAGAGGGAAATTCTCATTCAATAAACCAAATGTATATTTTGTGCATAGTGTTGTCAATCAAGTTCTATGTATTGACAACTCGACCGATGACATCTCTTGCTAACACCCGTTGGTGCTTATCGGTAGAGTTTCTATCAGGACAAACTTGACCGACATAGCTTCTGTCAAAAAGCACATATATTTCATAAAAACTTATTTAGAGACATTCTAAAAATACAAACCATATCCAAACATGTGTAATCAAGTTAGTAATGCATTATAAAAGCATTATAAATAGTTTTTGAGAAAGAGTGTGAAGAGAAACACAAAATACCACTTCTGACTCAAAAACCACATGCATAGTGCACACTAACTTGACCAAAACAAATTAGGATTAGTTATTAGCTAGAAACATTTACCTTTGCTCTTACCATTCCTTTTCAACTTGTTGGCACCTCATACACATCTCACCTTTCTTCTTTCTTATGGTTTGAGAATTCAATTTGCAATTCAATGGCTCAAGTAAATCCATTTGCAAGTACCTACAAGAAGAAAGATGAGATGGTCCCCAATCATGTTTTTGGGCCCGGAGGAGTTAGCTTAGCAACCCAAGTCCTAGTGCTCTTGGGTGCTTTCCTAAAAGGGAAACACGTGGAATAATGACCAATTTCATTGCAATAGTTGCATGTGTCCTTAGTCTTGGAACTAGAGGATTCTCCATGGAAGATTGGAGGTCCTTTACCTTTGTTATTCCTTTGACTACTATCATATCCCAAACTATGTCTACCAATTTTTTAGTAGTATGGTGTAGGATGTCATTAAGAATCTTTTTACCAACTAAGAATCCTTGCGAAGAAGATCTCAAACAATCATTATCATGCATAAGAGAAGAAAAAGTAGAAGACAAAGATTGATATTATCTCTAGCACGCAAAAGATCATTTTCTAAGTAAAGAGATTTAGTTAAATAAGAATCTCTATCAATATGAAGAGCAGCTACATTATTCTCTATACTAGCAGAACTATCACATGATTCAAGCACATTGATTTTAGCAAGTAAGGAGGCATTTTATGTTTCAACCAAGCAAGAATTAGCATATTCAAGATCATCTAATTCTACATGCATATTATCAACAATTCTAGCAAGCTTTTTCCTTTTCTTTTTAGACGAATTAAGAGAGGCACAAGTAGCATTTATGATAGCAATTAAAGGTAATTTTCTAAAGAGTTTAGATTTACCTCATTTGAGTCTTCACATTTGGTAGAAGCCATAAGAGAAAAATGGCATTTTCCTTCATCACTAGAGCTTGAGCTAGATACTCCACTTGAATTTTCACTTGAGCTTGAGTTGGAGGAGTCACTTGAGGAATTCTTGCCTTTGTATAATCTACCCTTGTAGTACATAACATTTTCTTCAACATGAGAGGATGGAGAGGCTTGTCCCATAATAACTTCAATTTGAGTCTTCATTTCAGTCTTCTTCATTCTCTTTAGCTCTTTCTCCTCTTGTCTTTCAACTTCTTCCCTCTTGTCAAGTGTGACTTCATGAGCTTGTAGATTTCCAATGAGCTCTTCAATGGGGATATCATCAAGAGCCCTTATTTATTTAATGGAAGTCACCTAGGGTTCCCATCTCTTGGGGAGAGTTCTAAGGATCTTTGAGTTAATCTCTCCTCTACTCAAAAGGATGTCCCAAAACAACAGGACCATTCACAATGGTGTTGATCCTTGAGTACATGTTGGCAATCTTCTCCTCCTTTCCCATCTTGATGTTCTCAAGCAACCCTTTGAACATGTAGATTTTGATTTCCTTTAGTTGAGATGTCCCCTCATAAGTGATGCATAGCTTTCTGCATACCTCATAGGTTGTCTCACAAGAATAAATCTGGTTGAACTCAGTGGAGGTCATGGTGGCATAGAGGATGTTGATTTCATTTTCATTCAAGGTGTCTTTATTCTTGGTAAGTTCATCCCATTCTTTTATCTTTGTCACTAGTAGTTTGTATGGATGATCCACCATTTCCCCTAGCTCAAGACTTGATCCTTGCATGTAGAATTGTAGCCTTCTTTTCCAATAGAGTAAGTTACTCCCATCAAATATTGGAAGGTTGATGAAGTATCTCCCACCTTGGTAGTCACCCATCTTCTTGTACTTGTTGAAGTATGCTTGGAGAATCCTGCTCTGATACCAATTGTTGGATCTTAGATGGGTGATTTGATTCTCTAGAGGGGGGTGAATAGAATTGAATGCACTAAACAAAATTCATTATACCTTCAAGATATATCACTAGATAAAGTTGCTAAATAAGAAATTTGAGTGCAACTAAAACATGCATAGAAAGGGAGAGAGAGATTGAACATACACCAATTGACAAGCTATTTAGAGTGGTTCCTCACTTCAAATAAGAAGTGAGTGGAAGTAACTTGATGTGCGTTTTCTACCTAGCTAGTTGCCCGCGAAGGGTCCGAGTTTCTGGGAGGTGAGTAGTCGCATCCCTAGGGTGACCAGATCCACCGGTGGCTGCGACTACCGCTCGCACCCCCTCCGGTTGGGCACCCCGCCCACCGGAGTCCACCCTGATCTTACTTTCCTAATCCCTTCTGTCCTCACTAGCCTCCCTAGCCCTTTTAGTTGAGTGCTAGATGATCGCTGGTCACCGAAGATGTGGGTTAGGGTTTTGATCAACGAGTGACCATCCCGCCTCTACATTACCTGACTCTCGATCTTTTGTTCGGAGAGACATCTTACGTCCCGATGTTTCCTTCACTACTTCTCCACAGGGTTACGCGGCAAAGCGTGCAAGGTCGGCGTGCGCAAAGGTCTGTCATGGAGTGATGAGATAACTTTGCCGCTACATCCATTCCACCGGATAGCATGATCCCGGATATTAGAAACCTTCTACAATCGCCCATGCCTTTGACGACGATCGAAGATGTACAACCCCTGATCAGCACGCTGACGCTGACTTCGGATATGATGGCGAACCCTCCTCCTCCTCCGTAGGTGAACACAGTTGACACGACGCCAGTGAATCATATGCCTCAACCGGTGATTGAGCAACCACAAGGCGTGAACACCATGGGGTCGCATCATCAAGGAGATACGATGGCCCCTCTGATGGTCCCTCTGCCCTCTCCCGTGGTGAACGCAACTGATTCCACGCCTCCTGTAGTAAACGTGACCGTAGCGACGACAGTTGAGTAGGCGGAAACCATGACGACACCCCCTATTGTCGCGATGGAATCGCGACCCAAACATGCTCCGCTCTAAGGTATCCCCAAAGACACTTGTTTTAAGTACATGGGGTGTGGACACTGGAAAGCACAGTGTACCGCGGAGAAGGTTTGTTATATCTGTAGACAATCCAGACATCTAGTTGCTAGGTGCATGATGAGAAGGCATTTTCCTCCACCTCGCATGGCGCTGCCACCACCGCCACCGAACGTCTTTTCACGGCAAGAGTTTCCACACATGCCCACCGCCATCCCTACGTGTGGAGGACTACAACACATACCTAAGAGGGTTTTCGTCTCCCTTGAAACACGAGACCCTGAGCGTCTCAAGAGGATAGAGTCCCTTTCATATGCCATTGAGATTTCATGGGATGACGGCATTGCATGGCAACCTCTAGGTGAGTTCCTTAAGAGACATTAGCCTCAAGCAATAGACATATACATATATGCTTATAGGAAAGTCGTAGTTTTCTTCGACAACAGACAGGAGGGTGAAGAGGCAAGACGAGCTGGACACATCAGGTACAGTGTCATCTCTGCCAACTACTATACCATGGGGACTCTCCAAAGTCCTACCACTCCTGAACGTAGTCACCGCCTTCACATGCTCATGGGTACTAGGAGAGGGATCTTGTGGAGGTGGTTGTGGCTATTGGGGTGGTGGAGGCCTTTGGTGAGGAGAGTTAGGATTATGAAGAATGAATTGGGGTTGCGGTTGTTGTTGTGGTAGGGGGTGGTATTGTGGAGGTGGTTGTTGGTAGGTGTGAGGTGGAGGTGGAGAATATTGATAATTGAGCGGCGCTTGAGGAGGCGGAGGAGCATAGGGGTTCGGTGGTGCTTGGCAAGATGGTGGAACATAAGCACTCGAAGTGTTCCCTAGAAAAGTCCCATCATTGTTTGGATTTGGCATTGGTTGAGAGGGAAGTCTTCCTTCTTCTCTTCTAGCCAAAGAGAGAGAAATCTGATCCAACCTCTGCTCAAGACGGCTTATAGACTGCCCATGTGCATTGATATCCTTTTTGACTTCATCTAGGCTTCTTAGCCTTCCAAGAACCTCGTCCTCAAACTTGGAGCTGTAGCGTGGCTTCTGCTGCCCCTGTCCTTGTCCATCCTCATTCTGTTGTTTCCAAGAGAAATTTGGGTGGTTCCTCCACTCGGGAGTGTAGGATTGGGACATTAGGCCCTGGTTGTTGCGGCCACCAAAGGAATGTAAAGCGTTAACTTCCTTGTCTACAGTGTCCACAGCCATTGCGGGTTGGCTAGAAGAGCCACCCACTTGATTCTTCATCATCTTCATCATATCTGCCATCATTTTCATCATACCGGGGTTGGTGGCATTGCGTGCGGGAGCCACGGAGGACGGTGGAGGAGTGTAGTTCCATCCACAATGCCCCCCTTTAGTGGAAGCTCGGTGGCGAGAATTCTCGGCGAGATGCTCAAACAGCGGCCATGAGTCCTCGGGCGGCTTTGCCATGAACGTTCCCCCACAAGAGGAATCTACATTGTTTTGGCTCTACTCCTCAAGCCTGGTGTAGAAGGCTTGAACTAGCTGCCAAAGCAGAACCTCATGATGAGGGCAGTCATGAAGCAACTTCTGGAACCTCTCCCACGCCTCATGGAAGGGTTCGTTCTCTTTTTGGGCGAAGGACGTGATGCACCTTCTCATGTAGGATAACTTGGCTATTGGAAAGAACTTCTTCAGAAACTCATTCTTTACTTCATTCCATGTGATGAGCTCTGGCCTCGAAATGTACCACTCCTTGGCCTTCTCTTTGAGAGAGAAGGGAAAGAGCATCCTCCTGATCGAGTCGTCTGTGGCGGCAGGCGTGCGGAAGGTGGAGCATGTTTCTAAGAACGCGTCTATATGGTGGTAAGGATTTTCGTTCTCCATTCTGTAGTATGTGGGAAGAAGCCCCAAGAGTGCCGACGGGATGGAGAACTGTTGACATGGCATCTGGTCAACTAGAGTGGCGATGGTGGAGTTGTAGTTCCCCGGCGTGAAGTACTCATGAAGCGGGCGATGCGGAGGTGGAGGTGGAGCATCTGGTGGTGGGTTGTTCTCAGCCATCTCGGCCTCTCGGTGTAGGTTGCGGTGAGCTTGACGTCTTCTTCTCCCAATCTCAGGGTCGTAAACCACCAAGTAGGTGCAAGTCGAACGCGTGCTACGCATGCACAGCTGTCACCTGCGCAAGTCACAAAAAAACAACAAGGAGCCAAGTTAGCGCACCAATATGTAAGAGTAACACAAAGAATAAATAATAGCAATGGTGAGGGCAAAAGGAAAGGCTAAGATACACTATCTAACTAGGCCGAGCGCCTCTATCCCCGGCAACGGTGCCAGAAAGCTTGGTGCGCTCCCGCTAGAGGCTTGCAACAAGTGCAATCCATGAGGTCGGGAGGCACGGGATGATGGGATCTTTGCTTTCAATATTTGTATGGTCCCACACTAACTACCTACGTCTACTAAGACACTATGCCTGCAAGCACATAGGATCGTGTCGTAGTATAGGTGAGGCGGCAAGTACGGGGTCGATCCACGGAGATAGAGGGGGTGCTAGAGTTAGAAGGCGTGAGCTACGTTCCTATTGTGGAGAGTAAAGTTTTTAGGGTTTAAAGGTTGGTTGTTGGTTGATTAAGCTAAGAGAGCGAGCAGGCAAAGCAATATGAAACTAAGTTATCAAAAGGCTAAATGAGCAATCTAAGTTAACAAGCTATCTAAACAAGAGCAAGAACGAACTACACTAGACTAAGCAAACAACTAGCAATTGAGAGCCTAAGTTAACCACTAATCAAGATCAAAGACCTAAATTAAACTTAGCTAGAAAAACTAGGCAATCGACTAAGTTAACTAAAGCAATTAAACTACACTAGCATTAACAAGCAAACTAGGCAATTTAAGGTTTTAAACAGTTAGATGAAGGAGGTGGGCCGTTTGGGAATGTGACCTTGACATTAGTTGGGGTATGTCACCATAATAAGAAATTAACATATCTCATTCTATATTACCAAACCAAACAACAAGGTGGGTGCTATGAGAATGTACCCTAAGCTACTAATTGGAGAACTAGGTCTAGGTGTAATTCTCATAGGACATACCAAGTCTAGGTCTCTACGATAAGAGGTATTAGTCAATTGAGGACCAAGGGTAAGGATGGGAGTAGAGATGAGGATATTTGCCCTCATGCCACTAGCCACCTCAGCCTTTAGGAAATCCTAGGCAATTGCACTAATCACACTTATACTAGTCACTTAGAACTCACATTTGCATGTAGGAAGAAGGTGATTATGTAGGAAGATAGGGGGCTAGCTAGGGATCTGAATTAAGGACCTAGGAGCCAATCCTATGATAGCTACATGGAAACTAAAACATCCTAGAGGCAAATGTCTCCAAGAACCACAAGGCAAGCAATTAATGTAATTAAACAACAACCACATGCACAAGTAATGGGAAATGAGATACAAGCAAAGGCAATCATCATAGAATTGAAATATGTTCATTACAATTTATATTCCCCCAACATGGTATCACAGTCACATTTTTGCCCCCAAACAGCCCACCCAAGGGGGGGCTTAACTATACATGATCAAAACAGAAACAAAGGAGAAGGGAAAGAGAGTAGGAAATGCCATGGATGCTTGATGGAGCTTGACTTCTTCACCTCCTTGCTGCCAACCATGATCCTCCTCCTCCAAGGGTGCCCAAGAGCATGGAAATGGTGGAATGGACGGATAGAAACCTAGAGAAACTAGGTTTCTATGGTGGAAGTGAGTGGAAAGTGGGTGGAAATGGGATTAAATGCAAGGAAGTAGGTGGATGGGAGTAATGGAAGCAAGGGATCAGCTAGGTTGCGGCTAGGGGGTGCTCTCTCTCAAGCCCTAGAAGCAACTAGTGCTTATATAGGAGCTAGGGCTAAGTGGGGGCAAAATAGGAAAAATAGTGGAAAGTTGTATAGGGTAGGTGATCACCACGGTCGTGGTGAGGGTAGTGGGGGATGACCGTGGGGTGGTGAACACGGTCGTGGGGTGAAGGAAGTGGTGAGATGGTGGTGGCCACGGCCGTGGCGGAGTGCCACGGTCGTGGTGGGTAGCATGCACCATGACCGTGTTGGGTAACACGACCGTTTTGGAGGAGTTGGAGCTGACCGTGGGGAGGGGACACGGGCGTCTTGATCAACATCGGCCACGGTCGTGGCGACTTGGCCACGGTCGTGGAAGGGAGGCAAATTCCCTGTTGGCGACTAACTTCTTGCAATATAATACCCACGACCGTGGCAGGGTGCTATGGTAGTGTTCTCTTCTCCTGACCACGACCGTGCTGATGGCCACGGTCATGTTTTCTTTAGTGACCACAGTCGTGGTTGGGAGGCCACGGTCGTGGGCGATCTATGGAATTCCCTGTTGCAACCTGTTGGACTTTGGCAATAAAGCCACGACCGTGGCATTGTGGCTACGGCTGTGGTGAGGCTCGACTTCTTGATTTTGCTTCTTACTTTGTCAATTTCGGATGTCTTTGCTCGGGGATGATTCTTGGCCACTGGAGGTAGGTTGAGGGAGACTTTGGGGCCTTCTTTGGGCCCCTCTCTCTCGTCCATCTAAGCATGGTCCAAGTACCTGAAAAATAGTGCAAAGAACATCCATAAGCATATTTGCAATGATAATCATATTGGGGGAATAACATGTAATTCTAATGCATTTGAATGTGATAAAGGTACAAAATGACACAAGATACAACCCTAGAATAGGGTTGGATCAGTACCTCCACCATAGACTCACGGTGAGAGCTATGACAGTGGGTGATGACGGAGCCCATAGAGAAAAGTTCTGGTTTTGGCTCACAGATATGCCTATTTTTTTCAGAGATTAACCTACTATTAAACACCTTATTCAGCTGCTTGGGCAACTTGATTTCATTTCCAATTGGCAGCACCATGACGATGACCTTTCAGGAATCCTAGTCTGGGTAGAGGCCTTCAAAGAGGACGTCCCCCAATTCATTATGATTACCCATGGTGAAGATAGGGTGAGTATTAAACTGCACCTTATTTCTAGAGTGGGGGTTCGAGACCAAGCTTTGCAGCTTTTTGAAATGGGACGCGAATTCAACATTCCTCCTGCTATTCTAGAGAATCCAGGAGCGCCGCGGTTTGGATTTTTAGAGGCAAACCTATAGGTTTCATCGTGTTTTCAGCGTGATGGACTTCTTATGCTCGACAACGAAGAGGCTAGAGCATCCTCGTTGTCCCAAGAAAACTATAGGGGTTCCCACGAAAAGACAACATATATCGACTCTGAGGGGAGGGTCGTTCTTAATCATGTAGGCAATAGAGCCACTCTTCATAATAGAAGCCTTGAAGACTTTTTTCCTACTGATGACTACCAACACAGGAGATCTACCAGAAAGGAAAGAACCAGCAATGTCAAGAAAGGGAGGATGGCATCACCTCCACAGAAGGAGTACCAATATAGGCGAATATCCCACTGTCATAGAGACAGGGAGTTTCGTGCCTCTGATGGAGATGACTATTCAGAGTATGAATTCAGGGAGGATAGGGATGATGCTTATAACAGGAGAGGTAGCCGTTAAGGCTACGGACGATCATCTTCGATGAGTATTGCAGTCGTATATACTTTTATGAATCTGTTAGTCCTCATGTTTTGGAACATTCGAGGAGCAGCCAACAATGAGATGAGAAGAGTGTTAGGTAGACTCTGTTGCAAGCATATGCCCAACATTGTTTGTCTTTTTGAACCCTTCATGCATGTCGTCAGAGCTGATGAACTCCTGGACATCATCCATCTTGACTGGTCGGTAGAAAATTATGAAGAAAATGGAAAAGTTTGGTTCTATGTGGATTCCTCCTAAAATTCGACCACTGTTCTCAAACACAAGCAACACATCTCTGTTCGATGTGCCACATCCTCTGGTGACATCTTTTTCATCATGGCTATATATGCCAGCTGTTCGTATACCGAGAGAAGAGATTTATGGGACTCCTTACTTCAATTAGCTCAGATTGTTGGAGACAAGCCTTGGGAGATCACCGGAGACTTCAATGTTATCTGCCACGCCCAGGAAATGAGAGGGACTGCTGATGCTAATTTTCAAGCAGTGTTCGATTGCAATAGATTCATCACTAACGCTGACCTTAGAGAGACACCTTTCGAAGGAAGCCAATACACCTGGGTTGACAAACAGCGGTTTACTCCCACCAAATGGAAACATTTGGATCGAATGTTGGTGAATGCAGCATGGAACCAATGGATGCCTGGTGCCAAAGTACTTCATCTCACCAGATTGAGAGCATCAGATCACTGCCCTCTACTTGGAGTTCATAATGGTCAGCAGAAAGAGTGGATGTGGCTGCCTTTCACTTTTCTCTCAGTCTGGTTATCACATCCTGATTGCATTGATGTCATTAGAAGAACATGGAGCAAAGTAGTGATAGGACACCCGTCATATATCCTTTTTGCTAAGCTCAAATCTGTTCGGAAAGCCCTGAGAATTTGGAATAGGGAAGTATCCGGCAATGTCCATCAGAAGAAGGTAGACCTTGAAGACATGATTCATGTACTCTAGATCAAATTCAATGAACATCCTAATTCAATCAACGAGTTGAATCTTGAAGCTACCTAAGAAGAGCTTCAAGACATACTTGTTCAAGAGGAATTGATCTGGAAAGAGAAGTCCAGAGTATCTTGGCTCAATGATGGTGAACACAACACTTCGTTCTATCATGCTGTGGTGCATGCCAAACGAAGGAGAAGATGCATCTCCATGATTCAGCTACCTGACGGCTCATTCACTGATTGCGTGAGCACAGCTAGCAAGGCAGCAGCTGTACATTATCAGAACCTCTTCTCCATAGTTTCCCCGCATGATCCTGACTCAATTGAGAACTTCCTTCAGATCCTCACACCTGTGATTTCAGCTGATGATAATGTCGAGCTGCTGACGATTCCTTCGGAGGAGGAGTTTCTCACCACCATGAGTAACATGAACACTCATGTTGCACCCGGTCCTGACAGATCCACTCTATCTTTCTTTACTGCGGCATGGGATTGCGTTAGACATGATGTGTTAAGCTATGCTACATCCTTTTTCAGCAATCAGCAATGTCACCGCAGTCTCAAAGCATGCCGCATTGTGCTCATTCCCAAGTGCGAACAGCCGACTAACTTGGTTGCACACTTCCAGCCCATTGCCATTGAGAATATTATGCTAAGAATCTTTGCCTCCATTCTTAGTAATCTCCTCAGAAAGATGATGCACAAGATGATTTCACCGACACAAGGCACATACGTTCTAGGCCGAGACATTATTAATCACATTAAGCTCACCAAGGAAATCTGCCATGATCTTAGGTAGGGAGGTGATGCACCCAATGTCATAGTTAAGTATGACATGAGCAAGGCATATGATCGTGTAAACTGGGCAGTCCTGAGTAGCATTATGGAGAAATTTGGTTTCTTTCTGGAAACTATATAGCTATGTCTCAGCTTCTTTGAGGGATCATGGGCATCCGTCACTTTGGGAGATCATACCGAAGGTTTCTTTCAAATACATAGGGGCCTCAAACAAGGAAATCCTATGTCACCCTATCTGTTTTTGATCTTCAAAGATATTTTGGCACGAGCCATGGAGGTTGCCATCTCTAGAGAGGAGATTTGCAGGTTCAGGACCCACGGTGCTGCCAGAGCCCCTCCAATCCTATTATACGCAGATGACGTTATCATCTTCTCCAAAGTTTCTGCCGCCTCCATCACCCGCATTAATGATATCTTGACCGACTATGAGAATGCTACTGGTCATTTGATCAATAGAACCAAATCTAGCTGCCTTGTTGGAGACGCTGATCGAGCTATTGCGGACCGTGTCACACAATCCTTTGGGGTTACAATAGTGGATGGACCTCTTAAGTATTTGGGTGCTCTGATACTTTATGGACATGCCAAGCTGCATACCTTTGATTTCCTCCTTGATAAGATTGCTAAGAAAATTTTCACATGGAAAGCTCATCTCCTCTCTTTTTCTGGTCGTCGCCTCTTGATAAAACATGTCCTTGTCTCCACGACATTATATGTAGTTGCTGCCATTGGGATCCCACCTGACATCTGTGATAGAATCGACAACCTTATGTCTAAGCTCTTATGGGCGTGCAGAGATGGAAACAAACGCAAAGTCTGGGTGGCGTGGAAGAAGACTACCACCCCGATTGCATCTGGAGGTCTAGGTTTAGACTCCATGAGAAGCATCACTCGGACTTTCACTTACAAAGCCTGTTGGGAGATTATGACTGGTTGCTCACCTTGGGCGATATTCTGCAGACACAAATACATATCTAACATCACGAATAGAACTGACTTCTATCCACCTTTTCTGAAGCTTAGCGTGAATTCCTCACCTTCTTGGAAACAAATTTGGCACACATTTCCCATGTTCAACTCCTATTGCAGATGGATTACATGAAAGGGATACATTTCCCTATGGGATGCCAGATGGTGCGGCATACCTCTCGCTGGTTTCACCATCAATGCTAGTGATCGGAGACTGGATTTCAAGATTAAAGATTTCTGGACCCCAAACGGGTGGGATTGGCATTCGCTCGGACACATTCTTAATGAAGAAGGCATTCATATCTTTAGAAACAACAGAGCATACATTTCAGAAGAAGATGATGACAAGATGAACTCTTGAGTCTAATGGTGTGTTCACCATCTGTTCAGTCAAAGGTAACATTATTCGCGCTGATAATACGGGGCACAACTGACACATTTGGGGAATTTGGAAAATTCCTTACCCCAAGGCCTATTTGCTTCTTTGGAAGATCGTGTACAGGGCCATTCCAACGGATGAAAACATCTCCAGATGCAGAATCATGATGGCTTCTAAGTGTTCATGCTACGATGAAGCATCAACAGAATCGACTCATCACCTCTTTATTCAGAGTCAAATGGCAGCTTTCTTCTGGCAGAAGATGTCATAGGTTACTGGACATCTCCCTCCGACAGACATCAGTGACATTTTCCACTTGTGTGTGTGGCTGCACTCGAGTTCTTCTACTAAGGTGTGGATTCATGGTATGTTATGTGCCTTGATCGTCTGGAATATATGGTGTTGTAGATGCACACATAGGTTTTAAGGGAAGGGAGTTATGTTGTAGTCCCAATGGCACAACATCATCTACATCTTAAATCACTTCCTCAAGAACATTGAGTTCATTAAGCTGGAAGATGTGAATTTTTACAACGATTTGGCCGAGCATGGAATTCGTGAGTCAAGAACGTGCATTAGACAGATTACCCTGGTGAGATGGTCCCCTCCAGACATCGCCAATCTCAAGCTTAATGTCACCATTGGACGAAGCAGAGATCCAGCTGGTCACTGTAGAAGATGGGCGGCGGGATTAGTTAGAGATTCAAGATGCTGGATCTGTCTATCTTTCCGAACCTGGCTTAGAGACGAGGAGTTCACTATCGCATATATTGCAGCTTGTGCGGTCGCTCTCAAGATCGCCGACGAAAAGAATCTAAATGTATATGTGATTGAGATCGACGATGTGAATACATATAATATGTTATGTAGGAACACACCAGTACTGTGGAAAGCTGTCTCAATCTACAGAGACCTGCAAAGAGAACTTGAAGAGCTAGGGATATTGGGGCATCACGTTCCTAAGATAGTCAACTCAGCTGCAAGGGAGCTTGGTACTTAGGGGTCCTCCCAACCTGGGATGTTCGTATGCACTGAGCCTACTATGATTCCTCTGAGGGTGAGAGGTTTTTTCAATCTGGAGAAGAGAGGGATTCCTTACATTGACACTTCCTTTCAGAGACACACTCGTGGATGATAGCTGCTTCCTTTTATCGGTTCCTAGCTGCACAATAGGTGATTGTGACTATGCCTTTTTCATATGTGTTGTTTGCTTTCTGTGCTTGTCGATTTTTATGGCTGGACTGAGGCATGTTGGGCTGGGTCGATGGCCTTATGATGCAGCTAGTGTGTGTTGTGTTTGTTTGTCTTAGGAGATAATACATGTGACAATTATAAGCAGGAGATGTATGTTGCTTTGATTGATTTCGCCCACACAAGGGGGTGGGATGAATAAAAGAACCCCCTGGCTTCCCAAAAAAAAAATAGAAGTGAGTCAGTCAACTTACCTAGAGAGGTCAACCTCTAGGATTTCTTAACCATTACACTCTTATATTCATTCATAAGACTTACAATAAATGACCAACCAAAAGACTTACCTATCCAATACAAAGAGTCTTCAACTTTACTAAGGACTTACCCACTTTGCAAGAGTCTTCCACCTTCTTCCAAGGACTTACCTACTCTTGCACAAGTCTTCAGCCTTCTAGGTATTATCCACTCTTCTTGGATCTTCAGCCTTTGACTTCACCATCACTTGGAGAAGCTTACACCAAAGACTTACCCACTTGAGCAATGAGTCTTCTATCTTCACTAAGGGCTTACCCACTCTTTCTCCAAGTCTTCAGCCTTGATCTTTACCAAGGAATGCCTTCCCTTATTCTTCTTCACCTCTCTTAGCCAAGAGAGAGAACCTTCATCTTCATAGTTGAAAAGAGAGATAGGGAGGTGGTGGAAGTGTGAGTCTCACAAGATATACATGTAGGACTAGCTCTCTTACAGATTACCTACTCACTCTAACAAATGTTGCAAGTGATTAAAATTAGAGAGAGAGGAGGTTGTAGGAAGCACTCAACTATAGAATAGGAACCTCAGAGTTTTGCATTGAATGCTCAGCCTTGGAATGAAGCCCAAGGGGTCCTATTTATAGTTGGGGATGCCCCTTAGGCTTTGGGAACACTTAAGAATGAAAACTAGATGTTTTGTGGCTTGCAATAGATATATTTTCACTTGTTGCAACTCCACAACAGCTAGAAGCACTTTTCTGTACTTTTCCATACATTGCAATAAGTCGAGTTTCTATAAAGGTAACTCGACCGATCCCACTAAGAGACAAGATCAATTTAGGCCATTGCTTGAGTTTGGCCTAAGGAAACTCGGCCGATTCACTTAAATCAGTTTTGTTCAGTAGTGGGATCAGTCGAGTTCTGTGAAGTGTAAACTCAACCGATCAAAAGTCATTTTCAAGATACAATCAGGATCGGTCGAGTTTGCAACTCGACCGATGAACAACCTGATGTGAATTTTGGAAAATGGTTTTTGAGTGCTTAAACATTTGATCTAAGTGCTCCTAATTTTTTCTTTGCTTAATTACAAGTCATACAATCATTACAAGTGATTTATAACATGATTCTAATGGATTTACATCATATTACAAAAACTTGCACTTGTATTGTCTTTGACTTGTCTTTTCTCCAATTTGGGATGCATAGGTTGGGCATTTGGAGTGTGTCTATGCCTAATCTGAAATCACTCAAGTAGAGACATTAGATAGAAATAAGTGGAATGGTTTAGTCATCATCAAAATAGGTTTAATCAATTTAGACCTTGAGTCAACATTCTCCCCCATTTTGAAGATGACAAACCATTCCACAAATGTATTGAAAGCATTTCAATAAAATCATACCTTTTGAGAAACCTGGGGGTTTCAATAGAATTGATTTCATTTGCTCCCCCTCAATTGTTTCTAATGGAGTTCTCATACTCCCCCTCAATTGATGTTATTTCTCTTACATGTTCAGCTTTCATAACATTTATAGAATACTAAGTCTTCTACTCATATATGTTCTACACATATATGTCTTCTCCCCTTTACATTCTCGCCCGTACATGGTCATACTTATCCTCTTCATATAAGACATGCCTTCTCCCTATTTTGTCAAAAGAAGACATACCTTTCTCCCCCTTTATCATTTCAAAAAGTGTGGGTATGAATAAATAAGAAACACCACTTTTTAAGAGAAAGGAGATAAAATATGTTATATAATGAGAGTAGAAGAGCACAGATAGGGGCTTGTCCAACCATACAAAGAAAGGCAAGTTAAAGCATATACTTGAACAACCCATAAAGCAAGATAAAGTGCTACAGAAAAACAATCAATTACAACTTTGACCCTCAAGATAACCGAATTTGCCTAAAAAGTGTCAGGGCTCATGGAAAAGTGATGAGCCTTGCTTAGAAGGCCATTTCTGCATAAAAAACACTAGTCATGCACCAAAAACTAAAACTGGAGTAGAATCTGTATGAAATCCAAAATACTCCAATTTCTACATACAGTCTAGCTCTATATGCCCTGCATCACAATGCTATGTAAGCATCTCAAGATAGTAGATATATAATTCAAGGAACAAGCTTGAGCAAGTTTGAAACAAGATATAAGCATAGCATATAGTAGAATACCACTAGATGAGCAAAGATGGAAATTACAAAATGGATAGAACTACATGTATATGAACTACTAGTAGATGATGTCACTAGTTAGGAGTACTAGTAGGATCTAGATCATAGCAAGAGATACCAAAAGATACACAAGATAAAGCAAGCTATGAGTAGATGTAGATATATATCCAAACAAAGAGATATGCAAATTTAGAAGCATGAAAGGATATGACTCACTAGCAAGTATGCATCATAACCAAAAGATGATCACCACTAAGAACCTCAAGGTTGTATCAAAACAATACATACATCTGATAGATGTAGCAAATTAGAGTACAACAGAAGCAATTTTAGACACAACCCAGAGATCCAAAGAGATCATTATCAAAACATGCAAAACAACTCAAAGTAAGTAATTGCAAGATATAGATATACCAATTTAGAGCAATTAGAGAGATAGAGTTGTATGCAAGATAGGAAATTTAGAACATGGAAATGTGCATATATAAAGGTACCTGATGAGAGTGCTAAAGAATAAGACCATTGGTTGAGAAAAATCTAGTTGAGAGGGAAATTCTCATTCAATAAGTCAAACGTATATTATGTGCATAGTGTTGTTGGTCGAGTTCTTTGTATTGACAACTCGACCAATGACAGCTATTAGAAACACCCATTGGTGCCTATCGGTCGAGTTTCTATCAGGACAAACTCGACCGATAGAGTTGTTGTTAAAAGGCACATATATTTCATAAAAACTTATTTAGAGACATGCTAATAATATAAACCATATCCAAGCATGTTTAAGCAAGTTAGTAATGTACTATAAAAGCATTACAAATAGCTTTTGAGTAATAGTGTGAAGAGAAACACAAAATACCACTTTTGACTCAAAAACCACATGTATAGTTCACACTAACTTGACAAAAACAAGTTAGGATTGGTTATAAGCAAGAAAACCTTTACCTTTTTCTCTTACCATTCCTTTTGTACTAGTTGCCACCTCATACACATCTCACCTTTCTTGTTTCATGTGGATTTAGAATTGAATTTGCAATTCAATGGCTCAAGTCAATCTATTTGCAGGTACCTACAAGAAGAAATATGAAATGGTCCCCAATCATGTTTTTGGGTCTGGGGGAGTTAGCTTAGCAACCTAAGTCCTAGTGCTCTTGGGTGCTTTCCTAAAAGGGCAACAAGTATAATAATGACCAATCTCATTGCAATAGTTGCATGTGCCCATAGTCTTGGAACTAAAGGATTCTCCATGGAAGATTGAAGGTCCTTTACCTTTGTTGTTCCTTTGACTACTATCATCTCCCAAACCATGTCTACCAATTATTTTAGTAGTATGGTTTAGGATGTCATTAATATTATTTTTACCAACTAAGAATCTTTGCAAACAAGATCTCAAACTATCATTATCATGCATAAGAGAAGATATAGTAGAAGACAAAAGATTGGTATTATCTCTAGCATGCAAAAGATCATTTTCTAAGCAAAGAGATTTAGTTAAATAAGAATCTCTATCAATATGAAGAGAAACTACATTATTCTCTTTACTAGTAGAACTAGAACATGATTCAAACACATTGATTTTAGCAACCAAGGAGGCATTTTCTATTTCAAGCAAGCAAGAATTAGCATGTTCAAGATCACATCTAATTCTACATGCATATTATCAACAATTCTAGCAAACTTTTTCCATTTCTTTTTAGAAGACTTAAGAGAGGCACGAGTAGCATTAATGATAGAAATTAAAGGTTCTTTATGTAAAGAGTTTATATTTACCTCATTTGAGTCTTCACATTTTGTAGAAGCCATAAGAGCAAAATGGCATTGTCCTTCATCACTAGAGCTTGAAATATATCCTCCACTTGAATCTTCACTTGAGCATGAGTTGGACGAGTCACTTGAGCTTGAGTACCATTTCTCCTTCTTCATGTACTTGTCTTCTCTTTCCTTGTGATGATGGGTCTTTATGACTTGTGGGAAATCTATCTTGAAGCAACCTATCTTTCCACATTTTTGGCACCGAATGGAGGAGGAATTCTTGCCTTTATAGAATATACCCTTGGAGTAAATGGAATCTTCTTCTACATGAGAGGATGGCAAGGCTTGTCCTATAATAGCTTTAATTTGAGCCTTCAGTTCAGCCTTCTTCATTCTCTATAGCTCTTTCTCCTATTGTCTTTTAACTTCTTCCCTCTTGTCAAATGCGACTTCATGAGCTTGTAGATTTCCAATGAGCTTCTCAATAGGAATATCATCAAGAGACCTTAATTCTTCAATGGAAGTCACCTTGGGTTCCCATCTCTTGGGGAGAGTTCTAAGGATCTTTAAGTTAATCTCTTCTCTACTCAAAGGATGTCCTAGAACAGCAAGACCATTCACAATGGTGTTGAGCCTTGAGTACATGTTGGCAATCTTCTCCTCCTTTCCCTTCTTGAAGTTCTCAAGCAGCCCTTAGAGCATGCAGACTTTGCTTTCCTTTACTTGAGCTCTCCCCTCATAAGTGATGCATAGCTTTCTCCAAACCTCATAGGTTGTCTCACAAGAAGAAATCCAATTGAACTCGGTGGAGATCATGGTGGCATAGAGGATGTTGATTGCTTGTGCATTCAAGGTGGCTTTCTTCATGGTAGCTTCATTCTATTCTTCTATCTTTATCATCGGTAGTTTGTATGGATGATCCACAATTTGCCATAGCTCAAGACTTGATCCTTGGATGTAGAACTATAGCCTTCTTTTCCAATAGAGGAAGCTACTCCCGTCAAAGATTGGAAGGTTGATGAAGTATCTCCCACCTTGGTAGTCACCCACCTTCTCATACTTGTTGAAGTATGCTTGGAGAAGCCTGCTCTAATACCAATTGTTGGATTCTAGATGGGTGATTGGATGCTTTAGAGGGGGGTGAATAGAGCTAAATGCACTTAAACAAAATTCATTAGACCTTCAAGATATATCACAAGATAAAGTTGCTAAATATGAAATTTGAGTGCAACTAAAACATGCATAGCAAGGGAGAGAGAGATTGAACATACACTAATTGACAAGCTATTTAGAGTGGTTCCACACTTCAAATTAGAAGTGAGTTTGTCCACTTACCTAGAGAGTTCAACCTCTAGAATTTCTTAACCACTGCACTCTTATATTCATTTATAAAATTTACAATACATGACCAACAAAAGGACTTACCTATCCAATACAAAGAGTTTTCAACCTTACCGAGGACTTACCCACTTTCCAAGAGTGTTCCACCTTCTTCTAATGACTTACCTACTCTTGCACAAGTCTTCAGCCTTCAAGGGATTATCCACTCTTCTTGGATCTTCTGCATTTGACTTCACCTTCACTCAGAGAAGCTTCCACCAAGGACTTACCCACTTGAGCAAGGAGTTTTCTGCCTTCACCAACGGCTTACCCACTCTTGCTCCAAGTCTTCAGCCTTGATCTTCACCAAGGGATGTCTTCCCTTATTCTTCTTCACCTCTCTTAGCTAAGAGAGAGAATCTTCATCTTCATGGTTGAAAAGAGAGATAGGGAGGTGGTGGAAGTTAGAGTCTCACAAGATATACATGTAGGACTAGCTCTCTTATAGATTTCCTACTCACTCTAACGAATGTAGCAAGTGAGTAGGAAATCTATAAGAGAGAGAGGAGGCTGTAGGAAGTAATCAACTATAGAATAGGAACCTCAAATAGAGTTTTGTATTGAATGCTCAACCTTGGAATGAAACCTAAGGGGTCCTATTTATAGTTGGGTCTGCCCCTTAGCCTTTGGGAACAATTAAGAATGAAAACTAGTTGTTTTGTCACTTGCAACAGATATATTTTTTCTTGTTGCAACTCCACAACGACTAGAAGCACTTTTCTGCACTTTTCCATACAGTGCAATCTGTCGAGTTTCTATAAAGGTAACTCGACCGATCCCACTAAGAGACAAGACCAATTTAGGCCATCGGTCGAGTTTGTCCCGAGGTAACTCGACTGATTCACTTAAATCAGTTTTGTTCAACAGAGGGATCGGTCAAGTTCTATAAAGTGTAAACTCGGCCGATCAAAAGTCATTTTCAAGATCCAATCAAGATCGGTCGAGTTGATGAACAGCCAAATGTGAATTTTGGAAAATGTGTTTTGAGTGCTTAAACATTCGATCTAAGTGCTCCTATTTTTTTTAAGCTTAATTACAAGTCATAAAATCATTACAAGTAATTTACAACATGATTCTAATGGATTTACATAATATTACAAAAACGTACACTTGTATTGACTTTGACTTGTCTTTTCTCCAATTTGGGATGCACAAGTTAGGCCATTTGGAGTGTGTCTATACCTAATCTGAAATAAATCAAGTAGATACATTAGACACAAATAAGTGGAATAGTTTAGTCATCATCAAAACAAGGGTTTAGCCAATTTAGACCTTGAGTCAAAATTCTCCCCCTTTTTGAAGATGACAAACCATTACATAAATGTATTGAAAGCATTTAAATAAAGTCATACCTTTAGAGAAACCTAGGGATTTCAATAGAATTGAGTTCATATGCTCTCCCTCAATTGATGCTAGTGGAGTTCTCATACTCCTCCTCAATTGATGTTATTTCTCCTGCATGGTTAGCTTTCATAGCATTTATAGAATACTATGTCTTCTACTCATATATGTTCTACACATATATGATCTTCTCCCCTATAACTTCTCCCCCATACATGGACACACTTCTCCTCTTCATGTAAGACATGCCTTCTCCCAGTTTTGTCAAAAGAAGACATACCTTTTTCCCCCTTTGTCATTTCCAAAATGGGGTATGAAGAAATAAGAAACACCACTTCTTAAGAGAAAGGAGATAACAAAAAGTTATATAATGAGAGTAGAAGAGCACAAATAGGGCTTCTCCTAGCATAAAAAGAAAGGCAAGTTAAAGCATATACTTGAACAACCCATAAAGCAAGATAAAGTGTTGTAGAAAAACAATAAATTACAAATTTGACCCTCAATATAACCGAATTTTCCCAAAATGTGTCAGGGCTCATGGCAAAGCGATGAGCCTTGCTCAGAAGGCCATTTATACATTAAAAAACACTAGTCTTGCACCAAAAATTGAAACTAGAGTAGAATCTTCATGATATCTAAAATACTCCAATTTCTACATACAATGTAGCTCTATATGTCCTCCATCACAATGTTATGTAAGAAGCTCAAGATAGTAGATATACAATTCAAGGAACAAGCTTGAGCAAGTTTGAAACAAGATACATGCATAGCATATAGTAGAATGCCACTAGATGAGCAAAGATGCCAATTATAAGCAAGGCCAGAACTACATGTATATGAACTACTAGTAGATGATATCACGAGTCAGGACTACTAGTAGGATCTATATCATAACAAGAGATACCAAAAGATACACAAGATAAAGCAAGCTATGAGTAGATGCAGAGATATATCCAAACAAAGAGATATGCAAATTTAGCAGCATGAAAGGATATAACTCACTAACTAGTATGCATCATAACCAAAAGATGATCACCACTAAGAATCTCAGGGTTGTATCAAAACAAGATATACACCTAGATGGATGTATCAAGTTAGAGTACAACAGAATAATGACCAATTTCATTGGAATAGCTGCATGTTCCCATAGTCTTGGAACTAGAGGATTATCCATGGAAGATTTGAGGTCCTTTACCTTTGTTGTTCCTTTGACTACTATCATATCCCAAACCATTTCTACCAATTTATTTAGTAGTATGTCATTAATATTCTTTTTATCAACTAAGAATCTTTACAAAGAAGATCTCAAACCATCATTATCATGCATACGAGAAGAAATAGTAGAAGACAAAAGATTGATGTTATCTCTAGCATGCAAAAGATCATTTTCTAAGCAGAGAGTTTTAGTTAAATAAGAATCTCTATCAATATGAAGAGAAGATACATCATTCTCTTTACTAGTAGAACTAGAGCATGATTCAAGAAGATTGATTTTAACAAGCAAGGAGGCATTTTCTGTTTCAAGCAAACAAGAATTAGCATGTTCAAGATCATCTAATTCTACATGCATATTATCAACAATTATAGCAAGCTTTTACCTTTTCTTTTTAGAAGACTTAACAGAGGCATGAGTAGCATTATTGATAGCAATTAAAGGTTCTTTATCTAAAGAGTTTAGAACTACCTCATTTGAGTCTTCACATTTTGTAGAATCCATAAGAGCAAAATGGCATTATCCTTCATCACTAGAGCTTGATCTAGATCCTCCACTTGAATCTTCACTTGAGCTTGAGTTGGAAGAGTCACTTGAACTTGAGTGTCATTTCTCCTTCTTCATGTACTTGTCTTCTCTTTCCTTGTGATGATGGGTCTTTATGACTTGTGGGCAATCTATCTTGAAGTGACCCTTCTTTCCACACTTTAGGTACCAAATGGAGGAGGAATTCTTGCTTTCGTAGAATCTACCCTTGGAGTACATGGCATCTTCTTCAACATGAGAGGACAGAGAGGCTTGTCCCATAATAGCTTCAATTTGAGCCTTCATTTCAGCCTTCTCCATTCTCTTTAGCTCTTTATCCTCTTATCTTTCAACTTCTTCCCTCTTGTCAAGTGTGACTTCATGATCTTCTAGATTTCCAATGAGCTCTTTAATGGGGATATCATCAAGAGACCTTATTTCTTCAATGGAGGTCACCTTGGGTTCCCATCTCTTGGGAAGAGTTCTAAGGATCTTTGAGTTAATCTCTCCTCTACTCAAAGGATGTCCTAGAATAGCAAGACCATTCACAATGGTGTTGAAGCTTAAGTACATGTTGGAAATCTTCTCCTCCTTTCCCATCTTGAAGTTCTCAAGTAGCCCTTTGAGCATGTAGACTTTACATTCCTTTACTTGAGTTGTCCCCTCATAAGTGATGCATAGCTTTCTCCATACCTCATAGGCTATCTCACAAGAAGAAATCTGGTTGAACTCAGTGGAGGTCATGGTGGAATAGAGGATGTTGATTGCTTTTCCATTCAAGGTGGATTTCTTCATGGTAGCTTCATCCCATTCTTCTATCTTTGTCATCAGTATCTTGTATGGATGATCCACCATTTTCCATAGCTCAAGATTTGATTCTTGGATGTAGAATTGTAGCCTTCTTTTCCAATAGACAAAGTTACTCCCATCAAAGATTGGAAGGTTGATGTAGTATCTCCCACCTTGGTAGTCACTCATCTTCTCCTATTTGTTGAAGTATGCTTGGAGAAGCCCACTCTGATGCCAATTGTTGGATCCTAGATGGATGATTAGATGCTCTAGAGGGGGGTGAATAGAGTTGAATGCACTTAAACAAAATTCATTACACCTTCAAGATATATCACCAGATAAGGTTGCTAAATAGGAAATTTGAGTGTAACTAAAACATGTATAGAAAGGGAGAGAGAGATTGAACATACACCAATTGGCAATCTATTTAGAGTGGTTCCACACTTCAAATTAGAAGTGAGTCAGTCCACTTACCTAGAGAGGTCAACCTCTATGATTTCTTAACCATTTCACTCTTATATTCATTCATAAGTTTTACCATACATGACCAACCAAAGGACTTACCTATCCAATAAAAAGAGTCTTCAACCTTACCAATGACTTACCCACTTTGCAAGAGTCTTCTGCCTTCTTCCAAGGACTTACCTACTCTTGCACAAGTCTTCAGCCTTCAAGGGATTATCCACTCTTCTTGGATCTTGAGACTTTGACTTCACCTTCACTCAGAGAAGTTTGCACCAAGCACTTACCCACTTGAGCAAGGAGTCTTCTTCCTTCACCAAGGGATTACCCATTCTTGCTCCAAGTCTTCAGCCTTGATCTTCACCAAGGGATTCCTTCCCTTGTTCTTCTTCACCTCTCTTAGCCAAGAGAGAGAACCTTCATCTTCATGGTTGAAAAGAGAGATAGGGAGGTGGTAGAAGTGAGAGCCTCATAAGATATACATGTAGGACTAGCTCTCTTATATATTTCCTACTCACTCTAACGAATGTAGCAAGTGATTAAGCTTAGAGAGAGAGGAGGTTGCAGGAAGCACTCAACTATAGAATAGGAACCTCACATAGAGTTTTGCATTGAATGCTCAACCTTGGAATGAAGCCCAAGGGGTCCTATTTATAGTTGGGGATGCCCTTAGCCTTTGGGAACACTTAAGAATGAAAACTAGCCATTTTGTGTCTTGCAACAGATATATTTTGGCTTGTTGCAGCTCCATAATGGCTAGAAGTACTTTTCTGCACTTTTCCTTACAGTGTAATCGGTCGAGTTTCTATAAAGGTAACTCGATCGATCCCACTAAGAGACAAGACCAATTTAGGCCATCGGTCGAGTTTGTCCTGGGGTAACTCAACTAATTCTATTAAATCAGTTTTGTTCAACAGAGGGATCGGTCAATTTCTATGAACTATAAGCTGGACCAATCAAAATTCATTTTCAAGATCCAATCAGGATCGGTCGAGTTTGCAACTCGACCGATGAACATCCTGATGTCAGTTTTGGAAAATGGCTTTTGAGTGCTTAAACATTCGATCTAAGTGCTCCTAATTTTTTCTAAGCTTAATTACAAGTCATACAATCATTATAAGTGATTTACAACATGATTCTAATGGATTTACATCATATTACAAAAATTTGCACTTGTATGGACTTTAACTAGTCTTTTCTCCAATTTGGGATGCACAAGTTAGGTCATTTGGAGTGTCTCTATACCTAATCTGAAATCACTCAAGTAGAGACAGTAGACACAAATAAGTGGAATGGTTTAGTCATCATTAAAACAAGGGTTTAGTCCATTTAGAACTTGAGTCAACAAAAATTACCTCAAAATTATGAATCACTCTTTCTTATATTCATGGTGAAGTCCCTTTATGATGCATCATGAGGAAAAAAAGATATACAAACATCAAAGTTGCATCATTAAAATAAAATTGTTGTGCCAATATTCTTACTAAATTCACTAATATGTTGAACACCTCATTTTACTTATGATAAAACATTGTTCATGAAATCATTATAAATAGTGACTTACGTGATTGGAGCCAGTGCCCACAAACTTGGTCAAATCACAACAAGAGCATGTAGGAAGTACAATTGAGCATGAGATCAAAGATTAAAATTAAACATGAAGCCATTTATAAACACACTTTTTAATTTACCATAAACTGCATATTCTTATAAGTCAAGGTTTATGTAGGAATGTGTGTTAAACTGGTTGAAAATGGTTTCTTAGGTATTTAGCTCACCAAATATTGCCTAAGCATGTTCATATTATTACTCCTTTCTCTTTGCAGCAAGAATTGACTATAATTGGTGAAGGAGAAACTTTAAATCCCCACGTCAAGTTTGGGAAGAATACAATTATAAGGATAAGAGAGATGAGAAGGATATTATGAATATGAGGATGCTTCATGCAATGAATAATGAGAAGATAACAAACTAATTGTAGAAAAACAACTAGCCAAGTACTGACACTCCATTTTCATGTATACTTCTTCCTTTTGAGTCTCCAAAACATCTAAAATCTCTAGATTCGTACTCTACTAAGAGTATATTTGGTAATGAAAGCAATGTTTTGGAACGCTAATGAAAGGACCATATATGTTTTGACAAAACCACCTCATTTCTATGAAAAGACACATATCTAGAAGTAGGTCGTCTTCCCATTAGTGAACACATGACGCTGACCCTACCTCATCAATAGTGATATCAAGCACTGTCACCAATGTAGATGTTGGGGACCCCTTCTATTTTCCAATATCCCCCTCAACCAAATTTCCCTCTCTCTAACAAACTAAATCAATGACCCACAACTAGTCAAGTCACCCTTCTCCATTGTTGGAGACCGTCATAAAATCACCACTAACCTTTAACCATGGGCGTCAACCCTACTAAACTATGGAATAGTAGTGGCCACCAAACCCCCAATTAACTACCATTGATATATTAGGGTCTATATTGACCTGATTCCATTCGAAGTGAACAATAATTTGTCAATAATAATAGGCTTTAAGGTACACAAGAAGATGAAAACTCTCCACCAACTCACTGAGGTTGTCAACAACCAAAACCTTAACGACATGCTTTTAAATACTTATGTAAGTGTTTGGATGAAAATAAAACCAAATTAAAACAACAATTATTCTTATTAGAATTATTGTTATTTAGTTTATTGTGTCATATGGGCCTAAGTTTGTTGGCCCATTAGTGTTAAGTTCACTTTTGTTGTACTTGCCTTCTTTCTTGTATATAGTAAAGGAGTGTGTCGTCTATCATTAAGAATATATCACATTATCCTTTAATCTTATTTTCCACATGGAATCATAGCACTGATCCTTACCTAGGGAGAAAAAGAGAGAGCCTTTACATGTGAGCATCTGCCAACACTTCATGGTTTGTCCATCCATCAGGCATTATCTTGGCCTCCATGGTTGTCTCCTCTATTTTTTTCATGGAAATCATCTTTGTTAACTATATGTTTGCACTCTCTATTTCAACCATCACCAATATTTATTTTCTTCCCACCTGTCCTATCTATCTAGTCATTGCTTCCATATATCGCCACCCACCTCCAGCATGTACATTGACATCCACAATTCTCTTCATCCTAAAAATGGCCATTGTAGCCATGTTCTCCATGTTCTATTTTCCCATGCTCTATTCCCCCCTCATTCTATTTCCCCCCATGTTCCTTTGCTTCCTATCAATTTGATGAAGACTTGCATTTCTGGTTCTTTAATATTTGTTTTCATGATTGTAAAAAATCATGACATTTTTATATTTGTCATGTCAATATTTTTCCCATGATCACAAGAGACCATAGGAATTTATATATGCCATTTTGTTTCCTTCTTTTCTTTAATTATATATTACTCTGTTGGTTCCTGCTGATTGTAAAATACATGTCATTTAATTGTCATACATGACTAAAAGAATAAGAAAAGTGAGGAGATCATTGTGTTACATAAAAAAGAAACTAAATAAAAAGTAAGGAATGAAAATTTTGAAACATACCATAATCAAATGAGAAAGGAAATGTTGATGGAATATAGAAAAAAGAGAAATGAAGAAAAAATGCAGTTCTAACCCCCTCCTCAAACAAAAGGACATATGCTATGATTTTAAAGCACCAAAAAAGGGGCAAATGTTTTTTCCTCCTTTCAATCTCTGGACATTGTTTTATTTCCCCCCAACCACACTGCATGTATGCATCTCTTCCCACGTGTAGGGTGTACTACTTATTTCCCACACTAATTACTCATTCACTTTGTATTGGTGTGTTGGGGGTGAAGAGGATAGAGAGAGAGTATGAGTAGGGAGAGAAAGAAAGTATGAAGAGGGAATGTGAGGAGAAAGTGTTGAGAGAGATAATATATTAATCTAGGCTATTATGATTTCATGGAGCTTCTTACTATTCTACATATCCATCTTCTGATGTCTTTGTGGTGCTTCATTTCCTCTAAGCATCGTGCTTCTAGTGCATCATTGTTGTATTTCTTTCACAGTGACACTGTGATTCTTTGTGTTTGTGCCATGATATGCACATAGTTGACAATATGTTCTTCTTTAATCTAGTTAGCTACCACTTTCATATGTTGAAGGATCTCACATTACAACATTCGAACAAAGTGTTATGTCAGGACAATGATTTATGTGCTTATCCCAGCCTCTTGTTCCCTATGGTGTTAATGATGTTTTGGTTGATCATTCTCACTACATTCTCATGAGATAGACATTTTCTTATTCACATAAAATTTCTCAAACTCTCTTCAATTTCTAACCTACAAATTTTGTATCTGTAAGGTTGATGTTTCATCCAAATTTTATCTTCATTGAGCTACTTTAGTTATGTCTTCTCTGGGTTGTATATGTTGACATCTTTTCTTGACTTTTTTGGGTTTCTCCTTGTTGGTACCCTTCATTCCTATGAAGCACCAAGATTCACGTGTCAAATTTATGGAACAAGTATGACAGTCATTAGAACCTCACCCAATTTGTGTGTGTGCCACATTATGCATGTATGTTGTCTTCTATGCAAATTCTAGTGGGCTACATTTCTCAGACGGTTTTAAGATATCTCTATTGCTACATTGATATTATGCCTCCACATCCATACTACATTATGTACATGGGATAGGCTAATTGCACTTTCACCACTAGCACATTCATCTCTAGTGAAGATGATGTGGTGATGTTGCTTGTTATTGTCTGCTTCAGATTGATGGTGGCAAGTTTATTGTTTAGCATTTGGGTTCCATGTGTCAAATGTTCTACATTCTAGATGCACTTCAAACAACCATCCAAAGATCAAGTATTTTCATCCTGTAGAATATAACTTTAAAGCTGGCATCATCAACTTGTTTGTTGGAGAGTCATGTTTGAGGGAGAGTGAAAAGTCTTCTACTGGTGACACTTCTATTTTTAGTTTATCTTATCATCGGGTTGAGGCTTGTTAGTCCAAGTTGAGTATGTGTATCACCCATACTCAAGTTGATAGAGAGTGTTAAAATTATTGCCATATGGGACTAATTGTCTTGGCCCATTAGGGTTAAGTTTTCTTCATTTGTACTCACCTCCTTTCCTATATAGGAGAGGAGTGTGTCATATATCAATAAGAAAATATCATGTTAGCCTCGCATTATTTTTTCAACAATTCTAACTTGCGCTTTATCACTTTTCTCATATTGTTATCATTGATTATTGATCATGTTAAACTTTAGCATGCCTTATAATGTTTTATTTAGAAAATAGACCATCACATATTTTCACTATCTTTACATTACAAAGTTAAGAATGTCATAGAAAAGCACAATTTCATGGTACAAAACCGATTAGGACTCTTTGGTCCTAATGACTAAAAGCTAAGAAAGGGAAGGGTGAACATAAGATTTTGTCGATTTTCATAAGAGTAAAAGTTGTTGAAGCTCTAGAAAAAATTCCATTTACAATCACATATACCATGATGTAACCTTAATGGTGGATTACAACTTAGGAAATCCAAAGTGTCTAGGCATTGGTGAAGAGAAGGTGAAGATAAACCTACTTGAATTTGTACAAAGGACACATATGGTCTATATGAAGAGTATTACTCACTAAAGTGTGACACTAATAAACTCTAGCCACCATGATGAGGAGAAAGAAATGCAGTAGACATCTCATGTCAACTGTGACACTGGCCTCTATTAGCTAATAAGAATCTTTTAAATTTCATTTGGTTTTTAATTTAGTACCAAACAATGTCCAAATGTAATGTAATTTGTACTGTATCCTAGGTATGACAACCTTTATTTAATAGAAGTAATATCAATATTTATATTGCAACAAATTAAAAAAAAATCATCTAAAAGATATCTAATCTTTTCTTGAGAATCCACCAAGATCATTTATTCATTCTACACTGGGGTTGTAGACAAACATGAAAGACTAACACTCCTACTAGATAGGGTCCTAAGCTCCTACCCATGAATTAAAGAGGTGATATTAGGGCAAACATTTCAAGTAAATATTTGATACTTCATTTAGATGCCCACATTAAAGCAGTGTAGGCTCCATCTTCCCAAACTAGTATTGAAATTTTAATATGCATATTAATCATCCTGGCCATGCATGAATTTTGATGATTTCCTCATGAACCAATCCATTCATTGTGACATGTTTATTTCACAAATTTGACCAAATTATTCAAATTTAAAAGTTCTTGATTCAAGTAATTTACATATAAAGTACAGTAGGAATATGTTATGTAAGTTTCAATTGACCTCAAAATCCAATATGTTACGTTAACCCTGAAATTAAATATAATGTGAAACTAAAACGTACAAGTATTTATTCTAGTGACCAATGATCATGAGAAATATGGAACCCAGTCGATCTAAGTTTTTCTATCTTTAACAAGGCAATATCCTTGATTTCTGTATTATTGCTACTTGGTATCCATGCTTATGGGGAGTAATTCGTTAATGTATTGGGCATTATAGTATAAAAAGTAATATATGAAGAAAAAGTCGAATATCTTAAAAACAACATGTTATTCTTTTGGTCATTTCATTATCAATAATCAAGTTGCATAACCTTTTCTCAACCTAAGAATGCCCAAAATCTCAACATGGTGGCAGAATCCCATGACAATTTCGTTCCACAAAATAAATATACATCAGATGTGTGCTTGGTATGACACCATGTGGTGTTCAAATTCACTATTAACATGGTCCATTACGAAATTAGGATTTTTAATCAAGAAAGTAGGGGTAGTGGCATTTCATCACATTCAAGAAGCTATTATCTTTTGTAGAGAGTATAAAATGGGATGGATAATGAGCTTGAATCGTGCAAAAGGGGAAGATAAAAAGTATAAAATGAGCCAAGGAGGCACTAGTGGCACATAATAGAAACAATGATGACTTAAATAACCACAACTCTGGAGAGTGTAGTGGAATGGGAAATGGAATTAGTTGGGGAGGGTGCGTTTTCAATATAGTTGTTTTTTTAGTTGTCGTATCGATTTGTTAAAAAACGTTGAACTATATTTTCATGTATCTTGACGAAGTCCTATTGAGGTTATCTTTGTGAATCATGACAACACATCAACCACCATTATGTGTACAGGTCTTTGTAGAAAGGACACAGATGGTCTAGATGAAGAGTATTGCACATAAACTGTGACACTAATAACCGTTGGCCTCCACGATGAGGAGAAAGAAATGTAGTAGACATGTTACTTTACATGATCATGTCAACCGTGAGACTGGCCACTAATGGCTAAAAAAGAATTATTTCAAATTTTATTTAGTTGTTAATTTGTGTACCAAACAATTTCCAAACATAATATAATTTAATTGTATCCTAGGTATGACAACCTTTCCTCAATAGAGGTAATACAAATATTAATATTGCATCAACTTCTCAAGGAAACCTCTAAAAAAATAATCGATTACATTTTGAGAATCCACCAAGTTCATTTATCCATTCTACATTAGGGTTGTAGACAAACATGAAAGATTTACACTCCTACTAGATAGGGTCCAGAGCCCCTGTCAAAAAATTAAAGAGGTGAGCTCAGGGAAAACACTCTAAGTACAAGATTTGATACATTACTTAGATGCCCATATTAAAATGATTTAGGATCCATCTCCCAAAACTACTAGTGAAATTTCATATATGTATATTGATCATTCTAGCCATGCATGAATTTGAATGACTTCCTCACAGACCAATCCATTCATGCAACTGACATGTTTACTTCACAAATTTGATCAAAGTGTTGAAATTTAGAAAGTTTGTGTATAACACGACTAATTTAAATGTAAAGTGTAGTAGGAACAAGAATATGTAAGTTTTAATTGATCTCAAAATCTAGTATGTTATACAAACCCAAACATGAAATATAATGTGAAACAAAAATGTATAAGAAGTTATTATTGTGACCAAGGATTATGGAAAATAGAGCATCCAACCAATCTAAGTTTGTTATCTTCAACAAGATAATATCCTTGATCATCCTTATTATTGCTACTTGCTTGTGTAAGTCCATAAATATCCATTCTTATGGGGAGTAATTTTACAAGGTATTGGGCATTATAATACTAAAAGAAATTTTTAAGAAAAAAGTTGAATATCTTGAAAATATCATGCCATTATTCTTTTTTTCATTTCATTATCAATAATCAAATTGCATAAACTTCTATCAATCTTAGAATACTCAAGATCTAAACATGGTGGTAGAATCTCATGATGATTTTGTTCCACAAAATAGGTATAATCACATGTGTGCTTGATATGAAACCATGTGGTGTTGAAACCCATTAACAAAATTATGCCATTATGAGATTAAGATTTTTATTCGTGAAAGTAGGGAAAGTGGCATTAAGTCAATGTTCAAATGTATGTCCAGAGAGTCAATCATATGATGATTGTAATGGTATATCTTATAAATGATTTGAATGATGATAAAGGCAATCGTTGTCTACATGTTTGTTCAATTATGAGATAACGGTATAACATGATAGATTTTTGAAAAAATGATGATACTCGATAACGTATGTCTTCAGGTTGAGAATCTAAATAGTGAATTCATATGTATGATAAGAGTACATACATTCTTGTTATGTCCTTAGTTAGATGTTATTGTGGAAGCTAATAGAAGGCTATAATACATAAGATGAGAGTGTGTGTGGGTTAATGACATGATCTCATTAGTCATGATATGTGATATCAAACCAAACACATCGGTATTGTTAGATAATAGTGTACCGGACAGACTAACCTTGAGAGTGATACCTAGAAATCATTTAATGGTAGTTAGGAGGAACTTTCATCGTGATAGTGGTCATTTTTGTAGTTAAACTTGAAGTTACCACACTCATCATATGTCATTTGATATACTTTGACACCATCTAACGTGACTTTGAATAAGGGTTACCATAAAGGTGGTGCTTGGATACATTGTGACACATAGGAGTTGATTGTGAATGATGTAGAAGGGATCCTTCCCTCCTGTCAAATTTGATATCATGGCCACTTGATAAGAAAGATTGAGAAATGTATGGCCAAACTCATGTCAATTGATATACGATATGTGAGCTCACATGCATCTTAGAAAGAGTGATTTGAATCAAGGAGCATGGATTCAATATTAAGAGGATGATGATTTCATGCCTCGAGTTCAATCTGGATATCAATGACAATGGAACTATATGATCATAGTAACAGTAATTACAGAATGTAGGTTGAAGTTGTTTTCTGACTTTCCAATTACTTGGGTAGCAATGATGTGTTTCTAGATATCACTCAATGTTTGTGATGTGATAATTTTGTTATGGATAATCACTACCAATGTAATTTTGGACCTATATGGTCACCAGCATAGGATGCACCCAGAATAGGAGTTTACTCATGAATAATGTTTGACTTGATTACTAAAGTATTTAGGTATTCAATTTAAAGAACATTGGTGGAAAATTGGTTGATTGGGAATGTGTGTTGACCGACTCAAGTGTTGAGTCAACCGACTCAAATGTTGAGTCAATTCAATGACATTGGATGAATATTGGATGAACTAGAATGTGAATCAACTAGTTGAGAATGTGAACCAACCAGTTAAGAATATGAACTTTGGTTAAGAATATGAATTTCCCGATTGGATGATCAGTAAGACTGGATCAAGGATTGATGTTGACGTCATGTTTTGCATTGATCATTGTATTGAAAGACAATATGTTTGTGAATAGGAAGGCATTTGATTTCACCGACTGGGGTGTGTCTCAAATGACTCAAATGTTGAGTCAACCAACTCGTGACCCACAACAACTCCCATCTCTTTGACTCCCACTTGATCTGGAAACGTTCACCATGACCCTCCTATAAATAGGGGGTAGTCAAAGCTTTAAGAAGACACGATTAATGTTGACAAACATTATCCTATGAAAATTTTGGTAACATGAGAGCCTAAAGAAAATCTTATCTGAAAAAGGGAGAGACAACTAGGGAGAACAAGTTACCACTATGATAACCACCATTTTTGGGATGATTATCTTAGTCTTTTCTTTAGTTTTCCACACTCTTTCTCAATTAAATTTAGACATAACCCCTAAATATTCCCTCCTATTGTAAATATACTATGAGACTAACTTTTCCCCTTTATATTTGCAGAAAAAGACTAAACAAATCATAAAAGACTCAACCAGTGTCAAGACCGCATGGGCTCAAACGGTCCCAAGACCGCATGAAGCAAATCGGTCCCGAGACCGCATGGAGTCACACGGTCCCAAGACCGCATGAACCCAATCGGTCTCGAGACTGCATGGAGTCACACAGTCCCAAGACCGCATGAAGCCAATCGGTCCCGAGACCGCATGGAGTCACACGGTCCCAAGACCGCATGAAGACAATCGGTCCCGAGACCGCATGGAGTCACACGGTCCCAAGACCACATGAAGCCAATCGGTCCCGAGACCGCTTGGAGTCACACGGTCCCAAGACCGCATGAAGCAAATCAGTCCCGAGACCGCATGGAGTCACACGGTCCCGAGACCGCATGAAGTCAAACGGTCTTGAGGTCCAAACGGTCTTGAGGTCCAAACGGTCCTGAGGTCCAAACGGTCTTGAGATCCAAACGGTCTTAAGGTCCAAACGGTCTTGAGGTCCAAACGGTCTCCAAACTGTTTGGACTTCACTTAAGGCCTATAAATAAGGCCCTAAGGGTCCTCCAAAAATAATCAAGTTTTAGACGTCTAGAGGCTACCTCCATCACTCCAGAGAAAATCCGACTTCCATCCTCCGCCCAGGGGCTGCCGTTCTAAGATCCACACTCCATCTTGAAGCTGCTTTCTCTCTCTCCACCAAAGAAGGTGGGAAGAGGGGACCTCGACATCAAGCAACCTGTGAAGCTAGAAGATCATCTCTCTCTCTCTCCAAGGGGTTCACTTTCCTCTTTCCTTTGTGGGGATGACGCTCTCTCTCTCTTCTTGCCTCCTTCTTTATCCTAGTTATGAGCGAGTAGTCTCTCTCACTGGGGTGCGGGGAGTAGCCCCGCTACCCATGTTTTCATCTCATGTAAATGTAATCCATAGTTTGCAATATACAGATTATATCTTTTCAGTTCAACATCAAACGTTCAATGAATGCTCGTTGCTTGATCACCAACTTGTGCTATCTTTTATCTTTTAGTATGAATTGTCTACGTTTGTACTATTAGATTTGAAACTCATTTGTATGTTGGTTCTTGGTGCATGTATCCACCATGTGATTGTTTCGGTATCTAGGAGTGCTTTCGAGAAGTGGAGTAAACTCACTCCCAAATGTTGTACTTTCATACTATGAAATGGAATCAGTTGACGTATAAAAGTACAACTTTGGCAAGTTGAGGAACACACTTTGAGAAGGGAATGATGCAAAGAAGTTGACCATTCATTCGGGGATGGCTGGCGTTGCATCATTCCCACACTTCTTGTAGTTAGTTCTCTGAAAGGAAACTAAACCTACAAAGATACTAATTGACTAAACTCTTGTTGCAGGTTATGTTTTATTTTGCATGTCTTGATCCATGTGTAGTGGCGGTGAAAACCGATCACACCCTAGTGACTTCTTATCATAGTTTAACTCCCTTAAATTTTCTTGCTTTACTTTACATGTTCTTAGTTTAAAACAATCGAACCAACCTTTCGATCTAAGTGCCTACTATTAAGAGATTAAGTGAAGTTTAAACATTTTCCATCTTGTTTCTCCCAACAAGACCGTTGTCCCGTGGATTCGACCCTTAACTATACTACAATAAGACTTCCCCGTATCTTAGTATACGTGGGTGGAGTTCTCTATCTAGTATAAGAAAGGCTAAACCTAAGGATTTACTATATTTAGGATTTTTAGTGGTGCACGCAATTCCACATAAGTGGAAGCTCCATCAAAACTTGGTGCCGTTTCCGGGGACAATGGAATGTTTTAATTCCATTTAGTATCTTGCTAGTTGGTTAGGGTTTTACACTTTCTTTTAACCAGTAATCCATATCTTCTTGAATTCATTATATCTCTGCCATCATCTAAAAGGTGTTTTCTTTTCTCTACTCAGGTAGAAAACGTGTATGCAATCATCACATAACCGCGGATTCTCCCCTGATCCAAAGTACAAATCTGAGGTAGAGAGAAGCTTCCATCGCCGCATCAGACTCAATCGCCAAAGAGCCAGACTAATGGCTGAAGATCAACACTAGGCTGCATTGGTGATGGAGAGGGTCAACGCCGCCATCACCTCTCAAAGAGAACAACTCATTGCTGATACCCGTGCTCAGATTCAATCGGATATTCGTGCGGAAGAACAGGCCCGCATTCGAGATGAAAATGAGGCAGCAAACCAAGCTGCTCAGTTGGAACTAAGGAACAAACAGTTGAGGGATTATGTTGTCCCTAAGAACTACGAAGACAACCATCCGGTTCGACCTCCGATCATCAACATACCCAACTTTGAGATCCGAACCCAATGGATTCAGATCATGCAAGGCATCTCATTCTCTAGAGGTTCTGGAGATGACTGCATGGATCATCTGAAGAGGTTCAAGGCGTTGTGCCGACTGGTCCCACAGGCCGGAGTCGCCTTCGATACAATAATGTTGCATCTGTTTCACTTCACTCTATCTGGGAGAGCTCTGAGCTGGTATAATTCACTTAACAGGGAGCCAATAATCACCACATGGGCTCCCCTGGAAGAAAAGTTCTTGGAGAAGTTCTTTCCCCCTTTACTGACTTACGAGATCAGGGGCAGATTAATCACTTCTCTCAACTTCCTGGAGAATCACTTGCTGAAGCATGGGAAAGGTTCAAAGAGCTTCTGTGAAAGTGCCCTCATCACAGCATCTCCCAAAACCAACTAATAGAAACATTCTATAGGGGAGTGAGTGATGACATCAAACAATTTCTGGATTCCTCATCTGGAGGAAACTTTATGAAAAAGAACTACGAGGACGCCTGGAAAATAGTCACACTCGGAGCTGAGAATCAGTCCAACTAGGGATGAACGGCTGGCAAAGGAGTCCTCAAGGTTTATAAAGCCGAAGAATCAATGGAGATGAAGGCTATTGCTGAAGCCTTGAAAACCATATCTCATAAGCAACAAGCTCTCGAAACTTCTCTTAGAGAATTTGATAAGAAGAAAAATCCTCAGGTTCACCAAGTCAAGGCTGCCACAGGAACTTGTGAAGCTTGTCATGCATCTGGTCATCCAACTCTTTCATGTGGTTTGCTTTACAATGTCATGATGGATATGCATCCACCACCACAATAGTATGAACCTATCACTGACCAGTCTAAAGAGCAATTGCCAGAACAAGTCAATTTTATTCATTCCATTCCTGGACAAGTTTATTATAATCCTAATCAGCCAAGGAACCACCCAGGATTTCAATACGGAAACCCTACTGGGACAGCAAATCCGGAACACCAGACGTAGGGAGGATCCTCCAGTAGGTTACCACCTGGATTCCCAAGAAATTTCAATCAAAATCAAGGGAACCCCAGGAATAACTTCCTGAGAGCCAACTACCCCAGGAACCCATCTGCCTACTATCAGTATACTCATCCTCCTCTACACCCACAGCTGCATCCTCAGTTGCAGCAACCACAGTTAGCGTTGCCTCCGCAACAATCTCAACAAGGACAACAACAACTTCCTCAGAAAAATACCCCTTCTCAGTCAGAAGATGAAATGACTTTGATAAGGCAGATGCTGCAATCACAACAAACTATGCTCGCCAATCAACAAGCTCAGCAAAAGGCAGTAGAATCTCAACTAGCCCAAATTGTTGCACAACTGAAGCCTCCAGCAGGAACATTTGTAGGGAAGCCTGAATCGAACCCTAGACATGGACAGAATAGGCTTGAACAGTTGAATGTTGTTACTACGAGATCTAGACGCACCCTTCATGAAACTACAAGGATCACTTTTGATGATGATGATACACCTGCCTTTATGTTAAATGAGAGTCCGAAGGTAGGAACAGATAAGTCCACAGAGAATGCAAAGGGAAAAGAACAAGTGTCCACAGAGCCGAAAATCTTGCAGTATAAACCAAGGATCCCATATCTGGGAAGACTGTGAGAAACAAAAATGGATACCAGGTTCCAAAAATTCAAGGAGGTGATGAAGAAACTTTACATCGATATCCCACTCCTTGATGCTCTCTCTGAGGTACCGGCTTGGGCAAAATACCTCAAAACCCTGTTATCAAGGAAGTACATCACTGAGGAACAAGAAACTGTCAAACTTGCCCAAACCACCTCTGATATCATCCTCAATAAAATGCCAAAGAAGAAGAAGGACACAGGTTCCTTCAGAATTCAATGCTGCATTGGAAATGCATCAACCAAAAAGGGATTAGCTGACCTAGGGGCCAGCATATCCATTATTCCCTATTCTATGTGCAAACGATTAGGTTTCACCGAATTGTTACCTACAGCAATGACAATTCAAATAGCTAACTCTACCATCACCGCACCTCTGGGGATTATTGAAGATATTCCAGTTAGGATATGCAAGGATGCCTATGTCCCGTGCGACTTTGTCATCATGGACATCAAGGAAGATCTGAGATACCTGATAATCTTTGGCAGACCTTTCCTCGCCATAGCTAGGGCGCTTATTGATGTTGAAGCTGGTACCATCATTCTAAGGCTCAGAAAAGATGCAATTCAATTCCGAGTCCTCAATAGCATGAAAGGCCCCAACATCCAAGAGGAGGTCTTTCTTCTAGACGCAATACAACAAATGTCTTAATTAGAAATATCTGAGTCAACGGACGAGTTAGAGAATGTCCTTACCAACCCAGAAGTCGAATTCTCTGCTAACGAATTGGTTCAACAGCGTCTGCAACACTTAGAGAAGGCCGAAGAAGCACTGACGGCCACCTTTGAGGAACTTAAAGTTGTCACCATCTTGGAAGCAACAGAGCCACCTAAAGCTCCTGAGATGAAGACTCTACCCATGGGGCTTAAACATGTCTTCTTGGATGAGGAAAAATTATGTCCGGTTATCATCAGTTCCACCCTAACAGAAAATTAGGAAGAAAGACTTCTAGAGGAGCTGAAGAAACACAAAAAGGCCATTGGGTACAAGATAACTGACCTGACAGGCATAAATCCAGCCCTATACATGCACAGACTACCCATGGTCGAAGAATTTAAGCCATCACACGAACATCAGAGGAAGTTGAACCCTAATCCAAAAGAAGTGGTTCGCCTTGAAGTCCTCAAATTACTGAAGGCCGGTATAATCTACCCGATCTCTAACTCCCAATGGGTCAGCCCCATCCAAGTTGTTCTCGAAAAGGGAGGCACTACTATCGTGCTTAACGACAAAAATGAGTTAGTACCTACTAGGACGGTGAGGGGGTGGAGGATGTGCATCGACTATAGGAAGCTAATCAAATCCACGTGGAAAGATCACTTCCCTCTGCCCTTTCTCTATGAGGTCCTAGAACGCCTAGCCCATCAGAAATACTTCTGCTATCTCGATGGTTATTCCGGGTTCTACCAAATACCCATACACCCAGAAGACCAAGAGAAAACTACCTTCACCTACCCTTTTGGAACATACGCTTTTAGAAGAATGCCATTTGGGTTGTGTAACGCACCCGCTACATTCTAAAGGTGTATGTCTGCCATTTTCACAAGATTAATAGAATCCATAATGGAAGTGTTCATGGATGATTTCTCAGTTTATGGAGATTCTTTCGATAACTATCTAATCAACCTTGGACAAGTTTTACAACGATGCGAGGAAATGAACCTCATACTGAATTGGGAAAAATGCCATTTCATGGTAACTAAAGGTGACATCCTCAGGCACAGAGTGAGTGACAAAGGGATTGAGATCGATAAGGCAAAAATCGATGTTATCTCAAAGTTACCGCCACCAAAGGACATAAAAGGAGTACGGGCTTTCTTGGGTCATGCGGGGTTTTACAGGAGATTTATCAAGGATTTCTCAAAAATAGCAAAACCCATGACCCAGCTCCTGATGAAAGACACTGAGTTCATCTTTAACCAAGAATGCATGCAAAGTTTCTCAACTCTCAAAAATGCTTTAATTTCTGCACCTATTCTGAGAGCCCCAGATTGGTCGCAACCATTTGAAATCATGTGCGACGTAAGCGATTACGCCATAGGAGCTGTGTTAGGATAGTGGATCGACAAGAAACCTTAAGTTATTTACTACGCATCTAAAATGCTAGATGAAGCACAGAAGAACTACACTAATATAGTGAAGGAGTTCCTGGTTGTCATCTATGCATTTGAGAAATTCTGCTCCTATTTGATCGGATCCAAGGTCATCGTCTACACTGACCACTCTGCCATTCGATACCTTATTCAGAAGCAAGATGCCACACCCAGACTTATCCGCTGGGTGTTGATGCTTCAGGAATTTGATTTGGAAATTAAAGATAAAAGCAGAGTGGAAAACGTCGTAGCCGACCATCTCAGTCGTATCGAAGTTGAAGATGAAGATAAAATCCCTATCTGAGATTCTCTTCCAGACGACCAACTAATGAAGGCTACTCATGGATTCCCTTGGTATGCTGATATTGTCAATTATCTAGCTACATGAATCATTCACCCATCCGCTTCCCACCATGACAAAAGGAAATTCCTCCACGACATAAAGCAATATTATTGGGATGAACCTTACCTATTTCACCTTTGTGCTGACAGACTTTTCCGTCGCTGCTTACCGGAAGAAGAGATCACCCCCGTCCTAGAGCATTGCCATTCAGGACCCACGGGGGGGCACATGAGTGCAAAGAAAACCGCTATAAAAGTTTTGCAATCTGGCTTCTTCTGGCCAACCATAGCAAAGGACTCCTATGATTTAGTGAAATCTTGCAACAAATGTCAATTTTCTGGTAACATATCCAAAAGGAACGAAATGCCCCTCACAATGTGGCAAGAAATTGAGCTTTTCGATGTGTGGGGGGTAGATAATATGGGCCTTTTTCCTTCTTCCTATGGTTTCTCCTACATCCTAGTTGCGGTGGACTATGTCTCAAAATGGGTCGAAGCTATACCCACTGTGTCCAGTGATTCCAAACCAGTTATTAAATTGTTTAAAGATATCATTTTCCCCAGATTTGGAGTCCCCAGAACTGTCATATCAGATGGTGGGACCCATTTCCTGGAACGAAGTTTTGAATCCCTGTTGAAAAAGTACGGAGTCAACCATAAAGTAGCAACACCTTACCATCCACAGACCAGTGGTCAGGTTGAGGTATCGAATAGACAACTAAAGGCGATCCTAGAAAAAACAGTCAATAGAAACCACTCTGACTGGTCCACCAAGCTTCCCGATGCCCTTTGGGCATACCGAACAGCCTATAAAACACCAATTGGGACAACCCCGTTCTGTTTGGTATACGGGAAGTCATGTCATCTTCCAGTGGAACTGGAACACAAAGCTTAGTGGGCCATCAAACAGCTAAATTTCGATCTTAAAAGTGCCGGAGAAAATAGACAACTCCAGCTACATGAGCTCGAGGAGCTCCAAATGACTGCTTATCAAAGTGCCAAGATCTATAAGGAACAAACCAAAATGTGGCATGACGGTCATCTTAAAAGGAAAGACATCGCCATCGGCAACAAAGTGCTCCTTTTCAACTCCAAGCTCAAGTTGTTCCCCGAAAAACTCAGAACAAAATGGTCTGGGCCCTTCACCATAAAGCATATATACCCAACTAGAGCTGTCATAATTGTCGACAATAACGGAGGAGAAAGGATGGTCAACGGCCATCGTTTGAAAAAATATTACACTCCAAAAGATAAAATGCCAAGACAAACCATCGAAATCAGAGACGCCACGTCGTCAGCATAACAACATCAAAGTTTCGTCAAGCCAGCGACGTAAAACCCAGGTGCTACCTGGGAGGCAACCCAGGATTTTAGGATCTTCTTTTATTTTTCCTTTCTTTTAATTACCTTAGGTTTATCTTCTGAAAATATAAAAATTTCATATAACCAAAACAAACATAAAAATAAAAAAATAAAATAAAATAAAAATCACATAACCAAAACAAACATAAAAATCTGTTCGACCTTAACCCTACCAAATGGTCCTGAGACCGTTTGGAGTCCAAACGGTCCCGAGACCGTTTGACCTAGGGGTTTTGTAAAAACAACCTCCGTTTCCTATAAATATAAACCCTCCCCCCTCCTTCTTCTCCCTTTTGACTCTCGAGCTTTCTCTTGCGCAAGTGCTATTCCATTGCTTCTGTCTTCCTATTCCCACGCGAGTCAGGTTCCCTCCACCTCCGTCGACCCTATTCCCGTGTTTCTTCACGGCGACCTCACCGTAGTACCATCACTCTCTGCTTCACCATCGTCGTCTCCACCATCAGCCACAAGGTAGTCCCACCACCATCGCCGACGCTTGCTTAGGCCACCGCGACAACCTCTTCGACCTTTTCACCTCCGCAACCGTCTTTACCTCCGTCGACATCTTCGGCGCCGCTGCGGCACCCCCCTCTTCACCATAGCTGTCGTCCTTCTTTTCACCGTCGGTCCCGCTTCTCTTTCACCTTCACCGATGCCACGAATCCCTGTTCTATCAAACTTCACTTTTGTCGCCGTCTACGGCACCGCCGCGATCCCTTTTTCCATCGACACCTTCATCTTTATCGTCGTCGGCTCCGCCTTTTCCATCGCCACCTTCGTCTTTTTCACTGCCGACTCCGCCTCCCTTTCACCAGCCGTTCCCCGACGTTTCAGCTTCCAAACGGTCTTCAAACCGTTTGGGATCAAACGGTCTTGACCAAACGGTCTTGAAACCGTTTGGAACCAAACAGTCCTGAAACCGTTTGGAACCAAACGGTCCTGAAACCATTTGGGACCAAATGGTCTTCAAACCATTTGGGACCAAACGGTCTTCAAACCGCTTGGAACCAAACGGTCCTGAAACCGTTTGGGACCAAACGGCCTTCAAACCGTTTGGGACCAAACAGTCCTGAAACCATTTGGAACCAAACGGTCCTGAAACCGTTTGGGACCAAATGGTCTTCAAATCGTTTGGAACCAAATGGTCCTGAAACCGTTTGGCCTTCCACAATCACTTAAGTTTCGTAAAAATATAAAACCACATAAATACAAATAAAATCCAAATCTTTTCTAAGTATGTGTTCTTACTCATGATTTTCCACTTTTCAGAAATGGCATCACCAGCTAAGCATGCCACAGGAACTGAAGACACTCCTTTTTGGACAAAGGAGCAAATGATAGAAGAACGAGACAAACTCCTTAAGATCATAGATAACTACAACAAGACTGGACAGGCCCCGCCAAAGGTCAAGATCATAGATATCTTGTGTGACGTTGATCGCCTCAACAAATGCCTAGCTGAGGCGCCTGAAGAAGAAGTGGAGGAAATCTCCTCTAGTGATGAAGGCTCTGAATACAAGCCAAACTCCGAGGAGGAATCCCCAGCTGAAAAATCAAAGGGGAAATGAAAGTTCTAGGAAACAACAACCAACCAACCCTCAAAGAAATGGGCAAGAAAACAAGTTCGCCCTACCTCTTCCAGGGAACAAACCCTTGCAGCACCTACCACCACCACCCCTGCTACCACCCCCATCTTATCAATTCTCACCACTACCGCACCCCCACCAGAAAACCTTTTCATCCACACCATCCCATCCATCGACAAAGTGCTGAAACCAACAAAGTACGTCTACTCAAGCGTAGTACTGAAGATGGGGATCTATGACAGAATCCTCACAATGCTCGACAACACCAATTTATCCAGACTCTGTTTCATCCCTGAAATCTCATATGTCGAACCCACCACAGAATTCTTTACCCATCTTATCATAGAGAGGGTGGACATCGCGCACAGAGCAAGGGATGGTGGTGACCGCCAGCTGGCCACCACGCTTTTTAGCAATGACATCATGATAACAGAAAATCTTCTGAACGAAATCTTCATCGACAACCCTGAGCAGCTCAAAAAAGCCGCAGCTGTAGGAACGGAGGTCTACCCATTCAACAAACATACCTTCTGGAAGTCACTAACAGGGATCCCAAGTTACGAGGCAAAGACATGTAAAGCCTCCAATATTCAATCAGGGTTCGTACGCATGCTTCACAAAATCATTATCGGTGCGCTGTTCCCCAGATCAGAGGGAGGAAACGTTATTGCTGCCGACCTCTTCATCCTATGGTCTATCCTGCATGGAAAGCCGGTCAACATCGGACAACATTTGATACAAAAATTCTCCAACTACACCATAGGAAAAGAAATATGTATGGGAGGGCACATAACCTCTATTATTAAATACCTCAAAATGGACAGATTACTCCCTCACTACACAAAGATCACGGGCGACATCCTCACCAACGAACAAACCTTAAAGAACTCCTTCATTATCAAGGAGAAGGATGCGAAGCTATATTACATTTTCTGCCCTACAGTCAAATCATCTAGAACCCTACTACTACTCCCGGAGCTCGCAGATTACGACATGGAACGGCTCCTCTTCACTGACGAGGAGCTTACCAAACTCATAGCTTCAGTCAAAGCACCAGCAAAGAAAATATAGGCGGGGCAGACTGAACTTAGCATCAACGCCCCAATAACAAAAATTCCTATGAAACGACCATCCACAAGACTTTCACAGAATCAACAGCTGTCGGGGACACCACCTTCCAAACCACATCCAGAAGACAACCCCCTCCCTGAAGATCACATCACCACCTCATCTTTAGACTCCTTCATTATGAGTCTAAATGTTGAACTAACCGCCATCACCTCACCACCCTCCACCTTTCCAACATCCACCACCCTTCCTTTTTTCCCCAAAACTACACTACCACCCACATACTTTTCTTCACCCCTTTTCCCTTCGGGCTCTCCCTTCTCCACTGCTACGCCCGACTTTACCACTTTCCCCTCTACCTCCATAGTCTCTCACCCACCACTATCACTCCCTCCACTTTTACCAGAGATACCACCACCTTTCCCATCCACCACCACCCCGACACTGCTGGTGACCCCATCCATAGTTACCACGCAGTTCGCAGAACCATTAGTGTCTCTTTCGCAAGACACTACCACCCTCCCACACAGACCCCATCCACCCCACCCTTCCACTTCCGGGGTCCCCTTTTCCAATATCGATGAGGAATTCGGACGTCAATTCGACGTCATCCGAAACCTCCTCACAGATCCTTCTAACATTATGCATTCTATTTTTTATTGTGTGCAGGGATTATCCAAACAGGTAGCCAGGATCGACGAACAGAACCGCGCCTTGCCCAGCATCCTCCAAGGTTTTCAGCAATGACAAGATGATGTGGCTAAGCAAGTTGATCACATCAACAACCACTACAACAACTTACCCGAGTTGGTCCTTGGAGCGAAGTGCCAGCAAGACACGATGGCTAAGCAAGTCAATGAGATCTCTACGTAGACTCAACCTCTGTTCGAGACTCTTTGCGAGCTCAAGCAGCAACAAACAGCTCTTAGCATGCGCTTGGACAACATCAGTAGCACCCTCACACACCTAAACAATCGCCAAGAGGAGTCAACAAATAATGAAATCCAGCAACTACGTGCTCAAGTAATAGATCTTACAGCACGACTCCTCTCCACCGAAGGCCGATATAACGATCTCAAAGAAACACACGACGCACTGCTAGAAACACATGAGCATGTGCAAGTGGCGTTCGATGAGTTACAAACCATCCATCAGCGGTGCAAAAAGACTGCACACAAGAAGACAGAAGAAAAAGTAGTGGCTGACAAAGATGGTGATAATGACGATGAAGAAGACTCCGACTCCTCTGCCGACTCTAACAACGATACCACTTCCTCAGGTGACAAATCTGATGATGGAGAGGACCCTGGCCAAGCAGTAGAACCTTCTCAGAAAAGTCATGACAAAGGTCACCAAGAAGGTGGACACCATCCCAAGTCCCCCACTCACAACGACAATGTAAACATGTCATATGGGGACCAATTCCTTGACTACTCTACTTTGGGATCCATTGGGGAGTTTGGTAAAGATGAGGCTTTCGCTGAGTTCCACCAATGTATATTAGGAACCAGCGCAAGCCCACCCGCAACAACCGCTCAACCTTTCTCCGCACTTGACAAATAAGTGCATTTCCCCCATGACCAGGACGAGTCAGAATGAGTGTGATTAGATACAGATGAAGAACTCAATTCTGCTTATGACTCGGATGACGATCTGTAAGGCTATGCAGAAGTCTTGGAACAACCTTCTTCACACCCCCCCCCCGCGGGAGCTTCCCCCGCCACCACCTCTACCACACAAAATGCACGATTTAGATATGGCGGCCATCTCCACACTAGATGCTTAGGACATTTTTATACTAAACACTATTGTTGATGATACCCAAACGAGGGAAGACATCATCTAGCATAACACAAACACTAAGCGCAAGTTGACACGAGAAGACTTCCGTAACATCCTGCGACCAAGGTCCACGATGCCAATGGCAATCTTCCGTGTCCAACTTGCCAACTGTATAGAAGTGTACAGAAGCCCTAAGAGGCAGCAATCAGTTTTTAACGCCTCACCTGCTCTGTCTATCGGCCTTTTATACAAAGATATATGAGAAAAGTCAATAGAGCAACTGTGTGCTGGTTTAGCACGATGGGCACGTTATCTTACTGTGCCCTTTCAAGTCTCGGATCACTGGTTATTTATGATTGTAGACACCGAGGCTCGGGATGCCAAGGTATATAATTTTTGCAGCACTGAGCTACCTGCCGGCACAATAAATTTTTTTGGTGAAGCAGCAGGCGAAGCGAGATGTATACCCTTCCGGCTTCTTAAGTTAATTTGGGTTGCACGCCCATCCCTCCGCCAAGACTGGAGCCAACCCTGGTTCCAAATAATTAACCCACAAGTTCAAGCTGCTGAAGGATCCGGGGACTGTGCATTTTGCACCATCCATCACATCCAAGCGTTGAACAAAGAAATCCCTTTTACTAATCTAGTCATTGAAGATTTCCACTCCTTGCGAGGGCATTACGCCATGGAGCTCATTTGTGATAGAAGGTTCTTCAAGGACCCAACAATGGCACCAGATGACGTTCCCCGTTACCTTTTTTTAGCAATACAACGCCCGCAGAGGCGACCTTTTCGACAAACTTTGAAAGAGTTGGAGAAATCCAAGGAGCCAGCCACAGCTACTGAGCAAAGAAAAAGTGACATAGATCTTTTGTCTGCCATAGAACCAACTTTCCCGAACTTTGACCTCAGTGCTTGCAACGGTCTCTCCGACATTGAACTACGTCTCATCATGTCAAGGCTTTCCGCCAAGAAGGATGAACTCGTATTCATGTCTGGTGACATTCTAATAATGGCAAACACGCTTCGAGAGACTATACAGTTTAAAGGATCTCTCTCCGTAAGCTTAATGGCCGCTTATCAATTTCTCCTCAGCCAAAATCACCCTCCAACATATATGGCATCCCCCTACATGAAGGATAATCTTTTAAAGATAAAGAACTTTGGAACAATTGAAACATTAATCTCCTTCCTACAACAAACTACACCGAAGTTTATCATGCTACCCTTCCTTTACCATGAGCACTGGTTACTTCTGACAATAAACCTACACGACGGAACAAATACCATCTACAACAGTTCCGATAGCCAGTTCAACTTGTGACAGAGGAAATATATAGTGACACCAAAGACGCCCACAGAGGAAATAGTGAAGGAATGTGCAGACAGACTAATCGATCTTCTAAGTCAGCACACAAGGGCATACGGCAAAAAACACTTTCACCGCCCATCCTTCAACCATAACTGCCCCCAACAAATTCGGGAATCAAATGATTGCATCTTCCACGTCCTCTACTGGATGTACACAATCATGGTCCTTCAAAGACTAGTATAGGATATGACTGATGTGGATTACCACGCTCTACGCGGAAATTTTGCAGCGAATTTACTCCGATCACCAGGGGCAAACTCAGGATTTACTTAGCCTGACGCCCTTGTCCTCGTACTTCTCAACCTATCACTTTGACACTCTGAGGACAGAGTGAGTGATAAGTTAGGGGGGAGTACATTAGACAAGGGTGAGGTATCATTTCTATATCCCTCTTTTTCCATCTTCTCCTTCCTTTTTTTGTACAAATTTTCTTATTTTTCTTTACACATTTAGCTTTCTTTTTAAAATAATTCCTTTGGAATAAAGTCACCCTCAGCTAAATTTAGAACCATGTTAGTCCTCAAAAGTAAATAGCACTTAGACATGTAATGGCGAGTTAATAATGTCTCTCCACTATAGATTTTCATGCTATTGCTTCACTTCTACATCTGACTCTCCACAGGTCAATATCAAGGCAGAAATAAGCCAAGCTCTCAAGGATGAGAGGGGCATCAGGCGACTTCTAAATCAAGAAGTTTTTGCAAGTGGACCACAAAAATAAACCAAATAAGTGCATGTTGAACAAAACTCTAAGAACAACTTTCCTCTCTTAAAATAAAAGAGGCTTGGCCGCCCAAAACAATTTCCCGAAAAACCCCAAAACCCAAGCCTGCGAGTCTTCGAATAAAAGCCAGAGAGTTGAATAAAATTATGAGAGTTGTGCCATAAATAAGGATCTATATAAAGAACTGATGAAGGTCTCAACCGGCCGGCACATTCAGCTTCCCTCACGAAGGGAGATGTGTCGTGCCTGGTAGTGAAACCCTAAGGTATCTAAATATATGAAAGGCTTATAAAGGACTCACCCGGCCGGTACATTAAGCTGCCCTCACAAAGGTAGATGTGTCCTACCCGGTAGTGAGATTATAAATGCATAGACAACCCCTCCCCCACTTGAAGGGGGAGTTACACTTCAAGCCTTTAGCCAACCCTCATACACACTCTAGATTCTAGTAGGTTCTTCAGAGAGGTATAAAGCTGATTAGAGTCAACAACATGCACAGAATAAAAGTAGTCCCGATGCAAGCTACGAGATACGGAAGGAACCTGAGACCCAAGCAACTCTCAAAACCTGAAAGAGTCAAGGCAAGCAATAAGACCTGATATAACCTTAGGAGAACTCAGGTTGAGAATTGAAGCAAGAGTATGGAAATCCTAACTAAATAAAATTGCCTCTCCATTACATGCCTCAGCTCTATCTAACTTGAGGACAAGCTTGACTCTAAGTTAGGGGGGGTGATAACCTCCATTTTTGGGATGATTATCTTAGTCTTTTCTTTAGTTTTCCACACTCTTTCTCAATTAAATGTAGACATAATCCCTAAATATTCCCTCCTATTGTAAATATACTATTAGACTAACTTTTCCCCTTTATATTTGCAGAAAAAGACAAAACAAATCATAAAAGACTCAACCAACCTCAAGACCGCATGGGCTCAAACGGTCCCAAGACCGCATGAAGCCAATCGGTCCCAAGACCGCATGGAGTCACACGGTCCCAAGACTGCATGAAGCCAATCGGTCCCGAGACCGCATGGAGTCACACGGTCCCAAGACCGCATGAAGCCAATCGGTCCCGAGACAGCATGGAGTCACACAGTCCCAAGACCGCACGAAGCCAATCGCTCCCGAGACCGCAAGGAGTCACACGGTCCCAAGACCGCGTGAAGCCAATCGGTCCTGAGACCGCATGGAGTCACACGGTCCCAAGACCACATGAAGCCAATCGGTCTCGAGACCGCATGGAGTCACACGGTCCCGAGACCGCATGAAGCCAAACGGTCTTGAGGTCCAAACGGTCTTGAGGTCCAAACAGTCCTGAGGTCCAAATGGTCTTGAGGTCCAAACGGTCTTGAGATCCAAACAGTCTTAAGGTCCAAACGGTCTTGAGGTCCAAACGGTCTCCAAACCATTTGGACTTCACTTAAGGCCTATAAATAAGACCCCAAGGGTCCTCCAAAAATAATCAAGTTTCAGACATCCAGAGGCTGCCTCCATCACTCTAGAGCAAATCCGACTTCCATCCTCCGCCCAGGGGCTATCAGTCTGAGATCCACACTCCATCTTGAAGCTACTTTCTCTCTCTGTGCCAAAGAAGGTGGGAAGAGAGGACCTCAACATCAAGCAACTTGTGAAGTTAGAAGATCGTCTCTCTCTCTCCAAGGGGTTGACTTTCCACTTTCCTTTGTGGGGATGACGCTCTCTCTCTCTCTTCTTGCCTCCTTCTTTGTCCTAGTTATGAGCGAGTAGTCTCTCTCACTGGGGTGCGGGGAGTAGCCCCACTACCCATGTTTTCATCTCATGTAAATGTTATCCATAGTTTGCAATATAGAGATTATATCTTTTCAGTTCAACATCAAACGTTTAATGAATGCTCGTTGCTTGATCACCAACTTGTGTTATCTTTTATCTTTTAGTATGAATTGTCTACGTTTGTACTATTAGATTTAAAACTCATTTGTATGTTGGTTCTTGGTGCATGTATCCACCATGTGCTTGTTTCAGTATCTAGGAGTGCTTTCGAGAAGTGGAGTAAACTCACTCCCAAATGTTGTACTTTCATACTATGAAATGGAATCAGTTGACGTATAAAAGTACAACTTTGGCAAGTCGAGGAACACACTTTGAGAAGGGAATGATGCAAAGAAGTTGACCATTCATTCGGGGATGGCTGGCGTTGCATCATTCCCACACTTCTTGTAGTTAGTTCTCCGAAAGGAAACTAAACCTACAAAGATACTAACTGACTAAACTCTTGTTGCAGGTTATGTTTTATTTTGCATGTCTTGATACATGTGTAGTGGCGGTGAAAACCGATCACACCCTAGTGACTTCTTATCATAGTTTAAATCCCTTAAATTTTCTTGCTTTACTTTAAATGTTCTTAGTTTAAAAGAATCGAACCAACCTTTCGATCTAAGTACCTACTATTAAGAGATTAAGTGAAGTTTAAACGTTTTCCATCTTGTTTCTCCCAACAAGACCGTTGTACCGTGGATTCGACCATTAAATATACTATGATAAGACTTCCACATATCTTAGCATACGTGGGTGGAGTTCTCTATCTAGTATAAGCAAGGCTAAACCTAAGCATTTACTATCTTTAGGATTTTTAGTGGTGCACGCAATTCCACATAAGTGGAAGCTCCATCAAACTAGCACGTTGATATAGAAGGGACTACTCCTTCATGTTAGTTCCAAATGAACGACAGTATTTCCCAATGTTCCACCTAGACTATGTAGAGGCCTAAAGGTTGTTGCCACCACTCTAGAAGGATGCTCGTCAACCATCATCCACGGGGCTACACCAGGAGGCTGCCATCAAAAATAGTCTGGGTGTTGCTTGAGAAAGAAGCATGTCATTGAGAGGATTTACACTGGACTTGCTCTAGGTCTAGGTATATACCTCGCAAACCTTCCTTCCCAATTCATAGTTGTTGATGCTATCCACATATCATAGGGAATATGGAAAGAAAAAAAAAGTCTACTTCCATCCCCTGTCACCATATTTCTCTCTAGTGGTATCAAAACCATATCAATTTACTATGCTTTGGGATTTAATCAATACGATATGATCGGTTTTTGGCTTTATCATTTATTTATTATATGTGATGTGAATATTTAAATAATTAATGTGCATATCTGATTAATTACCACATACATTATGGAATGTTATGTAGATTATATATATATATATAAATATATATACATATATATTATGATACATGCAATTTATACGCATTGTCCTAAAATTGTTTTGATGATGTATGTAAGTGTGGTTATGGCCAATATCCCTATATATGTGTGCATGGTTGAATGTTTTAATTTCTTCCTTTTAAATCTGGTTTGCATACAGAGTCTCTCTCTCTCTTTTTCAATATATAAGTTAATGCTTTTCTACCTATACTCCCCTAGAATGTAACTTGATATTTTCACTTTTATAATGTAATAAGGTAATAGGAGTAGGATGGTTTATTTTCTATTTTGGCAAATAAAAGATGATATATATCAGGTGAGTCACCTGACTGGGAAGTCGAATTGATTGACTAGAGGATCGAGGAGCCCAGATGACATGATGAACCAATTGATCAACTAGAGGCATGATCGATCAACTAAAGGAATCTGAGCACCATTTGATCCAGGATCCAGTCAACCGATACATGAAGGCCAGTTAATCGATCAGAAGGCCAATTGATCGACTCAAAGGTTCATGTGCTCAATCAGGTTGGTTTTAGCATAGTGTTTGTTGCAAAAATAGGTTGCTACATGTGATGTGGACCTTAGAAGGTATCAATTCTTTATGGCTGTAAAGAATTGCATTAATGGACATAATCATTGCTCATATTTGATGATTGCATGTTTTATTTGTGGATATAGTATGTATATAATACATATTACAAGTATATGGAGATTTGATATGTATATGTATTTATTTATAAATAAAATCCCTCAATCAAATATTAACTCTTAGATGCTTTCTATATAAAGTATACATGACAATCTTGATTGACTAAGTGTGGGCACACCAAGCGTGGTGCACCAGCTATCTCGTAGAAGTATGATGGTAATTATGTGGCCATCTCAAGTAGGGTGCATAACTATCATTTTGGCTTTTGGGTCAGGCTTAACTAGGTGGAGGTTAAGTTCCTAAAATCATAAATATGACATATGACAAGGAGTTGTGCATACCATCTATTCAAGAATTACATAATTAGCAATTGGAAAATGTTTCCTACCTTAATAATTGGTTATGGACACTAGTGTTGGCTAGATAATTAATTAATTTTTTTTAATCTTGACTCACTAGAAGGCTCAACGCTACAATCTTCCAATTTGATAGTGAGGGCTATCAACTTAAACAAAATAGTGAGAATGATAATTAATTAAAGGCCTAATTGATATAATCAATTTTTTTCCTTTTAATTAAACTAAATCAAAAGTATTTTGAAAAAATAAAAATTTATTTTGTAGAAACTAATGGCAAACACCATGTTTTCCTTGTGTTCGGTTTTTGAGAAGAACAAATTGAACAGAAATAACTTCCATGACCGGTTTAGGCTCACACAAGAGCACAAGCTCTATGTCCTATAGATACCAGATCCACATGAACCTACTCCCACCATGCCTAAGGATGACAAGGATGCTTAAAAGAAGCAATGTGAAGATGTCATAGATTTTAAGTACCTGATGATATGATTAATGAACTATGAGTTGCAAAGACAACATGAGAACATGGATGTTATTGAGATGGTAACACATCTTAAGAACATGTGCCAAGATCAAGCCAGACAAGAGAGATATGTTGTCTCTAAGGCATTGTTCAAATGCTATATGGAAGAAGGAGATCTAGTAGATCCCCATGTGCTCAAGTTGATTGGATATGTGGAGAACCTTGATAGACTAGGATTTCCCTTGGGCTAAGAGTTGGTCACATATGTGATTATGCGGTCACTGCTAGAAATATACAATCAGTTTATCATGAACTACAACATGAACAATTTTGATAAGTTATTGTTAGAATTACTTGGCATGTTGAGAACAACTGAATAGATGAAGAAAGATAAACCCAAATCTATGATGATGATCATTAGAGGCAAAGGAAAATCTAAGAAGAGTTATAAAGATATCCAGAAACTCAAGTCTTCAACACTTAAAGCTAAAGGTGGGGTGAATAAGAGAGGCAATTGTCATCATTGTCACCAAGTTGGAACATGGAAAAGGAATTTCCCTCTTTACCTAGAGGAACTGAAAAAGAAGGAGGTGATAGATATCTCCACTTCAGGTATATATGGTATTTAAATAAATATTTCTACTTATTCATCAATGGTACTAGATACCAGATATGGATCTCACATATGTTCAAATATGCATGATCTAAAAAGAAGTAAGACTTTATGATAGGTTGAGGTTGAACTGCACATTGCATATGGAATAAGAGTTGTAGGCATTTCAATTGGAACCTACCCTTTATCTATGCCCATAGGGTTTGTAATAGATGTAGAGAACTACTATTTTGTACCTTGTATTATAGAAACATCATTTATATATCTTACATGGACATGAATGGATTTGAGTTTCATATAAAGAATGATTGATGTTCTATTTCTTAAGATGAGATCTATTATGGCACTATCACAGTGTCATATGATCTTTACTTATTAGATCTAGATAAAAATGTTCATAATGTAAATGACAAAAGGTTCAAACTTGACAACTAAAAAAAATACCTTTGGCATTGTCATCTAGGGAAAATCAATGAGAAATGCATTTCTAGACTCCATAAATATGGACATCTAGACTCTTTTAACCTCAAATCAATAGAGACATACAAATTTTATTTGTTGGGCAAGATGACAAAAGCACCTTTCAATGATAATAGTGAGAGAGAGTGATATATTGGGACTCGTACATACTGATGTATTTGGACCTTTTAGACAATTGCTAGAGGTTGTTGTCAGTACTTCATTATGACTTTATTGATGACTGGTAGGTATGGTTATGCGTACTTAATGAAACATAAGTCCAAAACCCCTAAAAAGTTCAAGGATTTCATGAATGAAGTACAAAACTAACTTGTTAACAGTATTAAAGCAGTTTGTTCTAATCAAGGTGGAGAGTAATAAACCCAAGAGTTTGAGAACCTTTTGCAAGACCGTGGTGTCATATCACAAAGGACTCCACCTGGAACACCACAGCATAACGTCCTATCAAAAGAAGGAACTGTGCATTAATAGATATCGTGTGGTCAATGATGAATTTTTCTAGTCTTCTAAGTTCCTTATGGGGACATGATCTCGAAAATGTAGTGTTCATACTTAACTGTGTACCATCTAAATTGGTTCAAAAGACACCATATGAGATATGGTATGGAAAGTGTCCCAATGTGTCGTTTATGAAGATTTGGGGAAGTGAAGCTTATGTGAGAAAGAAGCTTTCTGAAAAACTTGGACCCAAGTCATACAAATGTTACTTTGTTGGATATCCTAGGGACCGAAGGATACTGCTTTTATACCCCATCTGACAACAAAGTGTTTTTTGCCAAGGATGTTGTATTCCTAGAAAAGGAATTTATTTCTAATGGAATTAGTGAGAGAATAGTAAAACTTAAAGAGGTTTGAGACCAATAGGAAAACATTGAACCTATAGATTTCTAAATAGGAACATGAAGAGTCACAAACTATTGTGGAATCTCATGTTCCTCATGTAACATAGGAACCTCATAGATCTATTAGGACACACTTTGATCCTGAAATATTTGCTTATCTTATGACTCAAGAAGGTGATGAGTTGGTCATATATGATGAGCCAACAACCTACCAAGAAGTTGTAAAGGGACCAAAATCTAAGAAATGGCTTGAGACCATGACATCTAAGATGGAATTCATGTACCAATAAGGTGTGGATCTTAGTAGATCCACCTGAAGGGGTAAAACCCATAGGGTGAAAAAGGGTCTTCAATAAGAAGATTGGAATGGATGGTGACATACAAATTTGTAAAGATCGATTGGTTGTAAATGATTTCATACAAGTTTAAGGTGTTGACTATGATAGAAATTTTTCTCCATTTTACATGGTTAAGTCCATCAGGATCATGCTTTCCATTGCATCTTATTATGACTATGAGATTTAGAAGATGAATGTTAAAACTATATTCCTTAATGAGAAACTGCTTGAGGATGTATAAATGACACAACCTAAGGGTTTTATAAATCCAAAATAATCTTATAAAGTCTATAAGATAAAAAGGTCAATCTATGATTGAAGCAAGCCTATCGGTGCTAGAATATTCGATTTGATTAAAGAGTCAAAGAGTTTGGCTTTAGTCAAAGTGAAGATGAACCGTGTATTTATAAGAAGGTTAGTGGGAGCATGATTATATTCCTCATATTGTATGTAAATGACATACTATTGATGGGCAAGGACATCCCTACCTTACAAATGGTAAAAACATGGTTGGGAAATACATTCTCTATGAAGGACTTAGGTGAAGCATCCTATATCTTAGGAATCAAGATCCATAGAAATAGATCTAGAAGTCTTCTTGGCCTAAGTCAGATCACATATATTGACAAGTTGTTGAAAATGTTCAGTATGAAGAACTCAAAGAGAGGAAACTTACCCATGTCTCATGGTGTTAGTTATCTCTAGAGATCAATGTCGAGCTCTTATGAAGATTGTGAGTGCATGAGAAAGATTCCATATGCATCTACAATTGGATATATCATGTATGCAATGTTATGTACTTCTACCTATGTCTTATATGACTTGAGTATGACTAGAAGGTATCACTCAGAACTCGTTGAAAATCACTTGACTGTCATAAGGAACATCCTTAAGTACTTAAGAATAACTAAGGATTATTTTCTTGTTTATGGTGATGAGGAAGACTTGGTGATGAAAGGGACACTGATTCAAGCTTCCATACTAAGAAAGATGATAAAGATTGCAATCTAGATTTGTATTTTCCCTTAACATCGGAGATGGAAGCTGGAAGATTTCCCAACAAGAAACAATTGTTCATTCTAAACCATAGGTTGGATATATTTATGTCTCCAATGCAACAACGGAAGTTGTTTGGATCAAGAAGTTCATCACTGAACTTGGGGTGGTTCCAAGCATCAGTGATGCAGTAGAGTTGTATTGTGATAATCAATGGAGCTATTGTACAATCTAAGGAATCTAGATCACATTAGTGTTCCAATCACATACAATGATGGTTCCATCTCATATGAGAGATCATATAGTAGGGAGATGTGAATATTTATAGAGTATCAACCGAAAGCAATGTTGTTGACCCCTTGACAAGAGCACTCCATAACATAAGCATGAAGGTCATTTTAGATCACTTGATGTTAAATTCATGGGTGATTGGCTCTAAGTTCAAGTGGGAGTCTATTGGTATGTATGCCCAAATATCCAATCATATGAAGATTGTAATATCATATCTTGTAAATGATTTGATTAATAATAAAGGCAATATTTCTCTATCTATTTGTACAATTATGATATAATGGTATGACATGATAGATGTCTATAATGATGACACTCGAAGACGTGTGTCTTCAGTTTGAGGACCTGAATAGTGAGATCATATGTATGATAAGAGTACATACATTCTTATTATGCCCCTAGTCAGATGTTAGCATGGAAGCTAATAGACAATAATAATACATAATACTAGAGTGTTGTTGGTTGATGATAGAATCTCATTAGTCATGATATGTGATATCAAACTAAACACATAGGTACTTGCTAGAGAATAGTGTATCAGACAGACTCACCTTCAGAGTGATACATGAAAACCATTGAATGATAGTCAAAATCAACTCTTGTAGTGATAGTGGGGATTGTGGTTCTGAGACTTAAAGTCACTACACTCATCACATGTTATTCGATGTACTTTGACACCATCCAACATGACCTTAAATAAGAGTTACCATAAAGGTGATGCTTGGATATGTTGTGACGTATGGGAATTGACTATGACCGATGTAGATGAGATTTGTCCCTACTGCCAGAGTTGATATCCTGGCCACTTGTTAAGTGAGACTTAACAACATATGGACATACTCATGTGAATCGATATAAAATATGTGAGCTCACATGCATCTGAGGAAGTCTACTCTGGATCAAAGAACATGAATTGTATATTAATATGATGACAATTATATGCCTCGATTTCAATCTAGATATTAGTGACAAAGGAACTATACGATCACGTTTACACTAATAGCAAATGTATGTTGAAGTTGTTCTCTAACTTTGCAATTACTTGGGCAGCAATGATGTGTTTCTAGATACCGCTCATTGTTTGTGATGTTGTAATTTAGTTATGGACATTCACTTCCAACATAATTGAAGGAATATTAACTGAGTGGTTTAGAATTTGAATCGCCCAATTGGATGATCAGCAAGACTGGATCAAGGATTGATGTTGACGTCATGTTTTGCATTGATTATTGCATTGAAAGATAATATGTTTGTGAATAGGAAACCATTCAATTTCACTGACTGGAATGTGTCTCGATCGAATCAAATTTTGATTCAACTAACTCATGACCCACAACAACTAAAAATTTGTGAAAATCCATTCTTTAATTCCCACTTGATCTGGAAACCTTGACCCTGACTCTCCTATAAATAGGGGGTAGTCAAATATTTCAGAAGACACAACTAATGCTGACAAATATTATCCTATCACAGTTGTGGTAACATGAGATCCTGATGAAACTCTTCTCTATAAAAGGGAGAGATATCTAGGGAGAATATGTCAATGCTAGCACATTTATATCAAAGAGACAACTCCTTCCTGTCGGTTCTAAATGAACGATAGGAGTTCACAGTGGTCCACATGGACTATGTAGAGGCATGAAGGTCATTGCCACCACTCTAGAAGGACGCTGTTAACTGTCATCTTTGGGGCTACACCAGGAGGATACCATCGACAATAGTCTGGGTGTTGCTTGGGAAAGAAGCATATCATTGCAAGGATTGACATTGGACTTGCTCCATGACCAGGTATATACCTCACAAACCTTCCTTCCCAATTCATAGTTGTTGATGTGATCCACAGATCATGGGGAATATGGAAAGAAAATTTTTGTTTCTACTTCCATATTTCTCTAAAGTGGTATCAAAGCCATGTCAATTTATTATGTTTTGGGATTTAATCGATATGATCGATTTTTAGCTTTATCATTTATTTATTATATGCAATTTGAACATTTAAATTATTAATGTGCATATATGGTTAACTACCACATACTCTACGGAATGTCATATATATATATATATATATATATATATATATATATATATATATACATATATATATATATATATATATATACATATATATATATATATATATATATATATATATATATATATTGAAGTGGGAATACACTCAAGTGTACCGGAGACACTATACACCTCAATCGTTTTCCATCATGAAGTAATTATTTTACAAATCAAAACCATTGATATTCTTAGATATCTTAAGAACATACTATATAATAAATTTGAGCTCATTTGGACACTTATAGGTCATGCATCTAAAAGATGCAAAAATTATGTATTTCAAATTAGTTATGTGCGTCGATTTTGTTGCCCTTAGATGAGTGACTTACACTCATCCAAATGGGCTCAAATTTTGTATGTGGTCTATTATTTTTATAACAATGAAGATCAGTGGATTAGATTTTATAAATATATGATCTAGATAGGAAAACACCATTGGGGTGTACAGTGTGATCTATACACTGAAGTGTATTCTAGCCTGACTCTCTCTATCTCTCTCTCTCTTTCTCTCTCTCTTTCTCTCTCTCTCTCTCTCTCTCTCTCTCTCTCTCTCTCTATATATATATATATATATATATATATATATATCTGTGTGTGTGTGTGTGTGATACATGAAATTTATACGTGTTGTCCTAAAATTATTTTGATGGTGGATGTAAGTGTGTTTATGGCCAATATCCATGGATATGTGTGCATAGTTGAATGGTTTAATTTCTTCCTTTTAAATCCAGTTTTCATACCAAGTCTCTATCTCTCTCTTTTCATATATAAGTTAATGCTTTCCTTCCTATACTCCCGTAGAATTTAACTCAATATTTTCACTTTTATAATATAATAAGGTAATAGGAGTAGGATAGTTTATTTTCTATTTTGGAAAATAATAGACGATCTGTACCAGGTGAGTCATTTGACTGGGAAGTTGAATTGATCAACTATAGGACCAACGAGCCCATACGATAGGAGGAAACAATTGATTGACTAGAGGCCCAACCGATCAACTAGAGGAATCCAAACACTGCTTGAGTCGGGAGCTAGTCGACCAATACATTAAGTCCAATCAACCGATCAGAAGGCCAACTAATCAACTCAAAGGTTCAATCGCCAATCGGGCTGGTTTAAGAACATATTTTCTTGCAAAAATAGGTTTCTACATGTGATGTAATAAACCAAAAAATAGGTTTCTTGCATCGGGCTGGTAGCAATTCTTTGTCTCTCCAAAGAATTGCATTAACATGGCCATAATCATCACTCGTATTTTATGATTGCATGCTTTGTTTGTGGATATAGTATGTATATAATACATATTACAAGTTATGTAATATGTTGTGTAGAAATATAGTTATGTAGGGTGAATTTTTACACTACCATAGGGGTTTAGTTATGTATAAAAGTTTCAAAAAATATTATATATATACAAATATGTGTATTTTTGTATAAAATTACATAGAAAATTAAGCATCTACTTTTTCAAAAAGTGGCTGCTTGAGCACCCGCCTTGCTCTTAAGCAGCCACAATGTGTTGTTCGCATGTGTCCCACTCCCCACTTTTTAAAACATTCACAAGAATCATGGTCATCTAAAGCTGCAAGGATTTTCAGATGTTGATTGGTTGGATCTAGATTTGTTAAAAGGTCTAAATCTAGTTACTATGTGTTTTTGGGAGGAAATCTAGTGTCATAGGAGAGGAAGAAGTAGATTGGTGTAGCTAGATCCAATTCAAAGTCTGAGTATGGAGCGCTTTCACAACATGTGGGTTGTTGCAGATTCGACACTTGTTGGAGGATCTTAACTTCATGTAAGATGCCCCCACAGACTTGAAATGTGATAATCATGTCACTATGACATCACCTAAAACCCCGTCTTTCATGAAAGAATGAAACATGTTTAAGTTGATGGTCATTTTTCTGAGAGAAGATCAAAGAGAGTTTGATGTTGTATCTACAATTAGGCAAAATCTGAGTACATAGTGATGGCTTTTTCAACGTCTGGGTTGCTATGGATTCCACACTTATTGGAGCGGCTTGGCTTCACACAAGATATGCCTATGAACATGAAATGTGATAATCATGTTGATGTCCACATCACTCGAAACCCCATCTTTCATTAAAGAACTAAACATATTGAAGTTGATGATCATTTTCTGCAAGAGAAGATCTAAGAGAAATTGATTTAGTTGCTACATGCTAGGTCTGATGTACCAATTCCCTGATTTGTTTACAAAGTCTCTTAATGGTTGTCAGATTTATTTCTTAAGTACCAAGCTAGGAAACATCTGACATATATGCTCCAACTTGAGGCGGAGTGTTAATGTGCATGGATATGTGGACCTATTTGTAATTATGTAAAGGTTAGAGACTTAGTTTGTATAGACTGATATATATATATATATATATATATATATATATATATATATATATATATATATATATATATAACCTGACTCAGATGGTAGACTCATGGGAATCCTCCCTCAAATGTATGTCTTCTTCTTAATTTGAAACCGGACCAATTCACCAGTTCACTTGTTTTTTGAGTTTGGAGGTGGACACAAACTGTTGGAGTGGCTGGTTCCTGGTCCAGTCTAATAACTACCTAATTTGGTTCCAAAAAACCCTGACTCAATGTTGATGCTTGGTTCTTCCCAACTATTATGGAAATCCTACCTATGTGGTTTCCTCCTTAGTTTAAACATGAGTATTTGAACTACATCACTATCTTAAGTCAATATATATGAGTGAGATATCTCTCCACTTCAAAATAGTCCAAAAGGAGCTTCCCTTGTTTTTCAATTGTTAAGCATACATGACATATGCATCATTATGCTGACGCATCTGAGATATATGTATATATATATCTCATTCAAGAGCTTTGGATTGAGTTATATGAAGAGGCTCTACAAATCATCTATGTTATTTTTACTAGATTTTGAGCTTTCTTCATTTTAGGTAAATGTTTTCACTTTTAATACTTCATCTTAGACATTAAATTACTTGATGTAAACTTTGTGGAAAGTGACATTAATGGGATTTACAGGTTTATTTCTTATTGATAGATGGGCTGGCCACTGTCCTATATATAGGATTGAATGCAAGTACAAGGAAGGGAACACAAATCTAATGGACTATGAGTGTAGACACTAATGGGCCAAATAGACTTAGACCCATAGCTCCATATACAAAATACTAAATAGACTAAATAACTCGTACTTTCAGTAAACTTCAATGATAATTTTTGGTACGAAGCGGCGTGATACTCCTCTATTCATTTCTCCAAAGAAGTTGTACAAAACTGGTCCTGGGCAGAGTGCCCAAGAACAAACGAAAGAAGAACAGCCCACAAACAGGCAAAAAGAAACTACCAGACCCTACTAACAGAAAACTGCTCTAACTATACATAAAAAAGAAACAACCAGCTAACTGTCCCTTCCAAAAGTCCCCCCAAGCTGAAATAAACTAAGAGACTCCCCACAAACTTCCCTCCACAGGATATCAGAACCACACTTTCTTCCTCCGAAAATCCTGCTATTCCTCTCCATCCACAGATGGTAAAGAACAACAATAACTACTAATTTCCTATCTCCATAAATCGCGGTTATATCACCAACAGAACTAGGCTTCCTGCCAAACTTCTGCTTGTACATCTCCCAAACCTCAACAGAGTAAGAACAGGAGAAAAAAAGATGGTCCATCTTATCTTCATCCTCCTGGCAGAGCGGACATCTAGAGACAAGATGGAAACCTACCTTCTTAAGGAACTCAGAGCATGGCAGCCGCTGGAGAAAGAACTTCCATAAAAAATAGGCCCAATTTCTCAGCACTCTACCATCCCAAGTCCACTTTGCCCAATCCACACGCTCCTTAGATCTTCTGAAAATTTCCCAACCATCCCTGGCTCTGAACACATCGCCCCTTTTATACAGGATTCTGTCACCCCCATCAGCTCTTTTAATAAAACAAGTTTTTAAAACATTAACAACTGTAACAGCACCTCTGATATCCAGATAGCACCACTTACCATCAACCAAACATTCCTCCACTTTGCAGTTCATGCCCTTGCCAAATCTGAACATGTGTTGACTATCACAAAGGTCTAATAAAGTCTTCTTCTTCGGCAACCAAGGGTCCTTCCATAACAGGAACTGTTTCCCATCACCTAAAAAAAAGTCAACATGTTGTTTTAGGATAGCTCTATACTTCAACAACCTTCTCCACAACCATGAAGAAGTAGTTTTACTCTCCACAGCCCAAATAGAACTATTCTGAATATATTTCTCATGGATCCACTTGACCCACATAGACTCTTTGTTTCTAGCCACATCCCAAAGATTCTTTATAACCCCAGCTTTAGACCAGTCCTCTATACGTCTGATACCTAAACCACCTTCACTCCGAGGAAGACAAATGTCCTCCCAAGCCACAGTATGAAGATGCCTTTTTTCCTCATTATCATTCCACAGAAAGTCCCTCATAATCTTTTCCATCTCTAAAATAACACTCTTCGGCAAAGGGAAAGCTGCAGACCAGAAAAGATGATAGGCAGACAAAGTACTAATCACAAGTTCCACTCTACCCGAAAAGGAAAGCAATTTACTCTTCCAAGCATCAAGCTTAGTTCTAAGCTTGTCTAGAATCGGGCTGCATAAAGCTTTAGTAAGTCTGCCCGTGAAGAGAGGGAGCCCCAAGTACCTAACAGGCAGCATAGAGCAAGGTATACCAAGCTCATCACTCAAACCATCTTTGTTCACAACTCCCTTACTAAAGAAAACATGACTTTTATCCTTGTTCAATATGAGGCCAGAAATATGTTCAAATTGAGCAAACAACTCCGCAACTCCCTTCACATTACTTCCATTAGCTTTAGTAAACATAAGCAGATCATCCGCAAACAGAATATGGGACACCCCAAAATTGGAAGAAGCCATTAAAGGAGTGATTCTCTTGTCCTCCACAAAACATTTGATGATAGAAGAAAGCCCATGCATAGCCAAAACAAATAAACAAGGGGCAAGAGGATCCCCCTGCCTCACTCCATTACTAGCAATAAAAGAATCTGTAGGAGAACCATTGACCAACACCTGAAAAGAGGCCGATTCAAAACAAGAAGAAATCCATCTAATCTAGCACTCCGGAAACCCCATTTTGTGCATGACAAAAATCAAATAATCTCTTCTAATAGTGTCATAGGCCTTCGACAAATCAACCTTCACACACATCTTTTCCACTCCCTGATTGGGAAAGGAGCTTAACAGCTCGTTAGCAAGAAGAACAGCATCACCTATACACCTGCCTTTAATAAACACAGCCTGATTAATGTCAATCAACTCAGGAAGAACCTTGCTTAACCTGTTAGCCAGAATCTTGGTAATGAACTTAAAAATCACATTGCAAAGAGAGATCGGCCTAAAATCCTTAAGCTTCGTAGCCCCAGGAAATTTAGGAATCAACACAATGAAAGACTTATTACACTCCCCCAGCAACTTCCCTGTTTCAAAAAAATTCAAAATGGCCTTAGTAACATCCTCACCAACCACATCCCAAAAACTTTGAAAAAAGAAGGCATTCAGCCCATCCGGACCAGGAGACTTATCACCATTATAACCCTTCACCACCTTCTCAACTTCCTCCCTCGTCACCACACCCCTAAGATCATCAAACTGAACAGCAGAGAGAACAGGAAGGACCCATTTTTCAGACCAGTTAACCAAAGAACGATCAGAGGAGTTGAAAATTTTAGAGAAATAACTCACCACATGCCTTTTAATGTCATCACGTTCCTTAAGAATTTTGTCCTCATCATAAAGAAGACAAATATTATTATGAACCCTTCTAGATCTCAACGAAGCATAGAAGAATCTAGTATTCGTATTCCCCTCTTTAAGCCAAAGGACCCTCGATTTCTATCTTGCCAAACTCTCCTCATTACACATGGCCTTCAAAGCTTCTCTCTTAGCTTCAATAAGCTCTCTTTGAAGCTCAACATTCAGAGGTTGACTGTCCACCAATCTATGAAGCACAATAACTTTTTCTTCTAGCTCTCTGGATAAATTAGTAAAGTTCCCCACCTTGTCTCTATTCCAACTAATGAGCTCAGCAATAACTCTGTTAATTCTCCTATAAACCTTCACCATCGGGGCTCCATTACCCACATCAGAATTCCAAGCTTTACTAACAACTTCTTTGAAACCCCTATGAGAAACCCACGCATTAACAAATTTGAAAGGAGCTTTGATTTTCTTCTTAGTGCTTAACTTCCATAACAGACTACAATGATCACTAACAATATTAGGAACAACTTCACCCCATAAAGAAGGAAAGAGAGCTAAGAAAGTGTCATCACACAAGCACCTGTCAATCTTAGAAAAGGTACTCCTACCATTCTTACTCTTGATATCCCAAGTGAAGAAATTACCTTTGAAACTCACTTCCAACAAACCTGTGTCAGCCAGAAAACCATTAAAATCCTCCATGCTTTTTTTAGAGGGAGGCCTTTTGCCCACTCTTTCAGAACTCCTCCTAACAGCATTAAAATATCCAATCAACCCCCAAGGCCTCACGTTACTCTATAAAGCTTTCAAAGAAGCCCACAAATTGGCTCTATCAATATCTCCATTGGCCCCATACACCGCATATAACCCAAACTTCGCATCACCAACAGCCACATCCATATGAATAAACTGTTCTCCCTCCTCCAGCTTAGTAACCACAAAGCTAGGATCCTTCCAAATCACCAATATTCTAGTATAAGAATAGAAAGAAGCATTGTCAAGAAAGAAAGCATCCGGCCACAGAAACTCCACCACTTTGTTAATCTCCTTCCCCTCCAATCTGGACTCCAAAATAATCAAAATATCAGGGGCAATCTTCCTAACCTCCTTACGAACTCCATGGAGCTTATTATGGATGCCCCTGACGTTCCATGATAAGATAGAGAGAGATTTATCCATTAGGAAGAATAGGACCATCCACACCTGCAACAACACATTCCCCTGAGCCATCCCCTAACTTTGACAGTAAAGAAAACTTATTCGGAGACAGACGAATACTTCTTGCCACAGACAAAGGTTTAGATGCCACTCTTGGCAGGGACTTAGACCTTCTTCTCTGTTGAACCTCCCATTCTGGGGAAGGAGACGGTGTGATCAACCTCTGCTGCAGAGCTACAGACCCAGCTGACCTTCCCTCACCCTCCACCACCACCGGAATGTCACCCACCAGAGTCATTTCTTCAACAGCATCACTGAATTCCTCTGCTTCCTCCTCCACCGATGCACTTCGAGTCTTCTTCTTCGGCACCCACACCTGCTTCCTCGCCATGGGAATCACAGCATTCACCGACCCCTTCTCCTTGTCACTACAGAGCCCCGATTCATGACCAAAAGTACCACAGATATTGCAAGCACTCGGTCTCCATTCATACTCAAAATTGATCTTATCAATTTTCCCATCCTCACATTGCAGATCTATGGAATCCGGAAATGAAAACTCTGCGTCAATCAAGACATGTAAACGGGCATACTCCAACCGAGCGAGATTTGAGGTCAACACATCTGTCTGAAGAGGTTTCCCCAAAAATGAGCCAATGTGCATAAACAATTCATCATCCCACAGCTCCAAGGGTAGATCGTAGATCTTCAGCCATATAGGGATTTCCGTCATCTTCACCTTCTCTAGAGGTTCTCCACGCTCCCACTTCTTGATGAGTAACGGTCTTCCAGCGATAAACCATGGACCCCCATCCAATGCCGTTGCGAGGTCCTCTTCATTGGAAAATAGGAGAATGAAGAATCCTTTTCCCCTCGACTTAATCTCCAGTGAACCTTTCACCTTCCATAGCTGGGCTAAAAATCGAACCAAAGATGGCCAGTGAGGGCTCATCCCAACAATTTAACCCGCCGCCGCTAGGCTCCATTTCTGCACATTCCTTTCAACTATGGCCTTCAGATAGATCAGCTTGCCATTCTCCACTCTAACCTCCAGTTTCTTCTAGGAACTCGACAAAGCATCCTTCTTCTTTGTTACTAAATCTTCCCACAACCTGGCCACCGGCGACACCCCAATCGCCCCAGGTTTGCTTCCCGACTTGCCCGGATCCTTGATCTTCGCTATGTTACAGATCTACCACATTCCCGACCTGCGCAGCTTCAGGTTGGGCAGCCGCTGACCCTGGATCAACAGTCACCACCAGATTCACCTCCTCTCCCGGAATCGCCTTCGAGTTCGCCTTCGGGTTCGCCTCTCCTCTCATCCTGGAAGTCAGAATGCAATTAACTTTAAACTTCATGTCCTGAAAAACAACTTCAATGATAATTTCTGGTACACAACAAATAATCTCTCAAATTCTCAATTTGTATAAGGTCATTTATTTATTATTATGGATTTCCTCAGCAAATTTTAGTCCCGTGTAAGCAACCAACAACTACTACTGAGAAGAAGAGACATTCCTAAACTAATCTGAGAAGATCTTTTAAAGAGAGATTTTGAATCTTTACATCTTGACCAGAATATTGACCTATAACAGAGCTGATTAGAAAGAAAGGATCCATGTAGCTGACCCCAACACGGTTGGGATTGAGGCTATGATGATGATGATGATACATATTACAATTATATGGTTATTGGATATGTATATGTATATGTATATGTATATATATGTAAATAAAATATCTCAATCAAATACTAACTCTTAGATGCTTTCTATAAGCACCACACATGAAAATCTTAATCGACTAAGTGTGGGTGCACCATCTATCTTGTGGAAGTGTGATGGTAATTATGTGGGCCTTCCAAGTAGGGTGCATTACTATCGTGTATCTTTTGGGTCAGGCTTAACTAGGTGACCTTAATGATATTAAGTTCCTAAAATCATGAAGATGTGATATGAAAAGGAGTTGGGCATACCATCTATTAAAGAATAACATGAGATGTAATTAGAAAATGTTTCCTTCCTTAATAATTGGTTATGGACATTGGTGTTTGCTAGGTAATAACTTTTTTTGGATCTTGACTCACTGGAAGGTTGAACATTGCAATCTTCCAATTTGATAGTGAGGGCTATCAACTTAAACAAAATAGTGAGAGTGATAATTAATCGAATGCCTAATTGATATCATGAAAAAGTTTCCTTTCAATCAAACTAAATCAAAAGTATTTTGACAAAATACAAATTTATTTTCTAGAAACTAATGTCAAACAAGAATAGGTTTTCCTTTTATTTGGTACTTGAGAATGACAAACTGAAGGGGAATAACTTCCATGACTGGTTTAGGACATTGAGAATCATTCTCAAACAATAGCATAAGCTCTATGTCCTATAAATTTTAGATCCACATGAACCTTCTCCCACCATGCCTAAGCCTGATAGGGATTCTTACAAGAAGCACCATGAAGATGTCGTAGATGTCAAGTGCCTAATGATATGCTCAATAAACTATGAGTTGCAGAGACAACATGAGAATATGGATGTTATTGAGATGGTAATGCATCTTAAGAACATGTATCAAGATCACACAAGACAAGTGAGATATGATGTCTCTAAGGTATTGTTCAAATTTTATATGACAGAAGGAGATCATGTAGGTCCCCATGTGCTCAAGTTGATTGGTTATGTGGAGAACCTTGCAAGACTAGGATTTCCCTTCGGCCAAGAGTTGGCCACATATGTGGTTCTGCAGTCACTGCCAAAATCATACAACTATCTTGAACTACAACGTGAACAATTTTGATATGGTATTGTCATGATTACTTTGCATGTTGATAACAACTGACCTGTAGATGAAGAAAGACAAACCCAAATCTATGATGATGATTAATAGAGGAAAAGGGAAGTCCAAGGGCAAAGGAAAATATAAGAACAGTTCTAAAGCTATCCAGAAACTCAAGTCTTCAGCACTTAAAGCTAAAGGAGGAAGAATAAGAGAGTCAATCATCACCACTGTCACTAGGTTGGAACATGGAAAAGGAATTGTCCTCTTTACCTGGAGGAACTAAAAAAGAAGGAGTGATAGAAATCTCCACTTTAGGTATATACGTTATTTAGATAAATATGTCTACTTTTTTGTCGTTTGTATTGGATACCAAATGTGGATCTCACATATGTTCAAATATGTATGATCTGAAAAGAAATAAACCCTTAAGAAAGGGTGAGGTTGAACTATGTGTTGCAAATGGAGCAAGAGTTGTTGGCACTGTAGTTGGAACTTACCATTTATCTATGCCCACAAGGCTTGTAATAGAGTTAGAGAACTACTATTTTATACCTTCCATTAGTAGAAACATCATTTGTGCATGTTTATGGGCAAGAATGGATTCAAATATTATATAAAGAATGATCGATGTTCTATTTCTAAATATGAGATATTTTATGGAACTGCCATAATGTCCTATGATCATTTCTTATTAGATCTAGATACAAATGTTTATAAGGTAAATACCAAAAGGTTAAAACTTGAAAACTAAAAAAACATACCTTTGGCATTGTCATCTATGGCACATCAATGAGAAATGCATTTGTAGACTCCATAAAAATGGATATCTAGACTCTTTTAACCTTGAATCAAAAGAGACATGCAAATTTTATTTGTTGGGTAAGATGATAAAAGCACCTTTTAATGGTAATAGTGAGAGAGTGAGTTATTTATTGGGACTCATACATATTGATGTATGTTGACCTTTTAGAACAATTGCTAGAGGTGGTTTTCAGTACTTCATTATGACTTTACTGATGACTTTGGTAGGTATGGCTATGTTTACTTAATGAAACATAAATCTAAAACTCCTAAAAAGTTCCAAGGATTTCATGAATGAAGTACAAAACCAACTTGGTAAAGGTATTAAAGCACTTTTTTCTCATCGAGGTGGAGAGTACTAAAGCCAAGAGTTTGAGGACCTTTTCTGAGACTGTGATATCATATCACAAAGGACTCCTCCTGGAACACTACAGCATAACGGTCTATATGAAAGAAGGAACCATACATTACTAGATATGGTGAGGTCAATGATGAATTTTTGTAGCCTTCTGACTTCCTTATGAGGACGTGATCTAGAAACTATAGTGTTTATACATAACTGTGTACCATCTAACTCGGTTAAAAAGACACCATATGAGATATGGTATGGAAAGTGTCCCAATGGGAAGCTTATGTGAGAAAGAAGTTTCCCTAAAAATTTGGACCCAAGTTAGACAAATGTTACTTTGCTAAACATCCTACGGAAACTGAAGCATAGTCATACTACGTTTATACTCCATCTGACAACAAAGTGTTTATTACCAAGGATGTTGTATTCCTAGAAAAGAAATTTATTTCTAAAGGAATCAGTGAGAGGAAAGTAAAACTTAAAGAGGTTCGAGACCAACTGAAAAACATTGAACCTGTAAATGTCCAAAAAGGAACATGAAGAGTTACAAACTAGTGTGGCATCTCAAGTTCCTCATATAACATAGGAACCTCATAGATCTAGTAGGACACACCTTGAGTTTGAAAGATTTTCTTATCTTGTGACTCAAGAAGGCGATGAGTTGGTCATAGATTATGAGCCAGAAAACCTACCTAAAAGTTGTAAAGGGACCAGATTATGAGCCACAAAACCTACCTAAAAGTTGTAAAGGGACCAGAAGTTGTGACTCAAGAAGACTAACATGGATGGTAACGTATAAAATTGTAAAGGTCACTTGGTTGTAAAAGATTTCAGACAAGTTCAAGGTGTTGACTATGATGAAACTTTTTCTACAATTGGCATGGTTGAGTCCATCATGCTTGCCATTATAGCTTATTATGACTATGAGATTTGGCAGATGAATGTTAAAATTGCATTCCTTAATGAGAATCTACTTGAGGATGTATAAATGACACAACCTAAGGGTTTTATAAATCCAAAAGAATCTAATAAAGTCGGTAAGAAACAAAGGTCAATCTATGATTAAAGCAAGTCTATCGGAGCTAGAACCTTCAATTTGATGAAACAGTCAAAGAGTTTGGCTTAAGTCAAAATGAAGATGAACCATGTGTTTACAAAATGGTTAGTGGGAGCATGATTATATTCCTCATATTGTACGTAGATGACATGCTATTGATGAGGAAGGACATCCCTACCTTACAAATGGTAAAAATATGGTTGGGAAATACATTCTCTATGAATGACTCGGGCAAAGAATCCTATATCCTAGGAATTAAGATCTATAGAAATAGATCTGGAAGGCTTCTTGGCCTAGGTCAGATGACATATATTGACAACTTGCTGAAAATATTCAGCATGAAGAACTGAAAGAGAGGAAACTTACCCATGTCTCATGGTGTTCTTTATCTCTATAACTCACTATCTAGTTCTTGTGATGAACAGGAGCGCATGAGAAAGATTCCATATGCATCTATAATTGGGTATATCATGTACATAATGTTACGTACTTGTCCCCATGTGTTATATGCCTTGAGTATGACTGGAAGGTGTCACTTAGAACCTGGTAAAATTCACTTGATTGTTGTAAGGATCATCCTTAAGTACTTGAGAAGAATTAAAAATTATTTTCTTATTTATGGCGGGGAGGAAGAGTTGGTGATGAATGGGATACTGATGCAAGCTTCCATACTGAAAAAGATGATTATAGACCACAATCTAGATTTGTATTTTTCCTTAACAATGGAGATGTAAGTTGGAAGAGTTTCAAATAAGAAACAATTGTTGATTCCACAATAGAGGCCAAGTATATTGATGCCTCCAACGCAATAAAGGAAGTTGTTTGGATCAAGAAGTACATCACTGAACTTGGGGTGGTTCCAAGAATCAATGATCCAGTAGAGTTGTATTGTGACAAATCAATGGAGCTATTGCACAATCTAAGGAACCTAGATTGCATCATCATTCCAAGCACACACAAAAACGGTTCCCATCTCATACAAGAGATTGTACAATGAGGAGATGTGAAGATTTATATAGTACCAACTGAAAGCAATGTTGGTGACTCCTTGACAAGAGCACTTCCCCAACAAAAGCATGAAGATCATGTTAGATCACTTGGTATTAAATTCATGGGTGATTGGCTCTATGTATAAGTGGGAGTCTGTTGGTATGTATGCTCAGAGAGCCAATCATATGATCATTGTAATGACATATCTTGTAAATAATTTGATTAATAATAAAGGCAATATTCGTCTATATATTTGTTCAATTATGAGATAATGGTATAATATGATAAATGTCTAGAATGATGACACTCAATGATGTAAGTCTTCAAGTTAAGGACTAGAATAGTGAGATCATATGTATGATAAGAGTACATACATACTTGTTACGTCCCTACTCAGATGTTATCATGGAAGCTAATAGACTACAATAATACATAATACTAGAGTGTGTGTTGGTTGATGACATAATTTCATTAGTCATGATATGTGATATCAAACCAAATACATGGGTACTTGTTGGAGAATAGTGTACCAGACAGACTCATCTTGAGAGTGATACATAGACATCATTGAATGATAGTCAGAATCAACTCTCGTAGTGATAGTGGGGATTGTGGTTCTTATACCTAAAGTCACTACACTCATCACATGTTATTCAATGTACTTTGACACCATCCAACATGACCTTAAATAAGAGTTACCATAAAGGTGGTACTTGGATATGTTGTGACATATGGGAATTGACGGTTACTGATGTAGATGAGATTTTTCCCTCCTATCAAAGTTGATATCATGGCCACTTGATAAGAGAGACTTAGCAACATATGGACATACTCATGTGAATAAAAGTAAAATATGTGAGCTCACATGCATCTCAGACAGTCTTCTCTGGATCAAGGAACATGGATTGAATATTAAGAGGATGAAAATTCTATGCCTCAAGTCAATCTGGATATTAGTGGTAAAGAAACCATACGACCATGATAACACTAATTATATATGTATGTTGAAGTTGTTCTTTGTGACATTGAAGAACAAATTTTTCCTGTCAGTTCTAGAAGAATGACATGAGTTTGTGGTGATTCACGTGGACTATGTAGAGGCGTGAAGACTGTTGCCACCACGTTAAGACACCATCTGTGTTACTACACTAGGAGACTATCGTGGACAACAGTCCGGGTGCTACTTGAGAAAAGAGCACGTTATTGTGAAGATTGTCGATGGACTTGTTCCCGAACCAAGAATATACCTCACAAACATTCCTCCCCAATTCATCATTGTTGACGTGATCTGTTGATCACGGAAAATATGATAAAAAAAAATTGTTTCCACTGCCATCTCTATCGCTATATTTTATACTTGACACATCCACGATGTTATTACCTTTCATAATAAGTATAAAATGGAATGGACAATGAGCATGAATCACATAAAAGGGGAAGACATAAAGTATAGAATGAGCCCGAGAGGCACTAGTTGCACATAATAGAAACAATGACGATGTAAATAACCACGTTTCTGAAGAGTGTAGTGGAATGGGAAGTGGGATTAGTTGGGGAGAGTGTGTTTCCAATAAAAAATAGTTATTTTCTTAGTTGTGTCGTATTGATTTTTTAAATAACATTGAACTGTATTTGGATGTTTCTTGGTAAAGTACTATTGAAGTTAGCTTTGTGAATCATAGCAACAGTTCAACCGCCATTACGTGTACAAGTCGTTGAATATAGCGAAAGTTCTACATAAAGATTGAGATTTTGCATGGACACAATTGGTTCTCAAAACATTGTAAACGCATCAAGTATGCTTATAATGATATTCCGATCAAGCCTCTCTTTTTCTACATTTTCATAGAAATCCGGGGTTGTTATAGAACATTAAATCTAGACTGGGAATCAATTGATTATGTAGTACATGCAAAAAAAATTAGCCTACTCAAGGTCAGATTAGTAATCCAAAATACCTTTAGGTAAAAAGTACATAAAACCATTCTCATGATCGATCTTTCATATGAAGTAAGACAATGATCAATATGTACTTTGAAAAACTGAAAGTAAGATATTACATCATCCATCTTTTGGCCTTTTTTATAGCCTTATTATAATACACAATGACAAAATTGCACCTAAACACTTTTACGGTCTCACACACACAATATATGATTAATTTAAAACTCAAAACATAAAAGAAGTGCATGTAATGTCTCTCACACGTATAGATTAGAATACGAAAACTATCGTGTAATCAAGATAAACCGAAGAAAAATTATATAAAAACTTCCACGGAATTATTTTTACATTGATATCCGACTAGTTTCCCTGTGGTGAGAATCGGAATCGTGTCCAAGTTCGTACTCTGCTTCGCTACCACCAAGCAACCGAGCGAACGCTTGATGTCGAGAACCAAGGACTAAAGAGAGAACCGACTTTCAAATTGATCTTTTTATCCTTCAAAATATTTTTAGAGATCAAATTAGCAAGAGGAGGACGCGACGCGACCAGATGAGACCCACGATAAGAAGATAAAGAGCACAGAACCCTACTCAATGAAAAGAGGAAACAAGAAAGAAAAGGCATAAAAAGCAGATGCGTGCATGCATGCAATCCCATGCACGAAACGAGTCTTTGAGGGAGATGGAGGGGGAAGGGGAGAGAGAGAGAATGAGAGATGGAGAGAGTAGGAGAGGGAGAAGCAGGAGCGAGACCACACGGCATCGTCAAAAAGTGCGAGGTTACAGACCGGATGATCATCGGTCCCCAAGGTTGGCAAAAGGGAACAGCAACTGGGAGTTGCCTGGTCCTCTCTCTCTCTCTCTCTCTCTCTCTCTCTCTCTCTCTCTCTCTCTCTCTCTCTCTCTCTCTCTCTCTCTATCTCTATCTCTATCTCTCTCTGTTTCCCTTCTTCTCTCCTATCTCTTGTCTCTCTCGTTCTCTCTCTCCTCTCTAGCATCTTTTACTTTCTTTCCTGGGGTTTTGTGGATATCCTTGTCGTCTTCCCCTCTGGAGCAGCTGTGGTTTGGCTCCTTGGGTGCTGCAGGGTGCAGGCATTACCTTCCCTTCTCTGCTATAAGCCTCGGCATCGCGCTCTCAGGCTGTCCGCCTCCGGCCCCCCATCATTGCTATTGATGGATGAGCCCTCGCCGACCTGCGCTTTGAGCTTTGAAAACGTACTACCCACAGCCAACACAGCGTACAGCTCCCTCTAATTGCTCTGATCCGCCGGTCTACGACCCCAGGCGTCCGGTCCTGTTGCCGACGACAGACTACTGTGCGGAGCGTCGACTGCACCCTGGCCGAGTGGCGGGCCTCCAGCGGCCCATGACCATGATGAGCACGCAGCACCGGCATCACTGCAGCAACTGCGTTGTACCACAGCAGGAGCCACCCAACTCTCCTCCTTAGGGATATGTGGGAGATGGATCATATGCTGGACTTAGGGGCTCGACACTCAGCCAGCTCTGGTTTCTTTGCAAGTTATTGATGAGCTGCCCATCACAGACTTTGCTTGTCAGAAAATTTTAATTAAAACAATTCAGTAGCAGGAGACGTCACTGGCTGTAGTGGCTCCACACCCGCTGCTGATGTCGCTCTAATGCAACCCCAATGCCGCAGTTATTTTAATTAACCACGTTCCCAGTTCGTCCTCCATATTCATATGCTATGGTCTGTCCTCTACAGCATGCATAATGACAGTCGCTGTAAACTAGGTTGATCAAAACGAGTGACTGTGGTTCACCCCGTTTAATCTTAACGGTTGTTCATGGATGACTGGCAAACCGCAACCCGTTATTCATACGATGTAAAAGACTCATGTGATTATTGATTGGTAAAACGTCGTACATTATGCTCACCACTGACCTCCAAAATGTACCATATATACTGCACTGAAGGTGGAATTTAATGAACTCTTTCTTGGTCAAGCCTCAAATCAATGATCTTTTGACGAACCGAAATTGGTTAATACTGCAGACCTTTCACTGTACCTTCGAATTTCGTATATGTTGTAGCATCGTTGCTGCATTTGTATTCAACAAATATGATATGGGTTAAATTTTAATCAATATAACAACAATGACTATATTGCATCACGATGTTCCCTCACCCTAAATATTGGGCTTGTGTGTGAACAGCTTGCTCCTTCATCTATGGATTCAACCAAACAAAGTTAACTAGTCATATTTCCATTTACCGTTGAACGAATTCGCTTTCAAATATGGTTGGTCCTTCTGCACCTCTAATTAAGACACCTTTCTCGTGAAGTCAAACATCTTTATACTTCACTTGAAGTCTTGGCATCAAGAACTTGACTTAGTCTTCTTTGCATCTTGAACGAGGTCTTGAACTTTCGGAAGCTGAATTTTTGTTCTTCTAGGTCTCCCCTTTTAAGTCCAGAGATCTCCTTGACTGACGATTTGGTCATTGTATAAGTAGAATCCTTCTCCCTACATTCAATGCTTACCATAGGGACATCCTCTTCTCCTTTTATGAATTGATTCATTGGCCTCACATATACGAAATAAATGTGTTGTTTCAGCCTCCATTGGAAAGCTTCCTTTAAAACCCAGCCCTCATCGTTGAAATTGACCAGGTTTAACAACCTTGGTTTAATGAGCTAGAGTGTTTTGCCCTGGCTCTGATTTATGTTTTTGCCCAAGCACTTTCATACAAACATTTCAAGATCTTGGTTGTGTGAATTTTAAAGGTCTTCTATGCTCCTTAGCGCAAGACCTCAACTCTCTAAGTGATGTTTGTTGGTTTTCAAGAGAAGAAAGCACAACGGAATAAAAAAAATCTTCAAGAAGGACCCGTTTAATGAAACAAATACTAAATTAGACTTTTACAACTTTATATCTTGTCGTGGAAGAGGTTTCAATAATTCAACTTATAATGCCTGGTAAAGATCTGGGCCTTCCAATCTAAGTTTCTTTCCAATCCTACCGGATCAAAAATCAGAATTCGCTTCTAGTGTGTCTGGCACTCTGAAGATCTCCTCTAGATGCATGCAAAAAAATTGATTTTTCAACGCCATATAGCGAGATTCTGTGGTTGACTACCAATGGTTGATTGTCAGATTCTCTCATCGATCGACGTAGATCCTATGCTAATCCCAAAGTTGCCTTTCATAGATCGCATGATTCTACAACTTACACAGTCTGTGAAACATGGTGTTCTGTCATGCACATCTTCTCCTCAATCTATGCTCGTCTGAAATGAATTTACTATACAAATTTGTCTCCACGGTATCCATGCAAGCGCTCAAAATTGAGTCTAAGTTTCTAGTCTCCTCCTTCTCTCTTTAAGTTTCTCATAAGATTTCCCAAACCCAGGGGCCAGAGTGAGAAGATATGATTTCATATTTTATCTCCTGACGACCTCCTCTCATATCATATATATATATATATATATATATATATATATATATATATATATATATATATATGAGTGGATAGGTTAAGGTTTCCCAAATCCTATTTGGCCAGGCTATGGACTTCTTTGCATAATGAAAGACTCTGCCACTCACTAGGTCCACAGAATGCAACTTTTTGTAAGCCTTGATGTGTATGAACTTCTCTCTTCAATGAGGAATGGGTCACTGACTTAAGGAAACTTATTTCTTAAGTCTCTATCCATATTTTTAGTGAGGTCCTCAAAACATACTTTTAGAACTCTAGATTAATTGTAGCAATTACAATAAGTTCCAATTCAACCTTTCTTCAAACTATCTTTGTTTTTGTGACCTTGTAGACATTGTGCTACATTGATAACAGAGCCACTAACCAATATTATGATCTATAAGAAATGAGTGTTTTCTAACCACACATCATTGCTATCCAAGTAGTAGGATTAGTCAGGCAAGACTGAACCATAAACATTCAATATTTCTATGTTGTATAATTATTTTGCCACATATATCTCGATTGAATTAGAGGCATGGACATACCATCCTGGTTATGTTCAATCTAAGTTCCTTGATATCTAGATAGACTAATAAGATATATTTGATCTTGGTATCACATACTAGTCCTACATGTATTATTAATGTCCAATTTACAACAGTGCTTGACTAGGGACATTTCAAAATATTGTTCTTAGAATCCATTAGGATATCATGTTCTAGTCACATACTTGAAGTCTTGTGGCTTTGATCCAATCATTCTAAGGATATTTGTGATGTACATTAAAATTTTAGTAATGTATATTAATAAATTGCAATTTTCTCTACTAATCAAATCAAAAGTACAAAATATACCTATAGCCATCATCCAATTATTGGCTTCTAGGGTATATACATCAACATTCTCCCACTAGCACTAAATCTAATCACTCATGTATCTTGGACAAAGTGACATAACACGATCATCATGCTTCTGCTATGACAATGCCTTAGTCGAGGGATCAATAAACTTGATCTATGTCGGTATCATGTAGATTTACTAATATTCTTACTGAATGATTTATTGTATGAGATGGAAACAACAAAAAGAATATGTTTGGAATATGTATGTAATCTGGGTTCCTTGGCTTCTATGACAGCCTCATTGTCATTATAATAAGATCTACTATGTCAGTAATGCTAGGAACAACTCTAAGTTCATCAAATGAACTTCCCAATCCTTTCAACTTCCTTTTTAATATCTAATGCAACATCATATTTAGTTTATGTATCAGAATTGGTTAGAGTATCTATCTTGTAACTCTTCCAGTTGATAATAAAACCATTGAGGAAAACATAATACCATATTACAGTTAGTAATGATGGTTGTGGGTTTAAAATATTGAACTTATGTAACTCTATACAACCAATTGTTACCTCTTCATCCTAAGTTCTTCACCAGTACTTCAAGATGCTCTATATTGCAATCCAATGACCTTCACTTGAATCTACTTGACATGTTCATCATGGTCAAGGCACATGAGATGTATGAACATGTACATAATATTACATGCATGATAGATGCAATTACATAAGCATATGGGATCTTACTCATGCAGTCCCTCTCTTCTAAATATTTGACAATTGGCCTTCAAAATACTCACCACATAAGGCATGGATAAGTTCCCTTTCTTGGCCTCTTCTATGTTGAATTTTTTTAGCACTTTGTCAATGTATGTACTTTGACTTAAGCCATAACCCTTCTAGATGTATCTCTATAGATCTTGATATCAAAAATATAGGTGTCTTCTCCCAAGACTTTCATTGATAAACTATTTTCCAACTATGTCTTCACCTTTTATAGAGTTGGAATGTATTTCCCATGAGTACTATATCATCCATATACAATATGAGGAATACTACAATGCTCCTACTAACCATCTGGAGAACACAAGGTTCATCATTCTTGATGAATTCAAACACTTTGATTGATTCATCAACATGAACATTCTATCTTTTGGATGATTTCTTCCATCCATAGACTGATTTTTGCACCATGCATACCTTTCCAACATCCTTTTGAGACTCATAAGCCTCAGGTTGTGTCATGTACTCATCCTCGATTACATTCTAGTTAAGAAATGCAATTTTGACATCCATATTCCAAATCTCATATCATGGTATGATGCAATGTCTAGCATGATCCTAGTAGGATTGCCCATGATAACTGGTGAGGAAGTTTCATCACAGTCAACACTTTGAACTTGTTTGAACCATTTAGCTACTAGTCTCACTTTGTAGGCCTGGATATTTCCATCCATATCAGTATTCTTCTTGAAGACCCATTTGCACCAATGGATTTTACCCCTTTAGGTGGTTCCACCTAGGTTCATACCTTGTTGGTATACATGGAGTCCATTTCATATCTAATGACCTCAAGCCTTTTACCATATTATGGCCCCTTTATAGATTCCTTAGAGGAGGTTGTCTAATCTTGATCCACTACCAACACATCTCCATATTGAGACATGATATAATTTGATCTCTCTGGATAATGGTGAGTCATTTTGGACATATGAGGTTCTTGTGTTTTTTGAGGGGATGTCTATTCCACAACAACTTGGTGTGCCTCCTCATGTTCCTCTTTAGGTTCATTGTCATTTTTTGTATCTCGAACTTCTTTGAATTCTATTTTCCTCATGATGATGTTTCTGGAGATGATCTCCTTCTATAAGAAGATACCAGTTCTAGCAACAAATACTTATGTTATGACAAGGAATATAGGAATAGTATCCTTTGATTTCATTAGGATACCTAAAAAATAACACTTGTCAAAGTTGGGTCCCAATTTCTGAAGAAATAAAAATGTCACATAAGATTTACAACCACAAGCCTTTATGAAAGACATATACAGACGCTTCCATATCCATAACTCAGATGTTGTCTTTGGAACCGATTTAGAAGAAATGCAGTCAAGTGTTAACACAATTGTATCTAGAGTGTGTCCCAAAAAGGAATTAGGAAGTCTGATTTGGCTCATCATGGACCACACCATTACTAATAATGTGTGATTCCTTCTCTCTAAAATATCATTATGTTGTGGCTTTCTTGATGGAGTCAATTGTGATACAAATCACATTCCTTGAGAATGTACTCAAAATATTGGCTTAAATATTCACCACCTCGATCATATTGAAGCATCATAATATTCTTACCAACTTGTTTTTATGCTTCATTATTGAATTCCTTGAACATTTCAAGGATCTATAGTTGTATCTTATAAAAATCCTCATCTACTGAATCCAACACTCACTAAGATGAATTATTTGAACCATCCTTTATCTATTGTACTAAAAATACCACATACATCTACATGTATGATTTTTAGAAGTAAAGACTTCCTTTCACTACTTCCATTAATAGGCATATTTGTCATCTATCTCAACAAACATGATTCACATATCTCAAAATATTCAAAATCAAATGAGTCTATGTATCCATCCATATGGAGTTTAGAAATGTGTGTCACATTTCTACGACCCAAGAATCTATGCTAAAATGTAGTTCATGCTTGTTTCATCTAGTTTGAGCCATTTGGTATTTATGGTATATATATGTGTCTAAGGATCCAATATAATAAGACATCAAGAAATAATATAATAGTCATCCAAGTAATTTAAATGAAAATTATTCTTCACAATGAATAAATAACTCTTTCTTGTCCAAACAAGAACTCAAAGGCATATGAGTTTTATCAATTCTCAAATTCTATTACATTCCCTATTTTCTAGAGATAAAAATGTGTGTCCTTATGGTAGAAACAATAACTCTTTCCGTACTTGCCAATTTTGATCACACAAATTCTTTCTTCAGGGATCTACTTATCTTATTATCTTACATTCGTGTAGACTCTCACGTCGCAACCAATACACATGCCTAAGAAGTATCTGAGTTCTTCAATTCAATAGGGTCGGGCTCTCGAGAGGTACAAATTGGCTGAAAGGTGGTATCTCAGTTACGTATCTACTTGATGCGGAGATATCTATATCCTTTAACCTCTCAATTCCTCTAGGTAAAATAGGTAACATCTAATGTCCAACATGATAAAGTTTGTTATGTTCCAACAACTCCCTTCACCTTCATTTAAAAAGGATTTGAATTGGGCTTGACTTAGATCCCATATCAGTCTTATCCTTTCTAGTTACACTCCAACTTCTCATTTTGACCCACAAAATAGAATATCGGCACAACATTTAAGTGTTGGTCTTTGTTGTTCCTAACATCATAAGACATGTCGGTAATCATCTAAACATGTCCATTCATAATGATTAGCTATATGATATTAGCAACAATTGCATATTCAAGTCCATGGTAAACTTTTAGCCAAGGAAAGTCGCATACTAGCTACGTCCTTGACGTACCCAACTTGTTTGAGCATATAAGGATATAATGGGAGTGGGAACATGTTCCAATACATTGAGCTCATGATCTAGCTTGTGAACACTTCTCAAGTTCATGTACTAGTCCACATAAAATTGTCTCATCAATCATTTTATTCTCAAGGACTGATCAAAATGACAACTGGTTCGTGTATTTTAGGAACTACAAAGTATTATTTTTCATCATTCACTCTTATAGTAAGTAAATTGGATGTCTGAAAAATAGGCAGTTTGTGTTTTGTTTCTACAATATAACAAGCATTTAAACATTAATTTGAAAACTTAACTACTTAATTAGGTATAAAATTAAATGTTTATTCCCACTATTTTTCTTTGAATTAATAACCGTCACAGTTAATGCAGGAAGTTAAATTGAACAACTTTCTAGTGGCACAAGGTCCATATTTCATTGAATCAGGAGTCAACTTTGGTTGATCGCTCACAACTCAATTATTTAGGTAGGGACTAATTGCGTCATTGCATCCCTTAAATGGATGGGTAACATCCTTTATTAGATTCCATCATATGGAACACCCATATGCATGCCTTTAGTCTCTTAGTCCTATTAAGGTTACCTAGTTAATGTGAACCCAATTTCCAATACTGATAAAATTGTGTACCCTACGTTGGTTGATCTACATGTTAACCTCACACCTTGTCAAGATGGATAATGTGCCTCACTTTTGTGAGACCACATGTTTAATTAATTGAGGCCTTTATGTGTATTGCATGTTGGAAAGCATCTCAAGATTAGTATTGAACTAGGGATTTGGTATAATACATATACACATCCAATAACCACATATTTGTACATTATATATCATATATAAAAACAAGCACCATAAGCGATAAAGATAAAATTGTGATGATTATGGCCTCCCAACATAGTCTTTCAAAGCTAATTGAAGATTAAGTTCATCTAGCATTCTTTCATCACATAAATAAATAAAAGATGATAAACCCTAGTCCTTGGATTCTTCAATCACGAGCAGCAACCATGGACAATCCATCGTCGTTGATGATTGTTCTACATTCATCCTTCTTCATATTCACCATGTTTCATATCATAGATCCTAGACTCTATCTGAGATATTGCATCATATGTAAGAGAAACCTCAAGTTAGATTTGAGAGGAATAAGGTGGTAAGCCATACATATGAAACATATAGAAAAAGTATGACATGAAAGCCACCTTAGGAACTACAAATAATCAACCAGAGGCAATAAAAACAATCACAATTAGGGTTTTCCCATAATCATACATCAAGCACCAAATAAAACCATTTTTGAGGTTTTTCTTTGTATTTTCATATATATTATCATATTAATATATGATTGTGGTGATATAATCAGGACATTGTCATTAACTGAATTTATACATCAATCAATTTCATCATATGAAATATTCAAGATACCACCATCTAACGACAAAACACAGTTCATAATAAAGAAATACGATAAAGAGAATTAGATGTAGCTAAAATACCACTATTGGTTTCTTGGGAGCAGAAATGCAGTAAAATCAAATTTTCTCAAGAATCATTTGAATATATATGTCTAATGTAACATTACCAAATTAGGGTTTGCTAGTTTATGCTTATCGTGATAGAGGTTCCAATTATTCAACTTGTAATGCTTAGTGTAAATCTAGACCATCCAATATACATCTCTTTCTAGTCTCATCGTACCATACATCAGAACTCATTGCCAATGTCTTTGGCACTCTGAAGGTAGCATCAGGATGTGTGTAGAAAACTGACTTTTTTGTGGCAGATCACAAGAATATATGGTTGACTACTAGTGACAGATCATCTGATTTTATCAGTGATTGGCATAGATCCCAAAATTTCCTCTTGTGAATTGCACCATTCCATAGCTTAAATAGTTTGTGGAATGTATTATTTTGTCATGGAGACCTTCTGCTCATTTTACATGGTGGAAATGTAGCTTCTCATCTAGAATGAATTTTTTGTGAAATTTTGTCTCCACACTATCCACACAAGTGCTCAAAGATGACCTAGGGTTTCTAGTATCCTCTCTCTCTCTCTCTCTCTTCCTCACTATGAGTTTCACTTAAGGTTTTTCTAATACTAGAGGTGACAATGAGAAGATAGGATTTCATTTTATGCCATTATGACATCCTCTCATATCATATATATAGATGAGTGGAGAGGTTAGGATTTCCTAAACTCTGTTTGGCCAAGCTATGAGCTTCCTCACATAACAATGCATTCTATCACCCACTAGGTCTACCTAATTCAATGTTCCACAAGCCCTAGTTTGTACAGACATTGTAACAACTGGGCCCACTTCCCAAGGCTCTAGTAGAGTTTTAGGAATGTTGACTAGACCCATAAATCACCACTAGCCTTAACTGTATGCTTTGTTCTCAGTCATAAATAATCTAGAATCAACATTCTGAATGGTCACCATCCTAGTACTACTCCAAGTTGAGCATGCTTAACTTTGGAGTCCTTACTCATGGACTTCGTAAAAAGTTTTGACCTAAGTTTTACATGTTATCCATATTTTGATAATGACTTAGCCTTTACATTCATATGTATATAATATGTTTATTTGAGATTGATTTCAGGCATTAGGTACATGAAAAGGATCAAATCTATCAAGCCCTAGCTTGTTCTAGTTCAAGTCAAAAGCAAAGCAAATGCACTTTTGTGGAAAACACTCTAAATCACCTTATATTATTTTGCAATCATTTGTATTGACGATATCACTTGTAACTAAGATGAATAAAAATCAGGAACCCTTATTTTGAACATTTGATCACTCAAAAATAATTTTCGAAAATTCATTATAGGATGTTGATCGGTCAAGATTGAAACTCAACTGATCCCTTGATGGATTTTGAGAATTCTTTAGTATGGTCGAGTTTACCACCCATAGAACTCGACCGATCCATGTACCCAGCAAAACTAATTTCAAGCGATCGATTGAGTTGCACACATGACATACTCGGTTGATGTTTCAAATTGGATTTAGCACATAGTGTGATCGGTCGAGTTACCTTTATGAAAACTCGACCGACTGTATTGTATAGAAAATGCAGAAAAGGTGATTCCAACCATTGGAGTGTTGTAAAACTCAAAATTATATCTGTTGCAACACCTCCAAATAGTTAAAAAATGTTCTTAAGTGTTCCTACCTTTTAGTAGAAACCTTTATCTGTAAATAGGACCTCTTGGAGTTCATTCTAAGGTTGCCCCTTCATGGTATTCAAGATCCTTGCTATAGTTGAGTTCATCCCATCCACTTGAGCCCTTTCTCTCTCTTGATTACACTTCAATTCGTAATTATGAGTAGGATTTGTGTGTGAGAGAGAGAGATACTTCATTGTATGCTTGTAAAGCTCTCAAATCTTCTCTTTTCCCAACCCATGTCTTCAAGATCAAGTTGGTGAAAGCTTCTCTAAGTGAAGGAGAAGGTGCAAGCTTCTTCAAGCCATAGAATAAGATGCATTAAGCTTCTTTGAGTGAAGGAGGAGGACAAGGCAGAAGATCCAAGGAGCTGAGTGGGTAAATCCTTCAAGGAAAAAGACTCGGTGCAAGAAGCAGATATCCTTGGTGAAGGCATCCAGCTACTTGCAAGAGTGGGTAAGACCTTGCAGAGGTATAATACTAGGTCTTCGATAAGTAAGACCTTGGTTGTAAGGTTATTGGCTCCCTTGACCTCAAAGGGAAGCTGGGTATCCTTTTTCCAAAAAAGAAGGTCAATTGTATGTCTTATAATGGAATATAAGTATGTATAGGTTGAAAAATCTTAGTTCTTGACCTCTCTAGGTAGTGGACTAACTCTCTCCTAGTTTGGATAGTGGAACCATTCTAAAACATCTTGGTCAATTGATTGCTTCATTCTCTCTCATCATTGTTATGTATGTTTAGATTACCATCAAATTCACTATTTGCAATTGTTCCTAGTTGAAGTAACTTGAAGCTCTAACAAGTTTTGTGCAAGTTTTTTTAGCTCTATTCACCCCCCTCTAGAGCCCTTTGATCCTACAAAAAGGAGGTGCACCTTGGTAATATGGGTAGTTGAATTGATCCTTTAGACCATTTTATGTGAGACCTCAAATCTTAGGATGTTGGATTCACCCCCTCTTAAACTCTTGACTTCCTTGTCAGGCTTAACTATATTGCCTCATAACATTTCCCCATTTCAGTGCAGACCCAGAATGGAACATGGGCACCCAGATCTCTATCATGGCTACCAGTGCAAGGGTGGTTACATCACCAGAGACAACCCTGTCCAACATGCCTAGACTGCATGGCAATTCCACCCCTCTTCCCTTTCCAACATTATCTTTTTTTTCATTTTATTTCACATGTAGGTTGGTTTTTAAAATTAGTTTTCTTATGTTCCTTAATTATGCAGTTTGACCTTTATCTAGTTCCCAATGAATGGATGAAACTTCGTTGTAATTATTTTTTCACAAATACCATAATTAGAAATCACCATGTCACCTAGGACCCCAAACTAGCATTTCTCCTTGGAAATGTTGGCAAGCCATATTGCATCGATAAGAATCAAACATTTTTTTTCTATTTTAAACTGTTGATAACTTATCATATCTTTTGTATAATGTGGTGACAAGAAGAACTGAACCCATACAATGACTCCCCAAATCTTTTTTGAGAAGCATATGCCATTCCCCTTCCACCCTTCACCTCACAAAAAAGGAAAATAAAAACCACTGTATGCCTAACACCAAGTCTAAGGTGGCATGATCATTCCCCTCATACCATTCTTCCATACCCCTCATGAATTTAAAATAGTGTACCATAAAAAGATGCCAACATGCACACTAAAAAAATGCAATCAATGAACTAAAGTACATAAATAAAAAGATCTCAAGTCGAATAGAGGAGTGATCATGTTTTTCCATACCCCATTCATCCCTGTTCCTATGCAAAACTTACAAATAATTGTGGGAGTGTCAAAGTGAAAGCGAGATATAGCCTGTTTATTTACAAATTCTTCAGATAGAAATAAGCTACAAGATATGTTTTAATAGGAAATGTGGAATTTTATGTTTTGTGATTCTAGGAGATTGGGTCGCTTGGCTAAGAAAGGAGGTAAGGAACAAAGTGATGCTATTAGGGTGAGGAAATACATGTTGTGAGTATCGTTTGGAATAAGTTGTGATTTATTATTGCTCGAGGATGAGAAAACATTCAAGTTTGGGTTATTTTGATGAATGCATATTCATATCTTTTCAAAATGCATATCTTAAGATTTATTTAGGATTTTATCTCAATTTTTTCATTTTTGTAAATAATTGCAATTTACTTACTCTTGGCCTAATAATTAAAATTCTTATAGTTTTTGCTAATGTTTTGTAGATTCAACCCTCAATCACAATTTCTCATCTTCAAAAGTCAAAAACCTCTTTCATTACTCAGAAACCAAGGACTTCATTTCCATATTCCCAAGATTTTCAACATTTGAGTCGACTGGTTCAACAAATGAACCAAGCAATCCACTCATCTTAAGTGCCACACTCTAAATTCTAGTCATCCATTATGTGGAATTGATTGAGCGACTCCTTTTTCATTTACCCTATGAAGTTCCCTATTCAACACATGAAACGGGAATTTCATACCACAAACTGATCAAGTCAGAAGTCTGAACTGGGTGATTCAAAGTGGCAAGTGACTGATTCACATTCCTTAGTGACCAAGCCTTGGTCAAAAAGTGCTGCTACCCTTTCCTTAGGGTTTTGACTTACTTCCCTAGACCTTGACATGCACAGATCCAAAGCGAGCGATTCACACTATGAACCAGTCAGTTCACAATCCACAAACAATCTTTCTCAGCAGTCACCAACATATTTTTCTTCCCCATCTTAGACTTTCCACCCTTCGTTCCCCTATAAAAGAAGGGGGGACTCCACAAAGAAGGATATTTGAATTTTTGTACTTTTTCTTGGTTTTAGCACTTGTTATTTTCTTTCTTGGAATTCTTACACTTGTACTCTTTGATCTTCAATGAAAGTTCTGGTTTCATTTTTGTTCTTGATCTTCTTTTGTATCAACAAAGAACTAAGAAAAGCAGCCATTTAATTGGCAATACATCAGAGTCCCTTGGGATTCTTATTTTCACTAGCATATGACTCCTCTTCTTTCTTCGTTCGTGCCTTCCTTTATCTCCATGAATCGCGAGTAGTTTCCTTATATTTGGGCATGGGGAGTAGTCCCATGGCCATGGTGGACTAGATCAATATAATTTTGTGGCATAATTGGTTAGATGGCATTTTGTTTGATATATCGCTGGTTTTATCAACTTGATCTCTTGATTTTACTACACGTTAGTCTTAGGTGATGAGATCTCAATCCCCAAGGCTCGAAACAACCAAACAAATGCGTAAAGCTCTAGATATGATCATAGAAGGAGCTTTATTTGGATAATCAAACAAATATCTACAAACACATGGATGAATGGGTTTGCAAGAAGTTCAACTTTTGTAAATGTATTTGAGGTGTTTTCACATGCCTTCATCTAACTTGTTTTCTCTTCATAAGTTTTGTTGATCTAGTTCAGACAGGCCATGGTGGTAAAACACGTGCCCCAATATCTTTTATCATCAAACTAATCTCCATTTCCCCATCATTTGTTTTCCAATCGATCTCATTACTTCTTGCAATTAAATTCTATTCATAGATAGTTTTCTTACTTGTTCTTAGCTTAACTCACTCTTTTATTATTCTTAGCATAACTCTCTCTCTTTTATTGTTCTTAGTGTAATTTTTTATTACCTTGTTCTTAGTGTAATCTCTCTTATTCTAGAATAACCAAAATCCAATCAACGATCTTTCAATTCTGCAACCAAATAAAATTATTCAAAGCAAGACAATTCTAATCCAAATCTCAATCACGTTGTCTTATGGGATCGACCCTTTCTAACTCACTTTAATTGGTGTTTTGCCCTTAACAAAAGGTTAAACTTTACCAATTGACCCCTAGTGAATTGGTGTGCAAACGACACATATCACCACACAACTGGAGTAAGAGTATACCTATGAAAAAGAGATCGTCCATGCTAATAACATCATTATAGTTTTATTGCATAGTCTAGATCCTTGGATGGCCAATCCTCCTATGACTCTTAATTGGCTCAAAGATTTGATGTTTTGCTTAGTTTAGCCTTGTTGGAGTTTGCATCTCGTATACTAACTCATATGCTACTTTGCAATTTTTCCCTAAAGGTTGACAAATATTTATGAATCTTCTTCAATTGAGATGATATGGTCTTGGAACCATTTTACTCACAACTAGTGTAACCTTGTTTTAGCTTCTATAAGTGGCTAGCCTACCCAATTTTCTTTTTAGATTTATATTGGGTAGGGGATATACTTCTTAGTAAAATAAATTTACACAAAGAATTATCTATGGTTGTACTATAGACTTGGTTATGCTCCATATCTTCCTCTTATATGTTTTCCACTTCATCTTATCAACTTCTCATCCATATTTTTGCTACTTTTTAAGGGTTGTTCCTTCTTAGGCGCTGAAGTTTTTTTCTTTAAATAGTAGATAATGAAACTAATAGTTAATAACAATAACTAGCACACTGGCCCTGTAGGTGATGGTTTCAACAGAAAGTGATTGATGTATCTATCTTGGGTCAAATATGTTGAGCCATTATTTAGTTTAAGATTGTTAATTCTTGAATACAAGTCATTATTGTTGGTTAATTCAGTAGCATTAATAGCGTATCACTCCTTATTTTCTCAGTAAGAGGTATAAATGATTAAAGTTGTGTTTGTAGTAGTAGAAATATAATAATAACCAAACCAAATCCCAAGAACCAGTGTACATGTTGCTCCTATGATATTAGATGAATGGAAGAGGCACTATTCCAAAACTAAGACTAATTTTTGTGAGGTTGAAATCAAAGGTAGTTTTATTTACTTTCTATTTGTTTGTATTAATGATTTGTATGCTTCTATACTTTTATCAAAGGTGACATGATGGGACAATGCGCATGTAGAAATAACTTCTTCATGCTCTGTAGTGAACATTTGATTGTGTATGATCCTATCAATATTTTTTCAGAAATGAACTATTATTCTCCTTTTCTAAAAAAGTTGCTAGCTAAGTTTGTCTCTCTCTAGTTTTGAAATGTGGTATGATATCAAGGCTTTGGTATATACTTGCAAGGAGTTGTTTTTACTCTAAGGATCTACTAACTTATTCTATTGGACATATGCACATCTATCATAAAAATTTGAAGTAATATACTGGCAAGGAGCTGATGTTCTTTCTAGTATCTACTATCTCTTTCTATGGTATTATGATCAAAAGTTTCTTGTTTTGCACTAGCAACTACATGCATAAGCATTGTTTCTCTAAAGCTCTAAAGTTTGGTTATAACTTTATCAGAAAGAGGAAGAAGAGGATCAATTGTGCTTGATGTGACATTACTTGGTTATATTTCTATTTACATAAGAGAGGAGCTATTTGTTCTTTCATTTCTAGAAAAAGACATCTGGACCTTCCTTTTGTAGATCATATGTTGGATCCTCAACTCTGATTGTCTTGTAATATCTATTAATACATTCAAATGATTTATCCTTTTCATTTTTTTAAAAGTTTGATACACTGTAAACAAAAATTTTTAATCCTTGAAGCCAATTACTAAATCCCCAAGATAGATAATTTTTTGGATTTGCTTTTGACCATTTAGCTCAGTTGGACCTTCATGTGAGCAATAATGATGTGATTCAATTTTTAGTTTTAGGCATAGAGAATTTCATTCATGAAAGACCACCTCACAACTTCAAGCTTCTATTTTATCTACTATCTTCTTTTTAGATTACAGATCATTTTCATATCTCCAAGAGCTATTTCAATTTTCTTCTTGGGTTCATAATTTCTTATCTGCATATCCTGATGTATGTAACTAATCAATTAACACTAACACATTGGTAAGATCTTTAATCGATCTTATATTCTTGTTGTGGTGCATCAAAAGATCAAATGAAGTCTCATCTTCAATGTAAATCCACTTAAGTCATTGATATTCCCTCTTTTGCAACTACATCTCATTTCCAACCAAGTATACAATCTTCCCACACGATACTATAAAAACTAGATCTAAAACCAGTCACCCTTGATGACTACATCACACCCCACCCCTCTAATTGGATCTAACCACAACTTTGTAAGCTAATTAGAAGCATGATACTCAGTTTGTAGCCAACCCTTGGCCCAAACAACCAACCCGTTCTTTTATATCATATTAATGGTTCCCTTATGGTCTTAAAAAGTTTGAGTCATGTATATATGTAGTTGATTGGACCTCTCATTTCCCTACATATTTGAAAGTAATCTTAACACACTTCTAAGTATGTAGAGTTTTGTTGTATGCTAAGCATAGAAGCTCAGAATAATGTTTTTTGTATGTTGTTTAATGTAGTTCAACCATTGTCGTTTAATGTCATGCATGTGTTTGAATTACATGTTTCTTGATAAATGTACCAATTTTGTCTTTCCAATAATGTGTTGTTGAGTATGTAAAAGCCTCTATGTAATTTCTCTTTGTAGGAATGAAACATACTTTAATTCATATTGCTTTTCTATGTGTTCCTAGCACTAAGCATGAGATTGCTCTTCACTTTTATTTTAAATTGAATTCATACGTATGGTATTGAATGAAAAGCATGTACTTGTAGTGTAGGCACCAAGTTGAATGTGATATGGTGCTGAAATTCTAGGAAATGATGAGTTTTTTCTTTAGTACATGAGATAATGGCATTATTTTCTATCACCATACAAATATGGATTAAAGATCTTTTTCCTCAATAAAACCTTTGCAAGACCATCAATGTCTCACCTTAGATGACCTATGTCATGAACCAATATCTATCCATTCTTAGTTTAGTGTTTGTTTGTTTTTTCACATAAGGAGCACTTAACTAGAACTTTTTTGAGTGTTTATCATCCCTAGATAGAGTCTTAATGATAAGCCTTTGGTGAATGTATCCATATATTATTTTTTGGACTTTTTGGTCTAGTTATATTGTTAATGTTTAACATTGAGGAAAACATTACCCATATCATGTACCATATAGCAAGAAGTGCATGCGAATAAACTAATACACTTTTAAAATAGGTGAATACCTAGGTTTTAAGACTCTAGAGGAGAAGATGGCTGATGGCACCACTACAAGGAAGATCACCTATTAAATGTGGCCTCCCGATGGGAGGAAGAAGGAGCAAGACGTGCGATAAAAATGGATCTACTTGACCGATGACCCCTGTAACATACCAAAATCTAGAACCTTATTCTATTCTAGGGTTTAGAAATTTGATACCTTAGTCTTTGGGCTTAGCCAAACAAGGATGAAGATATACCTAATAGTAGTAAATTGTAACTATAATATGATAATGAATGAATAAATGACCCTAACATATATGCATGAAAACAAATATGACATAGTACCTTCATATTAATCATGAGACCAATAATAGGTACATAAAATATGTCACATGTGATAATGTTGTTAAGAAAAACAATAGAAGTACTAGGTGTCCATGATTGGGAATAGTGATACATAATTCAAATAAATAAGAAATTGATGAATTTAATGAGTTAAATGATAAACATAAATTTCGTGCACAATAATAATATATAATACATTTGGTTGTAATATAAAGGTATAAGACACAATTGGATGAATAATAAAAATAATATTGAGATAATATGATAGATAAAATAATCATGGCTCAGAAATAATAATTATGCATAACTCATAGAAGGAATATTAATTGGTTAAAGATAACTTCAAATGCATTTTCTTTGGATATAGTATGGCTTGGAGGCCAAGTTTCACAAAATTGGGATAATAATAACTATATCAATTTTATTTAGAAAAGAAAAGGTGATTTTCCTCCAAAATATGAAATAGTATTTAATGACTCTAAAAGCAAACTAATCTTGGATTCGTAATCTACACCTTAAAAATAGCATTTGGGTGAATTTTCATTTAATTTGAAATATATTTGATGAAAAGGTGAAGTTAAGGGAGAGAAAGTGTGTAGAACCTTTAAAACATTAATTAATATAACAAACAACTTCAATATGTGAAATTAAAGGAAAAATCATATCCAACATACTTAATGCAACTTGTGGGTGAATTTTCATCAATTTTGGAGAATCCTAGAGTCATTAATGCATGATGAAAGAGAAAAAATATTTTCTTAGTTAATGAATCAAATGTCTTCAAAAGTGAAAACTAATGCCATATTCGGATTCTACACATTCATATTAGGTTGAGTGTCAAATTTTAATTAATTTGGAGTTTGTTTGCACCCTTTTTTAAAGAGCGAGAAAAGTTACATAATAATTTCATCATTTTATTTGAATTTGATTATGAAACACATTTAATGTGTCACACATCCTATTTTTCGACCAATTTTCATTTTTATCTACACACTTGCTTTGAACTATGGATTCGCGATCCGATGACTCCCAGGTGTTTTCTAGCTCATGACTAGAAAGGAAATTGGAGCAGTTCGCACTCGATTTTCGAACTGGATTTTCTTACTCCCTGATCCACCTCCGCTCGAGATTTTTGTTCCATTTTGTTCCAAAAATGATTACACACCCATACATACCTAACTCTAACCCTATTGTCGTGTATTTTGTATAAGCCTAATTCTTGGGCTCCATGGTGCCTCAGTCACCTTGGGAAAACCCTAGATACATGCTCATACCTATAAATAGAACTATCAGATGCTTATTCTCTCCTTGCCTAATCATCCCCTCCACCCAATTCCCGTGCACTTTGTGTGAGTTTCTATCAGCAATTGATTCATAAGTTACGGTTTGCGGTGGATATTTCTTCCTCTCCTCACCAACTCTGACCAATTCCTTGCCTTAGTAGGTTCGAATGATCATCCCCTTCCTTTATGTCAACTTGCTTTCTTGGATTGACACGCCTCTTGGGTTTTACCTAAATCTCAACCAAGCTGCTTCAAGTAGATATGGTGTGAGTCAGGGAAGAAGGATCTCCTCAGTGTTTTTACTCATCTATCCTTCTCGCTTCTTCTTCTTCATTTTCTCACATGTGGGCATGATGGTCTTTTCACTCTATTTTGATTCATGCATGACTGAAGCCACGCGAGCATTGGTTGGACGACATGGCCATGTCTAATTGGGCCATGTCAGTGGCCTCGGGCCCGTTCTTTCCTCCTCTCTCGTTACTTTCTAACTTATTTGGAATTTTCTAGTTTTCTGAATGGTTAACATTCTAAAAATTATATCTTTTGACTCGCCTGTCCAAAAATTAAAAATAAATATGTTCTAAAATTGGAAAAATGAGATATTTCAAATAAAAATAATTTTAGAGTCTGATTTCCATGATATTGAAGAATGATTTTTGAGGGTCTAATTAATTAATATAAAAAGCCCTAAAATCGGTAAATAATTCATATTAATTCCAAATTAAGTAAATAAATGTGTTTTCTTGTGCCGACGAGCAGTAGCTCAGGTGGTTGCAGCACGTGGCCCCTCATGAAGGGTCCCAGGTTCAAATCTCCCTGGTGGTATGGTTCAAAATTATTTCTCCCATAGCTCAGCTGGCCTCTGTACGACTTAATGGGCTATGCTCCTTACGGGAAGGGGCTGAGCTCCCCAGGTTGGGCTCAGTGCAAGCCTTACATGTCTCCTGGGTTACCAAAAAAAAATGTGTTTTCTTGATCAGGAGAATCTAATAAATCATTTGGTCTAGTTTTTTTTTGACCAAAATCCAATATTTTATAAGAAGGTCTAGAATTAGGGTTTGCTTCACATTATACAATATAAAACCCTAATACATGTGGATATTTTGTAAACATGAAAAGGTGATCTTAGAAAACAACTAGATTGGTGAAGAGTGTTTCTAGGACTCTGGTTCAAGGTATGATTGCATCCCCTATTATTTCTATATCGAGCAATTTCTAATTTCTCTCTCTAAATTTAGGTTTGCATCCCCTATTATTCCTTTTAAGAAATTAAACTAGTTTTCTTCTTTCTCTTGGTCCTATGGACAATCAACCTACACAATGTTCTTTTCTCTTTTGAGAGCATATTTCTTGTGGAATACCTAATTTTTTTATGATCTTGTGATCAAATTATTATGATGGACATTCTTTTGGGATCTATCCTATATATTATTTCATGGTGGAACTTTACTTGGTGATTTGCGCTCTTTTTGTCCAATTTTGTGGTGGTTTTATATATTGTCATTTATGTGGTGACACATCTTATTTAATCTGACTATACTTTATACTTGCCTCTACATTAAGCATGTTATGTGAATTAGTAGCCCTAGAATAGTGTAAGTACATTAGTTTTTGGGTTGTGTTCCCTTATTATGTTTTGGGATGGAGGTTGTGTGCCCCATACCCGAGTTTCAAGTTTGTGAGGCTTGGACCACCTTTATATATATTGGGAGTCTAGCAGTATGTTATTCTCTATCAGGTTTCAAGTTTGTGAATCTTGGCCACCTTTGTTATTTATATTGTTCTAGTGCTATGCTTATCTCACATGCATGCATTTTGATGATTATTATTGATGGGTTGTGAGCCCTAATTCTTGACATTTTCTTGTGTGATACAATCTTTATGTTTTATTTAATGGCAAGTATTTCTCTTGTTAAACATCTTTTGAGTTTCTTATTCTTTCATGCCCAATTGGGTAGCTCTTTTCTTTTTCCATGGGAAGCCTTTATTTTGACGTCCTTCATTTCTTAACATTGCTCATTACTCGATTTAGTATGAACATACCAACTTTTGCTGATGTCTTCTACTTTTCTCCTTTTTTTGGGATACACTTCCAACCCTAGATTTAGGTCAAGGAAGTGACAACTAGGTTGGACAATGACCTCAACAAGTTTAGCTAAAACGTTGTGGGAGACTTTCTTGAAGTTGTTAGGTGATCCTCAGCTAGTCCTATGTTTAGTTAGTTTTTCCTTTATCTCACCCTGCATGGTGAAAAGCCAGTGATGATAACAAGTTAGTAATGGTTAGATACATCTTTAAATTTTGCTGCTACTTTTAGTGTTATGATACTTACGTGTTGAATGAATTAGTTATCATCCCTTTTGCAAAAAAAATATGTTGATGTTTAGTTATGTGGAATGATGCCTTTTTGTTTTAGTAGAGAGTGGATCCCCTATGGGTCCCACTCTTTACAACATGATATTAGAGCCAGTGGTTTTTGATTATCTAACTATTTCAATTTTGTCTCCCTTAGGATGTGTAACATTTTTCATAGGTTGCTTATACCTAGTACCCTTGCCTTGTGCAGGAAAAACCCTCATGATTGGAGATAACTCATCTATTGACAACCAATTTGATTATGAGACACCCCATAATCCTAGGTTTGGGATGCCAAGGATGGATCCTCCCTTAACCCCTCTGGTGACTCAAGTTACTCCTCCAACCAGAAGTGGACCATCAGTAGGTCAGGGAACCTCAGCCTGTGCTGCTAATGCAAGTACAATCATCACAGATGAGAAAGAGTTAGCCATTCTTTGACAGCTTGTTATCAGATCGATGGAAGAGAAGCTTAACAACCCACATGTGCATAATAAGACTAAGGAGCAGTCAATAATGGAATTCATGAACATGCAACCACCCTATTTCAAGGGTGAAGGTGAAATAGATATGGTCAATAAAGATGATGACTAGGTATTAGCCATAGAACATACTTTTGATGGAATTACATCCTCCACACCAAAAGGTTAGGTTTGCTTCATATGTTCTAGATGGACTCACTCAAGTTTGGTGGAATTGGATAACAAGGACTCATGATATCTCGACCATGACCTGGGAGTAGTTCTTGGTGATTTTTTGTGGGAATTACATCTACACTGCTACCCTAAAGAAGAAGAAAGTAGAATTCTATAGTTTGAAGAAAGGTTCCCTATTTGTTTTTTCTTACGTACAGAAGTTTCTGTTGCTTGAAATCTATGCATGTGGACCCAGTGAAGAATGTCGAGAGGACCTATATCTCCAAGGACATAACTACAATGTGGGTCATGCTATTATTCCACAACTACCCTTGAACTTTCAACAAAAGGTTGATAAAGATTTGGCTGTGGAATCTTACTGAGGGTTTCAACCTAAGGAGCTTTATAAGAAGAGGAAGTTTTCAAGTGATTATCAGAAGAAGGAAAAGTGTGCTAAGTGTAATGGATACCATCCACCAGGGAAGTGTTCTCATGTTGGTAATCAAGATAGACCACGACGTAGCACTCTAGTAATATGTCATAATTATAAGGAACCTAGACATTTTCACCCTTTGTGCCCCCAATTTCATAATGGGCATGTACTAGTTCAAAAAAAACAACCACAGGTGCCTCCTCAGAATCATGGAAACAACAATAATAAAGGAAGACATGTGACAGATGTGATGGAAGAATATTTTCTTTGAAGGGTCAAGAAGTCTATTACGATGATCTTGTTGAAGGGAACCCTTAGTCCAATAGTCAGACTTTAAAGTTATGTTTCCATTTTGCATGATACCTTTGTGGAGGAAGGTAAGGAAGTGTTTGTGGTTATCCTTATACCTATAGAGTAGTTCGACTATTCAAGATAAATTTTTAAGGGGTGGTAAATAGTTTATATTTATATTTTGAAGATCAAATCCCCTTTAAGGGGTGGTATGCTGTAACATACAAAAATCCAGAACCTTATTCTATTACAGAGTTAAGAGGTTAGATACCTTAGTCTTTGGTCTTAGCCAAACAAGGATGAAGATATACCTAATAGTAGTTAATTATAACCATAATATGATAATGAATGAATAAATGACCCTAACATATATGCATGAAAACAAATATGACATAATACCTTCATATTAATCATAATACCAATAAAAATACATAAAATATGTCACATGTGATAATGTTGTTAAGAAAAATAATAAAAGGACTAGGTGTCCATGATTAAGAATAGTGATACATTCAAATAAATAAGGAATTGATGAATTTCATGAGTTAAATAATAAACATAGAGAATTTCATGCACAAGTATAACATATCATCCTTTTAGTTGTAGTATAAAGGTATAAGATACAATTGGCTGAATAATAAAAATAATATGATAGATAAAATAAGAATGGGCCACAAATACTAATTATGCATAACTCATAAAAGGAAGATTAATTGGTTAAAGAGAACTTCAGATTTGTTTTCTTTCAATATAATATGGCTTGCAGGCCAAGTTTCACAAAATTGGGATAATAATAATTATATCAATTTTATTTAGAAAATAAAATGTTATATTACTCCAAATATGATATAAAACATTGAATGACTACAAAAGAGAAAATTAATCTTGGATTCATAATCTAAACCTTAAAAATAACATTTGGGTGAATTTTCATTTAATTTGGAATATATTTGATGAAAAGGTGAAGTTAGGAGAGAGGTGTGTAGAACCTTCAAAACATTAATTAATATGACAAACAACTTCAACACGTGAATTTAAATGCAAAATCATATCCAACATGCTTAATGCGACTTGTGGGTGAATTTTCATCAATTTTGGAGAATCCTAGAGTCATTAATGCATGGGGAAAGAGAAAAAAGATTTGCTGAGTTAATGAATCAAATTTCTTACAAAAGTGAAAAATAATTCCATATTTGGATTCTACACATGCATATTGGGTTGGGTGTCAAATTTCAATTAATTTGGAGTTTGTTTGCACCCTTTTTGGAGAGAGAGAAAAGTTACATAATAATGCCATCACTTTATTCAAATCTGATTAGGAAACACATTTAATGTGTCACACATCCTATTTTTCAACCATTTCATTTTTAACCACACACTTTTTTTGAACTATAGATCCACAATCTGACGACTCTCAGGCATCATCTAGCTCGCGACTAGAAAGGAAATTGGAGCAGTTCACACTCAATTTTTCAATTGGATTTTCTTGCTCCCTGATCCACCTCTGCGTGTGATTTTTGTTCCATTGTCTTCCAAAAATGATCACACACCCATGTATACCTAACTCTAACTCTATTGTCATGTATTTTGGAAACACCTAATTCTTGAGCTCCAAGGTATCTCGGTCACCTTGGAAAAACCCTAAATACATGCCCATAACTATAAATAGGACTACTCGATGCTTCGTCTCTCCTTGCCTAACCATCCTTTCCACCCAATTCCTATGCACTTGGTGTGAGTTTCTTCCAGTAATTGATTCTTGGGTTAGAGTTTGCAGCGGCTATTTCTTCCTCACCTCACCAACTCTGACCAACTCCTCACCTCAACAGGTTCAAATGATCGTCCCCTTCCTTTCTGTCGACTTGCTTTCTTGGATTAACACACCACTCGGTTTTGCCAAAATATTAGCCAAGATAATTTGAGTATCCATGGTGAGAGTCAGGGGAAGAAGAATCTCCCCAATGTTTTTACTCATCTACCCTTCTCACTTCTTCTTTCTTCATTTTCTCGCGCGTGGGCATGGTCTTTTTGCCTTGTTTTGATTCACACATGATTGAAGACACACATGCATTGACTAGACAACATGACCACCTCTGATTGGGCCATGTCATAGGGCCTGATCCTATTCTTTCTTCCTTTGTCGCTATTTTCCCGCTTATTTGGAATTTTCTAGTTTTCTGATTGGCTGACATTGTAAAATCATATCTTTTGACTCACTTGTCCAAAAATTAAAAATAAATATGTTCTAAAATCAGAAAAATGAGATCTTTCTAATAAAAGTGATTTTAGAGCCTAATTTCCATGATTTTGAAGAATGGTTTTTGAGGATCTGATTAATTAATATAAAATCCCTAAAATTGCTAACTAATTCATATCAACTTCAAATTAAGTAAATAAATATGTTTTTTTGATCATGAGAATCTAATAAATTGTTTGGTCTAGGTGTTGTAACCAAAATATGAGATTTTATAAAAATTTCTAGAATTAGGGTTTCTTACACATTATACATTATAAAATCCTAATACATGTGGATGTATTATAAATCTAAAAAGGTAATTTTGGAAAACAACTAGATTTGTGAAGAGTGTTTCTAGGACTCTGGTTTAAGGTATGATTGCATCCCATATTATTCCCATATTGAGCAATTTCTAATTCCTCTCTTAAAATGTATGTTTGCATCACCTATTATTCCTTTTGAGTAATTAACCTACTTTTCTTCTTTCTCTTGGTCCTATGGACAATCAACCTACACAATATTATTTTCTCTTTTGAGAACATATTTCTTGTGGAATACCTTATTTGTTTCTGATCTTGAGATCAATTTATTATGATGGACCTTCTTTTGGACTCTATCCTATATGTTATTTCATGGTGGAACTTTATGGTGATGCATGCTATTTTTGCCCACTTTTGTGGTGGTTTCTTATATTGTCATTTATGTGGTGACAAATCTTGTTTAATCTAACTATACTTTATACTTGCCTCTACATTATGCATGTTATGTGAATCCGTATCCCTAGAGTAGTGTAAGTAGATTTCTTTTTGGGTTGTGTGCCCTTATTATGTTTTGGAATGGAGGTTGAGTGCCCCGTACCCAGGTTTCAAGTTTGTGAGGCATGTCCTACCTTTATATATATTAGGAGTCTGGCAGTACGTAATTTTCTATCTGGTTTCAAGTTTGTGAGGCTTGGCCACCTTTGTTATTTATATTGTTCTAGTTCTATGCTTTTCTCACATGCACGCATGTTGATGATATTATTTATGGGTTGTGAGCCTTAATTTTTTACATGTGCTTGTGTGGCACAATATTTATGTTTTATTTAATGGCAAGTATTTCTCCTTTTTAACATCTTTCGAGATTCTTATTCTTTTATACCTAATTGGGTAGCTCTTTTATTTTTCCATGGTGAGCCTTTATTTTGATGTCCTTTATTTCTTACCATTGCTCAATACTCGATTTAGTATACACATACCAACTTTTGCTGATATGTGCATACTTTTCTCCTTTTCCTGGGGTATGCTTCCAACCCCAGATTTAGGTCAAGGAGGTGACAACCAGGTTGGACTAGGGCATCAACAAGTTTAGTTGAAACCTTATGGGAGACTTTGTTGAAGTTGTTAGGTGTCCTCAGCTAGTCTTGTGTTTAGTGAGTTTTTCCTTTGTCTCACTCTACATGGTGAAAGACTAGTGATGATAACAAGTTTGTAATGGTTATATACATCTTTAAATTCTGCTGCTACTTTTGGTGTTATGATACTTACATGTTGAATGAATTGGCTATCATCCCTTTTATGAAAAATTTATGTTGATGTTTGGTCATGTGGGATGATGCCTTTTTTGTTTTAGTACGGAGAGGATCCCCTTTGGGTCCTAGTCTTTACAACCCCTATGTGCTAGGGGTTTTCCAATGATGAGCTCAACATGGAGGGGAGTGAAACAATTGATTGATTGCACGGTGGTTGGAGCCCGATCATTCAACAAAATCAATATACATGGGGAGATTAGGAGATCACGTAGGAAGGGAGATGCTTGACCAGAGTCCCCTATGTGCAAGGGTTTCTCTGACTACTAGCTGCACACTTGGTAGATGATGATGCATCAGGGAGGGGAGCACACCGATAGAATCATAGGGTTACGACCAAAGCTATCTCTAATCGTACCAAAAAATAGGAATACACAGGGAGATGGGGAGATCATGTGGGTTGGATTGGCACTTCCATTTTTTCTATTATAAACTCTTTTAAAAATAATTTGGTTATTGGAAGTGGCATAAAAAATGAGGGAGTTAAGATTATAAAGAGTACTATTTGTCTTGAAATATAATTTTTGTAGTAGTTACCATGAAATACAATTATTTTGTTTACATTTTTATATTTTGTAAAGATAAATAGTTTTTAACCAAAAATTGAATATATGTAGTTTAAACAAACCGTAGATAATTTATGTTTTTTTGTATTGGAAACCAAATTTTCTCAGCTTGGCAAGACGACTGGTACTTCTAAATTCCTCTCACAACTATTACCACATATTACCTCACTGTATACCTCTCACATATAGTGTTTTGAATTATATGTATTAAATATGACATTGCTTTGTTTAAGGTGATATGGAAAACATACACATAATCCACTTAATCAATTAGGAACACATTTGCAAGCCTAAATCACAAGGTGGATGGGGTATCATTGACATCAAATTCCACTCCCATTGCCTCATTCAAAAAATAACAACTTCTCTTCTCATTTATAAACCAACTATTTGGATAGAAAACACTATGTAGAAATACTATAGGCATCAATATCCTTGTCACAATACTAGAAAATACAACATCTCCCCATTGTGGCATTATTTTAACTAAACCATCTATATCTTTTTAATATACCATCACGATTCATCCTCCCTACTTCCCTCTTTCACCTTTGTGGACTGATCCTTAGTTCGATGATTGCTCCATCATAAATTTAAACTCTCCATCACCACCCCACAACCACGTTAAACATTACTAAGGATACTTTATATTCAATATATGTAAATTCTCCCAAAGATTCCTTCAATTAAATCTGTTTAATCAGTTGTAATATACTGTGTTTAGACAACTCTTTTCTCAACCCTTAACACCACATGAAACTATGGATATTGGTAGGTCATACATAATAGGATGTTGATTTGAAAGTTATACATTATCCATATTTTGATAATGACTTAAGCATTCCATTCATATGTATCTACTATGTTTGTTTAAGATTTATTTCAGGCTTTAGGTACAAGAAAAGAATCAAATTACACAAGCCCTAGCTTGTCCAAGTTCAAGTCAAAAGCAATGCAAATGTGCATTTTGGGAAATCACTCCAAACTACCTTAGAATATATTTGTAATAATTTGTATTGACTATATGACTTGTAACTAAGATGAGAAAAAAATTAGGGACACTCAATTCCAACATTTGATCAGTCAAAAATCATTTTGAAAAATTTGTCGCAACAACTTTGTCTGTCGAGTTTGGGTCTCGACCGACCAGTGATGGATTTTTGGAAATGGATCGATTAGTTGATTTGTACACTCACATAACCTGATCGACTGACTCACTAACCAAAACTGATTTTGACTAATCGATTAAGTTTCCCAGGACAAACTCGACCGATAGTTTGATAATTGGCTTTGTCAATTAGTGGATCGGTCGAGTTACCTTTATTGAAACTTGACTGAATGTACTGTATGTAAAATGTAGAAAAAGTGATTCTAACCATTGGAGAGTTGTTAGAAATGAAAAAAAAATCTATTGCAAGCTGTAGAATGACTATTTTTTGTTCTTAAGTGGTCCCACACTCAAAGGAACACCCCCAGCTATAAGTAGGACCTCTTAGAGTTCATTCCAAGGTTGCTCATTCATGTTATCCTTGGTCCTTGCTAAAGTTGAGTGTGTTACAACCCTTTGACCCCCTTTCTCTCTCATTTAAAAAGCATTTTTATGAGGGAGTTAGGCATGTTGTGAGAGAGCTAGATCCATGTTATCTTGTAAAGCTGTCATTCCTTTCATCTTCCCAATCCCCTTTCTCAAAGACCAAAGGATGAAGTGATCTTCTCTGAGTGAAGGAGTAGTTGCTGTTCTTCTTCAAGGTTGAAGAAGGTGTGAATACCTTCTCCAGGTGAAGGAGAAGGACAAGGTGGAAGATTCAATAAGAGTGGGTAATTCCTTTAAGGCCAAAGACTTGATGCAAGTGTGGGTAAGTCCTTGGTGAAGGCTGAAGACATCTTGATCAAGGGGCAAGTCCTTATGTAGGTGAAAGACTCTTGTCTTGAATGGGTAAGTCCTTGGATGTTTGGAGGTCTTCTTGTATCTCTTTTATTGGAATATAAGTATACATGGGTTGCAAAGTCCTAGAGGTTGACCTCTCTGGGTATTAGATTGATGGTTTCCTAGTTTGGATATTGAAACCACTCTAACCATCTTGTCTAAGTGTATGTTTCAATCTCTCTCATCCTTATACTTGTTTAGATAGAACTTCAAATTGAATTTAAGCATATGGTTTTAATTGATACAATTTTGAAGATCTAACTATTCTTGTGAGAATTTTGAATCTCTATTCACCCCCTGTAGAGCCCTTAGATCTAATAAGTGGTATCAGAGAAAGGATTTTCTCCAACAAATTTCCCATGAGATGAGAAGATGGGTGAGAACCTATTGGCTTCCCTCAATCTAGAGGGAGGCTTCTCCATGCACCCCTGGTCTTCGACGACACCAACTTTCTCTATTGGAACTGGTGGATGCACTTCTACATTCAAGGGATGAACTTTGATATGTAGAAGGTGATGATTACACCCTACAAGGAGCCAACCAGAGCTATATCAACATGGGATGAAGTAACCCTAAAGAATGATCAGCTTAATGCCAAAGCAATTAGCATACTCCATGCAACCCTCACTCCATCTGAGTTCAACTGCATCTCCTCATGGGATACAACCTATGAGATACATGAAAAGTTGTGCATCACTTATGAAGGCACAAAGTAAGTGAAGGAGGCAAAAATCTACATGTTGAACAACCTTCTTGTGAACTTCAAGATGGGGAAGAAAGAAGGAGTTTCTAAGATGTACTCAAGGCTCAACATCATCATCAACAACCCAACTACTTTGAGACACACTTTGGATAGAGGAGCAATCAACTCAAAGATCTTCAGGTCTCTTCCAAAGATATGGGAGTCAAAAGTGACCTCCATTGAATAAGTGAGAAGTCATGGCGACATTCCAACTGAGGAGGTTATTAGCAATCTACAATTTCATGAGCCAAGACTTGACAAGTAAGAAGAGGAAGATAAACAAGAAGATAAGGAAGCAAGGAAGATCAAAGATAGTGCCTTTAAATCTCAAGTGAAGACTCTCATCCTCCAACTTGCATGCCAGACCTCTCCCTCCTCCTCAGGTGAAGATGATGGCCATAGTGAGCATGAAGCCAACTTCTCCAAGGGAAAGTACTTCAAAGGTAAGCAATCTTCTTCTTCTACTCCAAGGCGCTACAAGTGTGGTCAAAAGGACACTACAAGAGTGAATGTCCTAAATCTACAAAGTCACATCACAAGAATAGCCCCAAGAAGGAGGAAGAGTACAAGAAAGATAGCAAATACAAGAGGAAGGACAAGAAGGATAGAAGGAACAAAGACGCAACTCATTCATCTTAGGAAGGATCATCCTCTAGTGGCTCAAGCTCCAATGAGGATGGAGAGTGCCACCTTGCACTCATGGCCTCTACTAGTGAAGAAATTGATGAGGTAAGTGAGGTAAGCTTGCTTGAGTTAGCTAAAGAAACTCTTATTGAGATGCTTGTTACTACATGTTCTTCTTATTCCGAATGTAAATCTAAAAAGAAGAGGTAAGGTGATTGGAGTTGAGGTAGAGAATGGTGTTTACCTTAAGAACATTGAATCTCTCAAGGAAGACAACCAAAAGTGCCTAAATGAGCTTGAGATACTTAAAATTGAAAATGTTGAACTTAAGCTCATTGTTGATGTTCATACAGATGAGAGGGTTGTTTATCTCAAAGAAATTCAATTGCTAAAATATGAAAATTCTAGGTTGCTTGGTCATGTAAATGATTTATCTTCTAGACCTATTTTTACTAGTAATAATGTTGCTTCCATTACTCTTGAAAAGGACTCTTATTTGACTAAAGCCCTCTTTTTAGAGACCGACCTTGTTCATGCTAGAGATGATCTTGGTAGTTTGTCTTCTACTGTTATATGTCTTATTGATGACAATCATAGACTTAGAGCCTCTCTATCGAAATTCCTCAATGGGAAAAACTCCCTAAATGAAATCCTTGACCATTCTACCAAACAAAGTGGTAATAGTCATTTGGGATTTGTAGGGGGAGCACCTAAGGGCAAGAACAAAGACAAAGGTAAGAAAAAGAGTAAGGAAACTCCATTTTTCATTGAATAGTCTTCAGGCACTAAGAACCCTATGATTTACTCTCATTGCAAAAGTGATGATCATTACTCTACTTATTGACCTTACAAGCCTAAGGGTACCAACCCAAATATTAAATGGGTCCCCACACTGACTTTGGATCCCAAAATTTGAGTTGGAAACTGACACCCTCCTTTCTTATACGAAAAAGGAAAATGGATTGTTGATATTGAATGCACTAAGCACATGACAGGTGACATAAGCCATTTCAACAATTTCACAAAGAAGAAAGGAGGTTTGGTAACTTTCAGGGACAACAAGAAAAGTAAGGTAAATGGTGAGGGTGATGTAGGTGAATCCTTGTGTATCAAGAGTGTTCTTTTTGTGGATGGCCTACATCAAATTTAATAAGTGTAAGTCAATTATGTGATAATGGTTACCTTGTACTAATTACTTCTTTTGAATGCTTGCTTCTAGATTCCCTCACTTATCATGTCATATATAGGGGAACTAGAAATGGTAATATTTATATAATTGTTCTTGACTCTATTAAGCCTATTGTTGGTAGATGCCTTGTCATCAATTTGAATGATATTTCTCTTTGGCATCGTCGGCTTGGTCATGTAAATATGCATCAATTGAAGAATTTGAGCAAAAAATATTTAGTCAAGGGACTTCCAAAATTAGATTTTGAAAAGGATGGGGAATGGCAACCTTGTACCCAAGGAAATAAAATCAAGTACTCCTTCAAATCCAAAGGAGTCCTTAGCACCAAAAGATCTCTTGAACTTATCCATATTGATCTATTTGGACCTATGAGTACTCAATCACTTCACGGTTCGAAGTATTGTCTTGTTATTTTTGATGATTTCTCTCAATATAATTGGACCTTCTTTCTCATTTCCAAGAGTGATATGCTTGATGTTTTCTCTAGTTTTTGCAAATGAGTTGAGAACAAAGCTTCTTTCCAGATTGTTTCCATCTGTAGTGATCATGGGAGAGAATTTGAAAATGATCCTTTTGAATGTTTTTGTGAAGAATCAGGCTATGCACATAAATTCTCTTCACCTCGAACACCTAAAAAAATCGGGTTGTACAGAGGAAGGACATGCCACTAAAGGAAATGGCTATGATCATGCTTTTAGAGTATGACACTCCAAAGAAGTTTTGGGCCAAAGCCGTTAGTACCTCATGTTTTGTACAAAATTGTGTTTTCACACATCCTTCTTTAAAGAAAACCCCCTATGAACTATGGCATGATAGGAAGCCTTCTATCAAGTATTTTCATGTTTTTAGATGTCCTTGTTTTGTTTTGAACACAAAAGATTCTCTTGACTAGTTTGATCTAAAATCATACAAGGCTTTATTTCTTGGATATAGAACTACTAGCAACGCTTATTAGAGTGTTTAATGTTTATCTACTAAAGTATAATAATATATTAATGTCAAATTTATTGAGACAAACCCCTCTATTCCCAAAGACATTGTTCCAAATGATGATGTTGTAAATGAGGTGATTTCTGTCTTAAAAGAACTCAACATCACCCAAAAGGGAAAAGAGGTGGCCACTCAAGAAGAAGAGAAAGATGAAGAGAAGAAGGATCCAACTTCCTATTTTGCAAAGAATCATCCTAAAGAGTTGATCTTAGGTGACCCCTTTGAAAGAGTGAATACATGGGCTGCCTTCAACAAAGAACAAGTAAATAACACCTTCATCTCACAACTTGAGCCAAATAACGTCAAAGAAGCTCTTGGGGATGATGAATGGATCCTAGCCATGCAAGAAAAATTGGAGCAATTTGATAAGAACAAAGTGTGGACTCTAGTGACAAGACCATGTGATAGAAAGATCATTGGCACCAAGTGGGTTTACTACAAAAAGACAAATGAAAGCGACAAGGTGGTAAGAAACAAGGCAAGGTTAGTGTCTCAAGGCTACAATAAGTAGGAAGGTATAGATTTCTATGAAACATATGTATCTGTAGCTAGACTTGAGTCCATTCGTACGTTGCTTGCTTTTGCTAGTTATAAGAACTTTCTTCTTTATCAAATGGATGCTAAAAATGCATTTTTAAATGGTATAATTGAGGAAGAAGTGTATGTTGCACAACCTCTGGGCTTTGAACATGATAGTTTACCTAACCATGTTTATCTATTGCAAAAATCTCTCTATGGAATCAAGGAAGCACCTCGAGCCTGGTATGAGAAACTAAGAACATTTTGTTAGATCATGGGTATATCATGGGCAAAGTGGATACTACCTTGTTTCTTAAACACACTTCTAACAACTTTCTTATCATTCAAATTTATGTTGATGATATCATTTTTGGAAGAACTAATCTTGTTATGTGCAAGGAGTTTAGTGATCTTATGCATAGTGAGTTTAAGATGAGCATGATGTGAACTTACATTCTTCCTCAACGTTCAAATCAAGCAAACTAAAGATGGGAACTTCATTAACCAAGTCAAGTACACAAGTGAGATACTTAAGTGATTTGGAATAGAGAACACCAAGCTGATGGACACCCCCATGTCAAACACCGCCAAACTTGATAAAGATGAAGAAGGTGAGAAAGTGGATGAGAAGCTCTTTAGAGGTATGATTGGAAGTTTACTTTATCTAACTGCCTCTAGACCTGACATAATGCTTAGTGTTGTCTTATGTGGTGACTTTCAATCAAATCCCAAGAAATCACATCTTATAGATGTTAAGAGTATTTTAACATACTTAGCCAAAACTCCAAATTTTGGACTATGGTTGTAACATCCCTGACCTGGATTATGTACTAACCCTAGGAGTTTTGCTTAATTAAGTGATTAGATGCTTGTGTTTATCCTTTGAAATGTAATTAAGGCTCCTGAGGAACTTATATTTCATTTTCAGGCCTTTTTGCATAATGTTGAAACATTGTTTTGTTAAATAATGGACTAAAGTTCAAATTAACCAAGCTGAGGGGTTAACTTGTAAATTGCACATGTCAAGATGTTCCTATGATGATGAGACATCATAAGAATGAATATGATGTGGTGGTATGGATTCCACAAGCTTGGGCACCAAGATATAGCTTGTAGAGCAATCCTTGTGCTTTAAAACCTAGTTTTGGTGTAATGTGCAAAATTACCCAAAACCTAGGGTCCAACATGTAAAATATATCCTCTAGAGTATCTCTCATGTTTCTTGGCATCAAGTAGAGCAAAGAAAATGAGAAAGGCGCCTCATTTGAATGATCAAGGAGGAGAGATAATCTTGATGTTGAAATAATCAAAATTTAAGCAAATGACCCTTTTATATATACAACTTATTAAGATGTTTGGTTTCTTTTCCTTTAAACCTTGGATAATGGAGGTGTTTGCATGAGTTTAGTAAGTGGAAAATGTGGTCAAGGATGGAGCAAGCCTTAGTGGATATGTTTGGGAAATAAAAAGGAAATAACGATCCTTTTTCCTTTTGCTTTGTAAAGACCCATAAATATATAAGCAATCTTTCTAAATAAACAAGGGATCATTTCCCTTAGTTATTTTCTTCTCAAACCTGCTTTAGACGACCAAGGAGGAGCTCTGGAGTAGAGGAAGGATGACCAAGCTGGTTTGGTAAGTATGGATCATCATCTACCTTGAATTCATGATGGAAACCACTATATAAGGTCAGATTCATGGTGTTCTTCACACAGTTGTTCTTTCTAGCCATCTTTCTCAACCAAAGAGTGAAGAACGGACCTTGGACAGCTACTGGAGCTCAAACCGCCATTAAAGATATGAAGCTTGGAGCTCTAGATCAGTCCTAAAGGCGGGTTTTATAACTCTAACCCTTATGCTTTGTTAATGCATCCTCTTTTCTTAGAATCGTTGCTTATACTTCTTCTTTAGACACCTTTGGGTGTTCTTGCTATCATTCCCGTGAAGAACAGCCCCGGTTCGTAAGGTAGAAGATGATGAAGTTAATTCCTATGTTTATCCTAGTTTTCACTTTAGCAAACAGTCTCCAACTTTTGCCCAAACGGTTTCACAAGAACACATGGAAGAAAACGGTCCAAGACCGTTTGGAGGCATTGACTAGGCGTTGACCATTTGGAGGACTGTTGAGAATAATGTAAACTATTTACCTACTAAAAATCATCAATTAATTCCAATTGGTTCACCAATTGAAGGCTCATCAACCACCTAAACCCTAATCGGGTCTATTGCTGATTTCAATATTTTCAATCATGTTGAAGTTTGGGTTGAGTGACCCAAACAGTTTTAAAACCATTTGGGGATCACCCAAACGGTCTCAAGACCATTTGGTGATCACCCAAGACCGTTTGGAGGTCTAGGGTTAAGCATAGTTGACCAATTGATGACCCAATGATATCAAGTTGATGAGTAATCGATTGCTGATTTTGGTGACCAATTCCAATATCCAAACCCTAAATGAATGACTTGGCTTTTAATAAATTAATGGGAAAAAGATCTCAAGACCGTTTCGAGGATATCCAAACAATCCCAAGACCATTTGGGGGTCACCCAAGACCGTTTGGAGGTCTAGGGTTGACTATGGTCAAGTGGTTGAAGATCTAAAGGTAACAAGTTGAAGTATAATTGATTGTTGACCTAATGATCAATTCAATGAATCAAACCTTAATTAGTTGAGTTAGTTTTTGATGTTGACTTGAGAAAATGGTCTCAAGACTGTTTGGAGGTCATCCAAATGATCCCAAGACCGTTTGGGATCAGGTCATGACCAAATTGAATGATGGTAAATGATTTCAAATCAATTCGACTCACATTGAAGTATGTTGAAGGGTCATCGATTCCAAACCCTAATCCAATTGATCCAAGCCCTAATTTATGATCCATTGAGGGTCAATTGAGTGTCAAATCAGTTGAGGGTTGACCTAATTGACTCAATTGGAGAGTGGCTAACAAGTGCATGACTAATTGAGGGGTTCCACATTGGAAACCCTAACTCAATTGAAGTGGTTGAGACACTTTTTGGTCCTTGTGGTTTTGAGGTGGTTTGGACCAAATGGTCTCAAGTCCATTTGGTTCCAAATGGTCTCAAGACCGTTTGAGTCCAAACGGTCTAAAGACCATTTGGGACCAAACGATCCCAAACCATTTGGTGCTCATGCGGTTTAAAGGTTGATTGTGTCCATGCGGTTTCAAAGTCAACTTGACCAAACAGCCTTCATGACCAAACGGTCTTCACCCCATCTTGGGCAAACGGTCTTGAGTGTGCACTTTACCAAATAGTTTCAAAAGTCAACAAGACTACACAGTATTCAACACCAAATGATTTCAAGTTCTATCCAAGACCGTTTGGGGGTTTAGTGTGCAAGACCGTTTGAGGTCTATAAAGGTCAAGATCGTTTGATACCTTAGTGGTCAAGATGGTTTAGTAGTTGATTAACCTAAACCTCATGGATGCTTAAAGTGATTAAAGGACCAAGTGGGTAGTTTGTTAGTGTATGTTATAATAAAGGTACCCTTGATGAGATAAAGTGATTAGCACTCTTTGAATAAGTAAGCCTTCATGAGCATAATGGTAATGACATAACCCATGATGTCAATGTCGAATTGACTTAGTCTAATCAAGAGTGATGCAAACATCATCTTATTGAAATAAGAGAGAGAAGACTTCTTATATGAATGATTAATCAAGTAATGAACTCCCAATATGGATGGATACCTAATTAGGATATGATCCACGATAATGAGATCATGAAACCCTAGTGATGACATCTAATGAATCATAACCCTAATTGAGGGCATTAATGGAATTAATCCTTATATATGATGATGGTATAATCTTAATGTGATGTAATGTGAATAGTAAACCCTAATCTAGGGTAATGTGATGATGTAAACAGTAAATCCTAATTCTGGGTTATGCTTTTAAACATGAAACTCAATATTTGAACTATGAAATGAGGAATCACTTTTCCTAATTAAGTTAAAGGGGTTGGTTAACCCTAATTGAATTAAAAAGGGAAACCCTAATCCTAGTAAGGGCATAGTGGTACAACCCTTGAATTGAAAGGTTATCTTTGTTTTGAAATGTGCTGATATAGAGATAATTTTCCTATTATCAAATGTATTAATGATGCAGGTTTTTATGAAATGGTGAACATAGCCAGGTAAGAGCTATGATGTCATATTCATTGAAAGAACTTATAATCTTTGAAAGTAATGATATGTTATGTTGCCCAATGATAGGTAACATAAGAGATTGACAGGCTATATGAGCCATAGGAAATATCAACATTGCTATTATTCTGTTCATACTGTTAAATGACTTAATAGCAACATGTTACTTGGTAACAAGTGTTTGATGATCTAAGGGTTTGAATACCCATAATCCTGAATCACAATGATGAGATGGTTATGGATTGAGATCCCAATGTTAACTAGATGTGAAATGAACTTGATACAATTAGTACACTTGCATAAAAGCAATTGTCTTATTGGTTTATGTTTGAAAACATGCCTGATGATAAAAGAATGCCATAATGTACTTAATTAATCAAGTATAATGATATCATGTAGAGCCCTGACCATAGATCCATCATTGCCATAAATTAAATGATGGTGAAATAGGTTTTCCTAAGGGAACTCCTGGAGAGCATACTTTTGTGTATGTGGGGGTTATGGACGCGAATATCCTTACGTCCTAGTAGGGAATTGATGTGAGATGTACATTTAATCTCTTAATCCTTCATTATATGTGTATGACGGGATGATGTATCACTAATCTCCTGATGATGTTGTTAATTCTGCATCGATGAGAGATAAACAAAAAATCCCTCGATGCAGAAGAGAGTACATCATGCCACTGCAACTCTAATAGCGAAGATGCCAGAATACCCTGGAAAGCTATTTAAGTAGAGACACAAGATGTCCTGCATGTTTTACCTCACACTGACTGAGGAAGATGAGGTCATAGAAATCCCGCTCTTCTGATGACCTATGTATGGTACTGGTTGCGATTTAGTAATGGTCGGTTGGAGAATGAGTGGTATACCTCATCTCCTCAGGGCATAAATATGTTTGAAAAATGTAATCAGCTGTATAGCTTAAATGCTTAGGTTGAACTACGAGAAACAATGATTGATGATACATTGTTTATAGTGTTCTAGTTGAATAACTAGTATACATGTTCTTCATATTATTTATTGATATAAGTCTTGTCATTCAATCAAGTTATAATTGAAATGATTGCTTAGAGAATGTTGCTCTACTTAGTTTAATCAATGAATTGCCTTCTGTTAAATAATTATAGTTCTGCTGCTCATTGTTATCTTAATCTTTGCAATAACAATGCTTCTGGCGAAGAGTTATAACTCTCACTGGGACAATTATTCAATTGTCTCACCCCCGTGGGATTCAACTTTTTAGATAGATGCCGAGGACGGAGGAACCCTTCAGTGGGTGAGCAATAGCAGCAGCAACATCTAGGACAACAGTGATCTTCAGGTGGAGACACTGTCTGTCAAGTATCATATATAGAATCTCCTATATGTCATCTTTGTACTCTCAGGTCCTAGGAATCAGTAGATGGTTTAATCTAGATCTGAGATTTTTGGCGTAATGCCTCGAGTTTTGTATCTTGCCTTGTACAGTTAACATGGCAGTTGATGCTTGTAACCTCAAGATGTGATGATACACAGAAGTGTTGATGTATCAGCTTGTAAATAACATACTTTGTTTATTTATGAAAAAGTTTCACTGTTTGTGGATCTCTTTATGAAAAGTTTTAATTTTTAGTGATTTTTAGTAATTTCGCTGCTAACAAAACGCTTCCGTATTAGTTTAAATTCGTTGATCTAGTTTTTCGCAAGACGGTTGTCACAATTTAGTGGTATCAGATCTCTAGGTTCGTTGAGTCTACAGAGACATAAGACTTAGGTTATAGAGTTTGTTTTAGTGTCTTCCAGTATATCTGATAGTGTCTTCTATTCATTTAGGAGGAGAAGAGAAAACTGAAGATGTCTGGATCACACGAGGAACACGTTGCTGAGAGCAGTGTTGCTGCACCTAGAGAAGGTGTAAGAGACCAGGAAAGGGAGGAACTTGTACCTGAACCACCCCAGTTCAATCCAGCTGACATGGGGAACCCAGCCTTCCAAGTCATGTTCGGGCAGTTCATGACTGCCATGACACATATGACTGATAGGATGCCTATACCTACACCTAGGGCACCTACCCATCCAGAAGGACAAGGATCTGACAAGACGTTTGAACGACTACGTCGGGTTGGAGCCACAGAGTATGTGGGAACAACTGACCCAGCAGATGCTGACTTATGGCTAACTGAACTAGAGAAGGCCTTTAGAATCATGAACATCCTAGAAGCTGAGAAGGTTAGACATGCTATGTATCTTCTCAAGGAGAGTGCTGGTCACTGGTGGACCATGGAAGAACAGAAAAGGCCAGGTGTGGAGATTGAATGGGAAGCTTTCCGTCGGGAATTTATTAATAGATACTTCCCTAAGACGTTCTTGGATGAGAAAATCTCTCAGTTTGAGAGGTTAAGACAAGGACCGATGAACATTAGCGAATACGAGGCTAAGTTCATGGAGCTATTGCGGTTCTGTCCACATATGACAACTACAAATGAAGAAAGGATTAGACGTTTTGAGAAGGGGTTAAACGTTGAGTTGACCACCCCTGTGTCTTCTCTGGAAAATAGGGAAAGGTTTGCTACCTTTGTGGAGTCGGTCAGGAGGATAGAGAGGTTTGTGTCAGAGAAGAAACAGAATAAGAATAAGAAGATTTACCCCTAGTTCCAAGGATCTTCATCCAAAGGTTTTAAGAAACTGAGGTTTTCTGTACCTACACCACCACCTAGATTTAGTACCCAGATGAAGTGGACGTAAAATAGGGGTAGAGCATGAACCTTACCATTAGAAGGAGCTCTTAGATCAACATATGAGTCGGTTACAGGATCACCCAGACCACAACAACTGAACAAAAGTTGTTACATATGCAGAAAGATGGGACATCTGATGAAGGATTGTAGAGCCAGAGAAGCGAGTGTAACTCAACCTCAAAGGCAAAGTCAGCAAGGTTCTCAAAGGAGATAGTTTCTAGAAGGAGCTAGAGGACGTGGGCAAGCGTCCCAAGATGGATCATCGACACCTAGTCATCGAGCACCGAATCAACCACAGGAAACATCGAGATTTTATGCGATGAATCCAACTGAGGCAGTGATCAACCCTCGGGTTGTGGCAGGTCAGATGGAGTTGTTTAATTCTAATATGCCTATATCTTGCGTTGTATCTATTTTAATTGATCCGGGTGCTATGCATTCCTTTATCACTTGAAGAGTGATTCATGACTGCAACCTGACTACAAGACATAGAACATATAGTTTGTTGCTAGAAACTCCTTTGATGGGATTTGCTGTGTTGCAGGAGATATGTTCTCCCTACATTCTTTTCTTTTCTGAACATCACATTCAAGTGGATCTTATACCACTTGAGATGCATGGATTTGATGTAATCCTTGGGATGGATACCCTAGAAAGGTATAAGGTTGTCTTGGATTGTGAGTCCAAGCAAGCTGTGTTCACCGATGAAAGTGACACATGGATCTTTCAAGGAGATAGAAAGATTCTTCCAACCTGTTTGGTGTCAGCTATGGTTTCTGAGAAGCTGATGAGGCACAAATGTTATGCATTCTTGGCCCATGTGCTAGATACTACCATGGAGAGTCCTAACCCTGCTGAAGTTCCTGTAGTCAGGGAATTTGAAGATGTATTTCTTGAAGAACTTCCAGGTGTACCTCCACCCCGAGAGATTGATTTTGAAATTAATCTAGTTCCGGACACGCAACCTATAGCACAAACACCATATAGGATGGCGCCTGCTAAGATGGCAAAACTCAAGAAACAACTACAAGAGTTGCTTAAGAAGGGTTTCATCCGACCGAGTACTTCGCCTTGGGATTTAACATGAACTTAACATGAGGCAATGCCGCTGGATGGAATTAATCAAGGACTACGATTGTACAATCAATTACCATCCAAGGAAGGCCAATATAGTTGCTGTTACTTTAAGTAGGAAATCATCAACACCTGCCCTAAATAGAGCAAAACTGAATTCCTTGGTACGTTCTAGAAGGGATATGCTTATCTCTTTAAGACAAGACAATGTACAGTTAAGAGTATCGTTGTTATCAGGGTTGCTAGCTGAGATAGCAGATTAAGGAGGCACAACAAGTTGATGCTGCAGTTCAACAGATTAGATCGGAGTATGGTAGTGAAAAATGAGATGGTTTCCATAACTCAGATGATCAAGTATCTTGTTATCATGGTAGAATGATAATACCGAATGTGGATAACTTGAGGAAGTTAGTCTTGGAAGAAGCTCATTCTTCAATGTATGCTATGCATCCAGGGAGCACCAAGATGTATCGAAACTTGAAAGATATGTATTGGTGGCCTGGTTTGAAGAAGGACGTTGCTGAGTTTGTTATGCGGTGTCCTGTGTGTCAGTAATTTAAAGCTGAACACCAGAAGCCTGTAGGAACAATGCAACCTTTACCCATACCACAATGGAAGTGGGATCATGTGACCATGGATTTTGTGGTTGGTTTACCTAGAACAACCAAAGGTCATGCTTGTGTTTATCCTTTGAAATGTAATTAAGGCTCCTGAGGAACTTATATTTAATTTTCAGGCCTTTTTGCATAATGTTGAAACATTGTTTTGTTAAATAATGGACTAAAGTGCAAATTAACCAAGTTGAGGGGTTAACTTGTAAATTGCACATGTCAAGATGTTCCTCTGATGATGAGACATCATAAGAAAGAATATGATGTGGTGGTATGGATTCCACAAGCTTGGGCACCAAGATATAGCTTGTAGAGCAATCCTTGTGCTTTAAAACCTAGTTTTGGTGAAATGTGCAAAATTACCCAAAACCTAGGGTCCAACATGTAAAATGTATCCTCTAGAGTGTCTCTCATGTTTCTTGGTATAAATTAGAGCAAAGAAAATGAGAATGGCGCCTCATTTGAATGATCAAGGAGGAGAGATAATCTTGATGTTGAAATAATCAAAATTTAAGCAAATGGCCCTTTTATATATACAACTTATTAAGATGTTTGGTTTCTTTTCCTTTAAACCTTGGATAATGGAGGAGTTTGCATGAGTTTAGTAAGTGTAAAACATGGCCAAGGATGGAGCAAGCCTTAGTGGATATGTTTGGGAAATAAAAAGTAAATAACGATCCTTTTTCCTTTTGCTTTGAAAAGACCCATAAATATATAAGCAATCTTTCTAAATAAACAAGGGATCGTTTCCCTTCATTCTTTTCTTCTCAAACCTGCTTTGGCCGACCAAAGAGGAGATCTGGAGTAGAGGAAGGATTACCAAGCTGGTTTGGTAAGTATGGATCATCATCTACCTCGAATTCATGATGGAAACCACTATATAAGGTCAGATTCATGGTGTTCTTCACACGATTCTTCTTTCTAGCCATCTTGCTCAACCAAAGAGTGAAGAACGAACCTTGGACAGATACTGGAGCTCAAACCGCCATTAAATCTACGAAGCTTGGATCTCTATATCAGTCCTAAAGGAGGGTTTTATAACTCTAACCCTTATGCTTTGTTAATGCATCCTCTTTTCTTAGAATCGTTGCTTATACTTCTTCTTTAGACACCTTTGGGTGTTCTTACTATCATTTCCGTAAAGAACAACCCCTGTTCTTAAGGTAGAAGATGATTACGTTAATTCCTATGTTTATCCAAGTTTTCACTTTTGCAAACAGTCTCCAACCTTTGCCCAAACGGTTTGCTAAACCGTTTGGAGCAAACGGTTTCAAACCATTTGAATGCAAACGGTTTCACAAGAACGCATGGAAGCAAATGGTCCAAGACCATTTGGAGGCGTTGACTAGGCATTGACCATTTGGAGGACTGTTGAGAATAATGTAAACTATTTACCTACTAAAAATCATCAATTAATTCCAAGTGGTTCACCAATTGAAGGCTCATCAACCACCTAAACCCTAATCGGGTCTATTGCTGATTTCAATATTTTCAATCATGTTGAAGTTTGGGTTGAGTGACCCAAATAGTTTCAAAACAGTTTGGGGATCACCCAAACAGTCTCAAGACCGTTTGGGGATCACCCAAGACCATTTGGAGGTCTAGGGTTAAGCATAGTTGACCAATTGATGACCAAATGATATCAAGTTGATGAGTAATCGATTGCTGATTTTGGTGACCAATTCCAATTTCCAAACCCTAAATGAATGACTTGGCTTTTGATAAATTAATGGGAAAATGGTCTCAAGACCATTTTGAGGATATCCAAATGATCCCAAGACCGTTTGGGGGTCACCCAAGACCGTTTGGAGGTCTAGGGTTGACTATGGTCAAGTGGTTGAAGATCTAAAGGTAACAAGTTGAAGTATAATTGATTATTGATCTAATGATCAATTCAATGAATCAAACCTTAATTGGTTGAGTTAGTTTTTGATGTTGACTTTATAAAACGGTCTCAAGACCGTTTGGAGGTCATCCAAACGATCCCAAGACCGTTTGGGGTCAGGTCATGACCAAATTGAATGATGATTCAATGATTTCAAATCAATTAGACTCACATTGAAGTATGTTGAAGGGTCATCAATTCCAAACCCTAATTTAATCGATCCAAGCCCTAATTGATGATCAATTGAGAGTCAATTGAGTGTCAAATCAGTTGAGGGTTGACCTAATTGACTCAATTGGAGAGTGGCTAACTAGTGCATGACTAATTGAGGGGTTCAACATTGGAAACCCTAACTCAATTGAAGTGGTTGAGACACTTTTTGGTCCTTGCAGTTTTGAGGTGGTTTGGACCAAATAGTCTCAAGACCGTTTGGGTCCAAACGGTCTCAAGACTGTTTGAGTCCAAACGGTCTCAAGACCATTTGGGACCAAACGGTCTCAAGACTGTTTGGGACCAAACGATCCCAAACCGTTTGGTGCTCATGCGGTTCCAAGGTCGATTGTGTCCATGCGGTTTCAAAGTCAACTTGACCAAACGGTCTTCATGATCAAACGGTCTTCACCCCATCTTGGGAAAATGGTCTTGAGTGTTCACTTTACCAAATGGTTTCAAAAGTCAACAAGACAAAACGGTCTTCAACACCAAATGATTTCAAGGTCTATCCAAGACCGTTTGGGGGTTTAGTGTGCAAGACCGTTTGAGGTCTATAAAGGTCAAGATCGTTTGATACCTTAGTGGTCAAGATGGTTTAGTAGTTGATTAACCTAAACCTCATGGATGCTTAAAGTGATTAAAGGACCAAGTGGTTAGTTGGTTAGTGTATGTTATAATAAAGGTACCCTTGATGAGATAATGTGATTAGCACTCTTTGAATAAGTAAGCCTTCATGATCACAATGGTAATGACATAACCCATGATGTCAATGTCGAATTGACTTAGCCTAATCAAGAGTGATGCAAACATCATCTTATTGAAAGAAGAGAGAGAAGACTTCTTATATGAATGATTAATCAAGTAATGAACTCCCAATATGGATGGATACCTAATTAGGATATGATCCATGATAATGAGATCATGAAACCCTAGTTATGAGAGCTAATGAATCATAACCCTAATTGAGGGCATTAATCCTTACATATGATGATGGTATAATCTTAATGTGATGTAATGTGAATAGTAAACCCTAATCTAGGGTAATGTGATGATGTGAACAGTAAACCCTAATTCTGGGTTATGCTTTTAAGCATGAAACTCAATATTTGAACTATGAAATGAGGAATCACTTTTCCTAATTAAGTTAAAGGGGTTGGTTAACCCTAATTGAATTAAAAAGGGAAACCGTAATCCTAGTAAGGGCATAGTGGTACAACCCTTGAATTGAAAGGTTATCTTTGTTTTGCAATGTGCTGATATAGAGATAATTTGCCTATTATCAAATGTATTAATGATGCAGGTTTTTATGAAATGGTGAACATATCCAGGTAAGAGCTATGATGTCATATTCATTGAAAGCACTTATAAGCTTTGAAAGTAATGATATGTTATGTTGCCCAGTGATAGGTAACATAAGAGATTGACAGGCTATACGAGCCATAGGAAATATCAACATTGCCATTATTCTGTTCATACTATTAAATGACTTAATAGCAACATGTTACTTGGTAACAAGTGTTTGATGATCTAAGGGTTTGAATACCCATATTCCTGAATGACAATGATGAGATGGTTAGGGATTGAGATCCCAATGTTAACTAGATGTGAAATGAACTTGATACAATTAGTACGCTTGCATAAAAGCAATTGTCTTATTGGTTTATGTTTGAAAACATGCCTGATGATAAAAGAATGCCATAATGTACTTAATTAATCAAGTATAATGATATCATGTAGAGCCCTGACCATAGATCCATCATTGTAAGAAATTATATGATGGTGAAATAGGTTTTCCTAAGGGAACTCTTGGAGAGCATACTTTTGAGTATGTGGGGGCTATGGACGCAAATATCCTTACGTCCTAATGAGGGAATTGATGTGAGATGTACATTTAATCTCTCAATCCTTCATTATATGTGTATGCCGGGATGATGTATCACTAATCTCCCGATGATGTTGTTAATGCCGCATCGATGAGAGATAAACAAGAAATCCCTTGATGGCGAAGAGAGTATAGCATGCCACTGTAACTCTAATAATGAAGTTGCCAGAATACCCTGGAAAGCTATTTAAGCAGAGACACAATATGTCCTGCATGTTGTACCTCACACTGACTAAGGAAGATGAGGTCATAGAAATCCAACTCTTCTGATGACCTATGTATGGTACCGATTGCGATTTAGTAATGGTCGGTTGGAGAATGAGTGGTATACCTCATCTCCTCAGGGCATAAATATGTTTGAAAAATGTAATCAGTCGTATAGCTTAATTGCTTAGGTTGAACTATGAGAAACAATGATTGATGATACATTTTTTATAGTGTTCTAGTTGAATAACTAGTATACATGTTCTTCATATTCTTTATTGATATAAGTCTTGTCATTCAATCAAGTTATAATTGAAATGATTTCTTAGAGAATGCTGCTCTACTTAGTTTAATCAATGAATTTCCTTTTGTTAAATAATTATAGTTCTGCTGCTCATTGTTATCTTAATCTTTGCAATAACAATGCTTCTGGCGAAGAGTTATAACTCTCATTGGGACAATTATTCATTTGTCTCACCCCCGTGGGATTCAACTTTTTAGATAGACGCCGAGGACGGAGGAACCCTTCAGTGGGTGAGCAATAGCAGCAACAACATCTAGGACAACAATGATCTTCAGGTGGAGACATTGTCTGTCAAGTATCATATATAGAATGTCCTATATGTCATCTTTGTACTCTCAGGTCCTAGGAATCAGTAGATGGTTTAATCTAGATCTGAGATTTTTGGCGTAATGCCTCAAGTTTTGTATCTTGCCTTGTACAGTTAACAGGGCAGTTGATGCTTGTAACCTCAAGATGTGATGATACACAGAAGTGTTGATGTATCAGCTTGTAAATAACATACTTTGTTTATTTATGAAAAAATTTCACTATTTGTAGATCTCTTTACGAAAAGTTTTAATTTTTAGTGATTTTTAGTAATTCCGCTGCTAACAAAACGCTTCCGTATTAGTTTAAATTTGTTGATCTAGTTTTTTGCAAGACGGTCGTCACAATGGTATCCCAAGTCAAGGGACTTTACTCTTACGACTAATAGTGATGCTGATTATGCATGATGCTTGATTGAAAAAAAGTACAAAAGTGACACTTGCTTCCTCCTAGGACCATGCTTGGTGTCTTGATTCTCCAAGAAACATAGCACAATGGCTTTATCAACTATAGAGGCTGAATACATTGCAACCGGGAGTTGTTTTTCCCAGGTTCTATGGATGAAGTAAATGCTCCAAGACTTTAACTTTTATTTTGATTCTTCCCTTATCTATTGTGATAATAATAGTGCAATCAGTTTCTCTTACAATCTTATATTGCATAGTAGATCCAAGCATATATAGGTTCATCATCACTTTCTTCTTGATCACATTGCCAAGAAGGATATTTATATCATGCATGTGGACACACAAAATCAGTTGGCGGAAAATCACTAGATAGAGAGAAATTTAATTTCATTAGATCTAAATTGATCATAACTGCTCTAGATGAATCTAAGATGCCCTCTAATTAGTTTCTATGTATCCTATATGCTTTGCTCATGTCTTGAACACCTTTCTTGCTAAAGTGCTAAAATTTCATGTTCTTATGCCTTGTTTTTCGCTTGTTTTGGGTATTTTTTGCAAACACTTGTTTTATCACTAAATATCACCCAATGATGAGTGACATGTGCCTAAGTATTTTTAAAATGCAAAATGGATAAAAAATATAAATTTAATTAGCACTCAAATGGTTAGAAGTTAAGATTTCTAATGATGGATCAGGTTGACCATTGGCCGAGTTGCCAACTTGACCGATTCGTGGCCGATGGATTTTGAAAAATGCCATTTGGTCGAGTTTCCATCTCACAGAACTTGAGCAAAGGCCAGGATGGAGCAAAACTTAAGTATGGTTTGGCCGACTTTTCTCCCTCTCAACTAGAGAAAAATTGACTGATTCCTTCTCCAACTCGCGTAAGCTCTCAACCCTAGCCCCCACCATCCCTTTCCTAGTCCTAGTCAGACCTTGCTTGACCTTCTTAACTCTCTTGCTCTTCAACCCAATTGTTTGGTCATCTTTTGATGGTGTTTCCCTTGTTTTTGACCTCTCAATCTCCTTCTTTCTGCCTCCATGGATTCTAATAGGAGAAAGAGAATCGACCCTTCTAGAGCACCATCCTCCTCCTCCAACTCTCACCTCATTCCCTTTGATGATACCTTCTTTGTCTCTGATGAAGCTCTAAATAGATACAAGGAGCTCCTTCCTAGGAACCCTTTCCCTTTTTGTGCCTTGTTTGAGCCTCGTCCGTGTAGATAAAAGGTTATAGATGAGGTTGCTAAGTTGTTGTATGACCACCACCTATCAGCCCTGAGTGTTGAACTCTAGTTCTATAACAACTCCATCACAAGCACTATGTTAGTTCATGAATTCTATGCAAATTTTTCATGGAATTACAACACTCTTATACCCCCGCCTAATACTCAAGTCATTCTTACTTCCATGATTTCCGGTAAGAAGTTCAAGATCTCAAAAGATACCTTGAATATCATTTTCTCTAGTACTGCGGTCATCGACACATGGAGGAATGATTACTGGAGTATTTTGGCATGCTAGACCCTGAGGCCTTCTACAAGCAATATGATATCACTCTCCCTGACATACATAAATTCTTGAAGAAACCTCAGTTTCCCTATAGGAAGAGTCCATCCTACCCTCCTCTGCCTTAGACCTACAAAACCACATTCTAACCTTGGTAGTCAACTTCAATGTTCACCCCAAAAATAATCAAACTAAAATTATAGAGAATACCACAGTGATTATGTTTTGCCTTCTGAAAAACATTGGAGTCAAGTGGTCTAGATATGTTCTACACCACATGACTTGCTTCGAATCTGAGAAGAACTCCCGAGGTACCCACCCACCCTACCCATTCTTGATTTGTGGTCTATTTCAATCTGCCACTGGAAAATCTCTTTTTATGATCTTCATTACAAACCTTCTAGAAAAGGAGTATGTATCAGTGAGACCAAACTCAAGAAAAGCTTGACTCCATCTCTTTCCACCACACCTAGAGCCTCTACCTCCACCCAGGCACCTCCACCTCCTCCACCATCCCAATTTTCCCGTGCCTCATCCAATGTATCAAATGAAACCCTCATGGGTTACATGATGCATCAGCAGGTGCACACCTTTCAAGTTCAGGAGCATTTGTATTAGGATCTCTATGCTATCATGTCTTCTATGAACCTATCCTATGCCCGTCCTTATCCTACCTACCATCCCTACCTAGGTGGTGATTATGCATCCTATGCATGTAATCACTTTTACCCAGCCCCTCCACCTACTGCTTCTTCTGCTACACCCTCTACTGGTGGTGGATCTACCCCTAGAGTGATACCTCTCCCTTCTGGTCCTATAGCTGCCTTGTAGGACTTGGCACCTCTTCTCCCACTTTTCCTCAAGCCCAAGAGTTGTATGACCTTGGTATGTCTAAGGTTGAGCAGAATGTCATGTGGCCCGGTCGTGTTTTCGGTCCTTTTGCTGATGAGGAGATGCCTGACCAGGTTGATGAGGAAGCTGCTGTTGATGATGAGGAGGCATATGAGGATGATGGAGAGGATGGTTCAGATGATTCTGATGATGACTTTGCTGGTGCATCTGGTGATGAAGGTAAAGTTGCTACCTCTGCTGTGCCTTCATATGGAGATGATGACTAGGAGCCTGAAGCTTCTGATGATGATGCTGATGACGATGATCCTCTGGACTTAGATAGCTTAGATGTTTAGATGTTTTAGTTTTTAGTTTTTAGATGCTAATTATATATATCTTTATAGACTTTTTTGTACTAAAAACATCTAGGCACATTATCTGAGATGTACTATCTCTAGCATCACATTATTTTTCGTTGGTTTGGCTTGTAGTTGTTTTTAAGAACATGCTTTCATTGTGTAATCTTAATCATATGTACCCTTACTCATTGGTTGACTATATCTCATTAGTTGATGGTATGTTATGCATATTTTGATTATGATATAGATTTCTTTGTCTCTCTATTGTCTATGTTTGATGTGTGTTATGTGGTTTCATGTTTTATCTTGTGGTTGGATGTTTTGGTTGTTCTTAGATAAGAACCATTTTTTGTGCTCTTCTACCCCTTCCTTTTTTATAATGCCACATGGGGGAGAGAAGTTCCATGTTTTGTAGCTCAACCATATTGCCTTTACTATCTATGTGATCTTTTTCTTGTCTCATATACATTTTATCATGTGACTTGCTAAAGGACCATGTAGTATATATATGCTATATAACTTTGTGTAGAAAGACTAACTATGTAGGTAAGAGTGAGCATAGATTGAGGGGGATCAATTCACAATGTTTAAATTATGAATCCCCTTGCAATTCAAAAGGCTAAGGTATAACTTTACATATCATTTTCAATATGATTGTGTAATGGTTTTTCATTGTAAAAAAGGGGGAGAATGTTGACTTGAGAGTTATACATTGTCCATATTTTGATAAGAACTTAACCCTTCCATTCATATGTATCTAATATGTTTGTATAAGATTGATTTTAGGCTTTAAGTACATGAAAAGAATCCAATTAGACAAGCACTAGTTTGTCCAAGTTCAAGTCAAAGCAATGCAAATGTGCATTTTGGGAAATCACTCCAAACCACCTTAGAATATATTTGCAATCATTTGTATTGATGATATGACTTGTAACTAAGATGAGAAAAAATTAGGGACACTTAATTCCAATGTTTGATCACTCAAAAATCATTTTGAAAATTTGTTGTAGAAACTTTGTCGGTCGAGTTTGGATCTCAACCAACCTGTGATGGATTTTTGGAAATGGATAAATCGGTCGAGTTGTATACTCACAGAACTTGACCGATTGACTCAATAACCAAAACCAATTATGACTGATCAGTCAAGTTTCCCAAGACAAATTTGACAGATAGTTCAAAAATTGGCTTTGTCGTTTAGTGGATCGGTTTAGTTACCTTTATTGAAATTCAACCAAAAGTACTATATGAAAAATACAAAAAAAGTGATTCCAATAGTTGGAGAGTTGTTAGAAACAAAAATAGATCTGTTGTAACTTGTAAAATGGACATGTTTCATTCTTAAATGATCCCACATTCAAAGAAATACCCCCACCTATAAATAGGACCTCTTGGAGTTCATTCCAAGGTTGCTCATTCATGCTATCCTTGGTCCTAGCTATAGTTAAGTGTGTTACAATCCTTTGAGTCCCTTTCTCTCTCTCATTTACAAATCATTTCTTGAGTATGAGTGCGTAAGGCATGTTGTAAGAGAGCTACCTCCATGTTTTCTTGTAAAGCTCTCATTCCTTCCATCTTCCCAATCCCCTTTGTCAAAGAGCATAGGCTAAAGTGATCTTCTCCAAGTGAAGGAGGAATTGTTGTTCTTCTTCAAGGTTGAAAAAGGTGTGAAGATATTCTCCAGGTGAAGGAGAAGGACAAGGTAGAAGATTCAAGAAGAGTGGTAATTCCTTCAAGGCCAAAGACTTGATGCAAGTGTGGGTAAGTACTTGGTGAAGGCTGAAGAAATCTTGATCAGGTGGGTAAGTCCTTGTGTAGGTGAAAGAATCTTGTCTTGAATAGGTAATTCCTTGCATGTATGGTGGTCTTCTTATATCTCTTATAATGGAATATAAGTATGCATGGGTTCCAAAGTCCTAGAGGTTTATTTTTCTAGGTAGTGGATTGACAGTCTCCTAGTTTGGATATTGGAACCACTCTAACCACCTTGTCCAAGTATATGTTTCAATCTATCTCATTCTTGCTATGCTTTTTTAGATAGAACTTCTATCACAGAACTGTTCTTACACCAATCCCAATCCCCTTGCCTAGATAGTGGTAAAAGGATTGAAGTGCCCATCTCTGGATGGTCCAAAAGGATCTCACACACTGACATATACAATAAGAAATAATAACTCATAAAATATGAGATTAAAAGAACAAACTAACCAAAATAGGAGATTGTGTAGATTTATCCTTATCATCAGAGTTTATCAAGTGTGGAAGCGATCTAGTCAATGATCCATCCATTTTTTCAAAAATCAAGCAAACCGAGACACAATCAATGCAAATGCATCAATATGCTTTCAAAAGAACAAATATTGAATAATTGAAAACATTTATAGCAAATATAGTACTTGGCATGACTTATGTTAAAAATGTATAACAAGCAATTTTCCAACACAAGATTTATCCGACACGATGTTTATTTTGAAACACTTCAATTTTATTATAAATTCCCATTATGCTGATATCGAGAAGCATGCATATATATTTTATGTGGTCCCATCACCCCAACGAGATGGGGGAGGTCACCAAGCTCCTTCTCTACATATGAGGTAGGAGGTATATTGACATATATGAGTTTGAGATTATTCGACATGTACAAGTTCCACCCTCCAAATGAGGAGGTCAGTTGTACTCAATACCAACAAGTAATATTGGCAGCATAATGGGCAATGTCATTTATGTTGTCAAGTTTTTTGCAAACTATAATATAGCAAAACGAAGACTAATCAATATGAAACAATAGCTCAAACAATTACATAGACAAGATTTCTGAGAGGTACATACAAGTATCATTCAATACAACTAGTCTGTTCAAGGAGGAATTATATATATATAAAAGCATAACTATTTTGGAGTCTAGAGTATAATAATTATCTAAGTCAACAAGTTTAACAAGTATTTGATCCTGGCTCATAAAGAGAAAAAAACATGTATTAATATATATTGTTCATTTCTCTAGTGACTCATTAGGGCATTCATTCATGTAATTTTATTCTCATTGTATTTGTTTCCCTATGATCATTAAGAGTATAGATCTAGGATCACATAATGAGTTCAAGAACTTAGTTTTTGAATTAGATCTGGTCTGATGTACAAAATATCAAGGATTGAGGATTATACATCATTTAGTCATTTTCATGGACAATATGGTAAGAGTAGATTAAGTGATGATCACATATTCAAAGTCACATGATCTAATCATCAATACAATATCAGAGTACAATAAGGTTATGATGTGATCATATATCATGTAAATTAGGGTTTTTAGCGAGATCAAGGTTTGAAATATTAGTGAAAACGTTAATTAAGATGTATGAAATGGATATTAGGTATCATCATCAAAATCATACTATAAAAGCTCAATGTAATGGTTTTAGATTAAAGTAGACATTTTTTTGAGAAGATTGATATTTTCTGAGCATTTTGTGGACATCTGATCTATTTATAATCATTTTTTCAAGTTTGACCAATCAGACATTTTCTAGAAGAATAAATAAAAATAAAAAGGAAGTGGCCAGCTAGCTTCACGGATTAGGGGAGGGATCCAAATCAGTGGATCCTCCAGCTTGATCTGCAATCCATGCTTGGCTCAAGAGGCCTGCACGAGGGGTTGATAGGGAAAAAATGCTCATGGCAAAGAAATAGTGGGTGTGACTGATCTAGGGCATATTAGTCAGAATGCCGTTATGATTGTTCAAGCAACCAACCACTCCCTTGCCCCATTGCTACTGTCTAATGAGAAAACAAGGAAGCTGGGAACATGGAGGCTGAGTGGAAGTATGCAAAATGATCTGGGTTTGTTACTGATGGCTTCGTGGGGGTGCAACAAGATCATAGAGGCATTACGCGGGTAAAATGATGAATTAACATAGGAAACTCCAGTCAAGTTGCAGATCAAGGAACATAGCAAGAGGGAAAGGGTTTAGAGAATCATACTACAAGCCAATGGAAACTCAATATCATGATGGGGTCATGACCTCTAAGGATTCATGGGTAGTTCTTGACTTCTCGTTGTGGCTCCAGGTGATGCCTACCGGTGAGGTCCACATGAGAAGGAGACATGGACTCGTCGTCAAGGCGTTCCAAGACATTGTGAGTTCATTTGAAGGTTGGGGAGGAGCCGTCAAAATCCATAGATGGTTCAGACATGACTAATTGAGAGAAGAGGATCAGTGTCAGGGGAAAGATGCTCCAATTCAAGTGGACACAAGTGGAATCAAGTGGAGCAACATGGAGATAGAGGCGAGGAATTGAGGCTTGTTTCAGAGAGACAAAAGATTAGGGAAGGTGCTCGATTGTTTAAATAGGGATCCTTAGGTCTAGGGTTGTCTGGGAATTCCTCTCCTTTGAGATGAGGTTACTTACCTTTTAGGCACTTTTGAAATAGGGTGAGAGAGAGGGGTCTCTATAGATTGTTACGTAGAGGATACAATTCTAGTTCAAAAGCATTAAATTTGATGAGGAAAGGATAAGTAGAGAGGGAGAGAGGCAATTTTGAAATTTGCTGTCACTGTACGTATTCTCCTGTACATCATCTAGGCATAGGAGATGACCCCTCACTTGTTCTTACCCGCATCCAGGTTGGTGGTCTAGGTTGGGGGTCCAATAAGGCTAGAAAATAGAGCAACAATGTCATTTTGAGGGTATTTTTTTTGACAAATTTGTATCTCTTAATTTCTTTGTCCATAAATTACAATATTTTAACCACTGCTTCATAAAGATCTTATCTACTTATATAAAAAGTTTTAGGTAGAAATTAATAAGTTTGTGTCATGAATATAATCAATCGATTAATAACAATAATTTGGTTAAAACGAATGTCACAAGGTACATAAAATCCATGTTGATCATTATATTTTCAAATTTGAGCATCAATATTGGCCAAGTAACCAAGGAAAATTAAATTGAGGTCATGAGTGAACATAAAGAGGGAAAAATAGGGATAGAACAAAAATTTCACTTTATCACATCCTCCCCCCTAAGAGGAATTATGTCCCCAAAATTCAAAAGATCCTCAAAAATTGGGTCTATCCAATCCAAGTCATATCCATAAATACTGGAACATTCTCAACTATATAATAAAAACAATGACCTAAACATTAATACCACATTTACAGCCTCTCATAAACTTATATTGATCAATTCAGAGATCAAAGATAATAGCTCACTAATCGAGTTCACTTTCAAATTATGCCTCCATATCGAGGGAGAACTGGGATCATGAGTCAAGATTATACATCATGAAATAAATTGGGTCATGTAGTAGCAAGGTCATGAATAGAGAGTCAAGATTCAAACCTAAGGATTATGCAAGTTGAGGGTTTGGATTCCTATTCAGACCACCAGTGTGATCACTAGCCCATAAATAAAAATCTAGCAATATTTCAAGATTTCAAAATCAATTTCTTCATCAAGTATATTTGAGATGGATGACTGATTCAGATCTGGGTCATTTTTAGGAAATCAAACCTATGTATATAATCAACATTACCATCCTAAAAAATCATTACTGAGTCAACATCTTCAAAACCTGAGTTTTTGGGAATAAGCAAGTCACTAGTCATATCGTGGGTGATCTCAAGATCCACATGGGTGATTGTAATCATGTTTCAATATTTTGTACATCAATATTGAGAGTTGAAGTTTAGACATAAAGATTATATGTATAAATATTTCTAAAGCTAGGTTTCGATTCCTATTCAGGCCTTAGGGGATATCACTCATCTATATTCAATTCTGAGCAACAATATTCAAGCAATATTCGAGCAACATATTAAGATTTCATTATCATGGTATCCAAGGTTGATGAACGATCTAGACCTAGGTCTATCTAAGAAGTTAACCACAAGCTATAGTCAACATTATCATATTTCAAGATCGTCATTAAATCAAGATTCAAGATCGAGTATCAATATCATCCTAGATTTAGCCTATTAACCTTAGGCCAACCAATCCAAATCGGATGAAAGGGGATACCTTTCCAAACTCTAAATAATCAACAAGGTGAAAATGTAGAGGTAGTCATGATAGGGATGTGACCTAGGTTAGGGGAGTCATGAGTCAACTACCACCCTATTCTAGCAAATTACCTACATTAGTCATTATCTATTGAGCTTATTCGAATCGAGGGTGTATTAATGACCAAATCATATTCCAGAAGGTCATATGATAAAAAATTTAAGATTATAATGGGGCAATAATGTCAAGATCTTGAGAAGTTAGGGTCATAGTTAAATTCCTTTCCTTTCACGATCAAGGTAGTGATATAATTTGGAAATCAAGGATTTAGATTGGGCCTTTGAAGAATCAGAGCTTAATAGTGCATGATTTAGGTCCATAATCATCATATCAAAATCATGGTTATAAAAAGGCATCAATAGTCAATAGGGAAACTACTTTTTGCATCATATTCTTACATCATGATTTTGAGAGTTCTAATACTTAATAATTTGATTGCATAATCATGATGTGTGTCAAATAGGGTAAGAGTTTGTTTAGCTATGTTTTGCGGTTTAGTCAAAATAGGGCCACACAAACTTTAATCAAATAGGGACCTCATTAAATATGAGGTATGAGGTATAAATCCTTCTTATTTCATCAAATCAGGATTTACCTCAAACATAGAAAACATGTTGTCTAATTTTGGTTAAAATGAGTTTTCATGAAGGGGTCATGTATGAGTATTTAATTTCAAAATTTTCAATGATCAAAATTGAGTTTTCAAACTAAGATCAGATCATGACATCATTTTCTTAATCAACTTTCACAATTTCTAGTAACTTTTATTTTTCCCATACATAATTTACCTATAATCGAGACATCATGTGGTAAATGGTCACAAGAGGAGTACCACATGAGGAGATGAGAAGACTACATAAGCATCATCTACTTGGGTGGCTTAGGACAATCCTTTAAGAAGAGATGATATTCTATAAGACTCTCTGGGGTTTCAATAGAGAACCTTTAGGTCCATTTTTGAATCAATTAAGACCAAGTAGAGAGGGGAACCTCAGCCACCGTCAAGACGAATAGGTGGAATGACTCTAGAACCCCGAGCCTAGACACCTCAATTTTCACCAATGTGGACTTGAGGGTTTCTTGGGTTCATGTGACTCGAGAAATTATTTGCTTAAAGCATATGAGAGTGTGTATGATCTGATACCAACTGTCACAGAACCGTTCTTACCCCAATCCCAATTCCACTATCTAGATAGTGGTAAAAGGATTGAAGAGCCCATCTCTGAGTAGTCCAAAAGGATCTCACACACTGTCATATACAATAAGAAATAATAACTCATAAAACAAGATATTTAAAGAACAAACTAACCAAAACAAGATATTTTACAGATTTGTCCTTATCATTAGAGTTTATCAAGTGTGGAAGTGATCTAGTCAATGATCCATCTACTTTTCCTAAAATCAAGCAAATTGAGGCACAATCAATGTAAATGCATCAGTTCACTTTGAAAAGAACAAATATTGAACAATGAAAAACATTTATAGAAAAATATAGTACTTGGTAGGACTTATGTTCAAAATGTATAACTAGCAATTTTCTAACATAACATTTATCCAAAAAGATGTTTATTTTGAAACAATTCAATTTTATTACAAGTTCCCATTATGCTGATATCGAGAAGCATGCTTATATATTTTATGTGATTCCATCGCCCCAATGAGATAGGAAGGTCACCAAGCTCCTTCTCTCCATATGAGATAGGAGGTCAATTGACATATACAAGTTCGAGATTATTCGACATGTACAAGTTCCACCCTCTGGATGAGGAAGTCACTTGTACTCAATATCAACAAGTAATACTGGTAGTCATAATGGGAAATGTCATTTATGTTTTCAAGATTGTTGCAAACTATAATATATAAAAATGAAATACTAATCAATAGGGAACAATAGCTCAAACAATTACATAGTCAAGATTTCCAAGAGGTACATACAAGTATCATTCAATACAACTAGTCTGTTCAAGGAGGAATTATATATATAAAAGCATAACTCTTTTGGAGTCTAGAGTATAATCAATATCCAAGTCAACAAGTTTGACAAGTATATGATTCTGGCTCATAAAGAGAAAAAACATGTATTAATATATATTGTTCATTGCTCTAGTGACCTATTATGGCATCCATTCATGTATTTTTATTGTCATTGTATTTGTAGCCCTATGACCATTAATAGTACAGATCTAGGATCACATAATGAGTTCAAGAAGTTATATTTTGAATTAGATCTAGTTTGATGTACAAAATATCAAGGATTGAGGATTATACATCATTTAGTCATTTTCATGTACAATATGGCAAGAGTAGATTGAGTGATGATCAAGTATTCAAAGTCATATGATCTAATCATCAATACAATATCAGAGTACAACAGGGTTATGATGTGATCATATATCATGTAAATCAAGGGTTTTAGTTAGATTAGGTTTTGAAGTATTTTGAAAACCCTAATTAAGATGTATGAAACGAATATTAGGTATCATCATCTAAATCATACTATAAAAGGTTAATGCAATGGTTTCAGATTAAAGTAGACATTTTTTTAAGTAGATCGATATTTTCTGAGCATTTTTATGATCGATTTATAATCAATTTTTCAAGTCTGGATGATCAGATATTTTCTAAAAGAATAAATCAAAAATAAAAAAGGAGTGACTAGCCAGCTTCGTGGATCAGGGGAGGATCCAAATCAGTGGATCATCCTGCGTGACCCATAAGCCATGCTTGGCTCAAGAGGACCGCACGAGGGGTTGAAAGGGTAAAAATGCCCAAGGCAAAGAAATAGAGGGTATGAATGATTCAGGGAATATTAGTCAGAATGCCCTTATGATTGTTCAAGAAACCAGCCACTCCCTCATGCCATTGCTGTTGGATAGAAAGGAAACGAGGAAGCTAGGACCATGGTAGCTGAGCGGAAGTATGAAAAATGATCTGAGCTTGTTACTATTAGCTTCGTGGGGGCACAACAAGCTCAGAGAGACATTATAGGGCTAAAGCAACAGACTAACACATCAAACTCTAGTCAAGTTGTAGATCAAGGAACATAGCAAGAGGGAAAGGGTTTAGAGCATCATACCGCAAGCCAGTGGCAACTCGATTCACGATGGGTTCATGACCTCACTAGGAGTCGTACACATGTCTTGACTTCTTGTGATGGATCCAGGTGATGCCTGTCGGTGAGGGTCCACATGAGAAGGAGACATGGACTCATTGGCAAGGTGTTCCAGGACATCACAAGTTCATCTGAAGGTTGGGGAGGAGCCGTCAGAGTCCATAGATTGGTCAGGCATGACTAATTAAGAGAAGAGGATCAGTGACATGGGCAAGATGCTCCAGTTCTAGTGAAGACAAGTGGAATCAGGTGGAACAATGGGGAGACAGAGGCGAGGAATTGAGGCTAGTTTTAGAGAGACCATAGGTCAGGGAAGGTCCTTGATGGTTTAAATAGGGGTTCTTAGGTCTAGGGTTTCTTGGGGGTTCCTCTCCTTTGAGCTAAGGTTGCCGCCCTTTGGGCGTTTTTGAAATAGGGGAAGAGAGAGGGGTTTCTGGGGATCCTTACATGTAGGAGATAATTCCATATCAAAAACACTAAATTTGATGAGGAAAGGATCAGTAGAGAGGGAGGGCGATAGGTTTGAAATTTGCTGTCACCATGTGTATTCTGCTCCTCATCAACTGAGCAAAGGAGACGACCCCTCGCTTGTGCTTACCCAGATCTGGGTTGGGGGTCCAATAAGGCTAGAAAATAGAGCAACAATGTCATTTTGAGGGTATTTTCTAGACAAATTTGTATCTCTTAATTTCTTTGTCCAAAAATTGCAATATTTTAACCAAGTGCTTCATGAAGATCTTATATATCTATATAAAAAGTTTTAGGTCCAAATGATCAAGTTTGAGCCATGAATAATATCAATCAATTAATAACAATAATTTGGCTAAAATGAATGTCTCAAGGTACATAGAATCCATGTTGATCATTATATTTTCAAATTTGAGCATCAATAATGAACAAGTAACCAAGGAAAATTAAATTGAGGTCATGAGTGAACATAAAGAGGGAAAATAGGAATTGAATATAAAATAGGGAAAAATTCACTATATTATAACTTCAAATTGAATTTAAGAATTTGGTTTTAATGGATATAATTTGAAGGTCTAACTATTCTTGTGAGAATTTTGATGCTCTAGTCACCCCCTAGAGACCTTAGATTCAACATTGGACATTCTTAAAAATTCTTCACCAACCTTGGTATTCTCCCTCTTTTAGGGGAAAATCTCTAACAAATAAATTGTCCTAGTTAGATGTTTACCCTTGCATGGTCGATTGGAAACAATATAACTTCTCATTGAAAGTAATTGGTACTCTATGGGCTTGATAGGACCTCACATTTGTTACATATGATGACAACATTCAAAATGTTTTTTAACATATTTTCTTTTCATGCCCTTTCACCACGAGTACTTGGGAACACTTTTTTCACACTGCCACTAATCCCATGAGAACATTACTTTATGGACTAAAAATAAATATTTTTGTGTAAAATTAGGCATAATCATTTTGATCAAAATTTCTCTACACATATTATCTTATAGAATATTTTGACTGAATAATTATCTCTTTTTATGGATCTCCAAATTCCATCACATATTTGTATTCTAATATTGCCGATCTTTATATTTTTTAGTTGTGTCCAATAGTTGAAGTATGGTTGGTGTTGTAGAACCATGAATTGAGCACTGTTTGCTCATGTGAATATGTCAATGATGCTAACTGCAATTCATTCACTTTCAGTCTCTTATTGATCTATTGAAGGAGGATTAAATAATATACATTTTATTATTTATTTCCATGTTATCTTCCCCTGTTGCATGGAGTTTTTTTTTTATAATAATTATGGAATATATATTCTAGAAGCTCATTACAACCACAATGAGCTTACAGGGGGAAGCTACATCATGATATGAGATTTAACAACATCTAATATGGCAGAGTGGGGGTGTCATTAGAGGTGTGAAGCCCATCTCCATAGACCCATTGTGGAATAAAGCCCGGACTGGTACAAATAGTTGATATGTTTAATAAAACCAAAATATGGGGGCACCCTTATTACAAGCCCCTGATAATGAAAGTATAAAGCATGGTAAGATATGTGAGATATCACCCATATGTGGCATTTGGTTTTCACCTCCCATTCTGAAATGTTATTAATAGAGAGTTCCTTAGTTACTCTGGTGTGAATCAGATCTTTGTTAATGATGCATTGCTCCTAGTACAACCTGGCTTTGTTGGAACCTTCAAAGAGAAAATCCTCGATAATGATAATCAACCTGCGTGTTGTAATGAATGTTGAATGTTATCAAAAATCCATTTGTTGTGTTCAATCCATACAGTCCAGATGATGGTAGCTATAAGTGTTCAGTTGTTAGTGTAAGCACCAAGTTAACTACTCATGTGTTGGAGTCTGTGCATGACGATGAGTAGTGGACCAACAAGGATGATGGTGATAGTAGTATAATGTGTCCAAAGTTGTCTTGTAGGTGACAACCAAAAAATAGATGTAGATTGGATTCTTCATTGTTGTAGCAAAGGATACATCAAGAAGGTCCGTGGAAACCCCTAGATCGCATGTTAAGATTCGTGGGATTTTTATCATGACTGATTATCCATAGAAGGATCTATACTCTCAGAAGGTAGTCTATATGCCACAAAATTTTGTAAATGAGAATGTGTCTTCTGAATGAGAAGAATCTATATGCTTGGCTAGTTTTATATAATGTTCCCCATGTCCATGACACACAGTTTGAGGTATTGTTTTCTTAAGTATTCATAAATGTCATGGTAAAGGTCACGACCGGTCCAATGTTGTAGAAAAGTTTTGAAAAGATTTGTATGGATGACTGAAGCTTCTGAAGAGCCTATCTGATGTTAGGTCAACGCCCATACCACCATGGGTCTATCCAAAAGTTGATATTAGTCCTATGGTGTGGGGCACGTGGATGGTATTAGATACAATATAGAGAGTTCTAGCCAAATGTTTCCACATGGTAGATGTAGTGCGAGGAGCTTTGAAAGAACATGGATATTGATGTTTGAGATATTTATCTATGATCATGTTGGTCCAAAATTTATGTTATTTTGACAGACAAATTTAGTGGTCTTGTGAATGAGGCATAGTGTTTGGAGTTTAAGATTGATGATTTTCCAATCACCTTCCGCTATAACTCGTGTCCCAATTAACCGTATGGAGTTTTTCCCTTGGTGTTCCCATAGGAAGGTACGTATGAGTTTGTTAATGGCGTGGAGAATTGTGGCTAGTGGAGGCATGCAGGACAAGTGGAAAGTGATGAGATGTGTGAGGATGGAGTTGAGAAAGGTGAGTTTTCCGTCTATGGAAAGGAAGTTATTTTGTCAAGATCAGATGCATTGTTTGTAATTATGGATGAAGGTGATCCCGGATGAATTTGGGATGTGCATTGGTGAGAGTGGCAGTTCGATATATGTGATTGTTAATGAGTCTCGATCTTGTCAGCCACGTATGGTTTTGTATTTATGCATATCCGACTAGCGATCTAATGAGGTTTGCTAAGGGTGCCTCACCATGAATGTTTTTTTCTCCTCAAATAGAAGCTTTTTGGATATTCTGGAGATATTAGGAACAAAGTACCTTGGATCTTCCTCTTCTTGGGTTCAGATCCAAACTATCTTCTCTTAGCCATTCCTACACGGATCTCTCGATACAGGTAGAAATAGTAGTTCAAGAAAGAAAGAGATCAACCAAACTAGCTATCATAACCAAAATGGGAAGATAGAACAAGAAACATACTAAATCTAAAATAAATCTACTTGATTAAGGCAAAAGTACATAAACATGCCCAACATAGGCTACATAGCCATGAAGGAGCTCAACTAGCCATGGATAAGAATAGTTGACACCGAAAAAAGATGGAAGAACATCATTATACAAGAAACCAAGAAGCACAACAGAAGAAAGGGGAAGAAGAAGAGATTTAGCCTGTGGAGGAGAGGTGGTTGTCACTCCTTTGCCTCTGTATAAGCTGGATCTCATCTTTTGGTCCTCCTCCTTGACCAGATCTGGACTCCTTGGTCCTCTCTCTCTAGATCCACCCTGAACAACAACTTGGTGGGTGAATGAAGATGGAGGATGATGGAGGTCGTGGGTCTTCTCACTTCTCAATTTTCGCCATTGGAGATCGAATACCAGGGGATGATGGAGAGTGGTGGAGATTGGAAGCTCACTGAAGAGGAGGGTGTAGGATGAGCTCTTTGGCCTTCTCAGACCTCCAGACTCTCCCATAGAACTCTGGGAACTTTAGATCTATGAGTAGTAGCCTATCGGTGTCCTTGGTTGAGGTCCCCCCCTTTCAAATGAGTGAGGGGGCATCTATTTATAGAGGCAAACTACAGACCGTGGCCAGCAGGTCACGGGGTCGGCCACACTCGTGGCCACCACCGCGGTCACGGTTCATGGAGTGGAAATCGTGATCGCGGTATGGTGACACAGTCGTGGCGTGGGGCCACAGTCGTGGTGGAAGGAGTCGGCCACGGTCGTGGTGAAAGGACACGACCGTGGTGAGGAATCGCAGTCGCGGTTGTGGAAAGAAAAACTGTGGTCACAATTATTGGGAACCGCAGTCGTGATTATTGGATACAGTCGTGGCGGATGGCCACAGTCGTGGCGAATAATCACAGTCGTAGTTGTTGAAGATGAAGACTGCGGTCGCAGTGTTGAAGCCCACAACCGTGGTTATTGGCCACAGTCGTGGTGAGGGATCGTGATCGATGTTGTTGAACATGAAGACCGCGGTCGTGGTGTTGAAGCCCGCAATCGCAGTTATTGGCCACAGTCATGGAGGATGGCCACGGTCGTGGTGAATAATCGTAGTCGCGGTTGTTGAAGATGAAGCCCGTGGTCACAGTGTTGAAGCCCACAATCATAGTTATTGGCCACAGTCGTGGCGAGGGATCGCGGTCGCGGTGTTGAAGACTGTGGTCACAGTTATTGGCCATGGTCGTGGCGGACGACCATGATCGTGGTGAAGGTGGATGACCACAGTCGTGGTAGGTGGCCACGGTCGTGGCGAGGAGCACATTCGTAGTTTTGAAGGCCGGGTCGCGGTGGGCACCACGGTCGTGCCTGATTGCCATGGTCGTGGTTAGGGTGGATTGCCACGGTCGTGGCTGGTTGCCATGGTCGTAGCGGGTTCATAGCTGCCGTAAAAACCATGTGTCGGGGAGAAATATTTGGAGAATATATGTATTATCTGGTTCGGTGCCTGCAAGTCCCAAAATTGGATAAATTGGCTATATTATTGACTATTCTAACTCATTATCTAATGAGAGAAAGAAAGCAAAAAACATGAGCATTATTGGGCATATTAAGACCAAAGTGACACGAAACCATAGATGAAATGCATAGATAATATGTGTAAATTTGGGTTTTATCAATACCTTGTGCCTGACATCTTTTGTTTTTCTTCCTCTCTATCCTTCAGGGCAAACTTCACAGTTGTTCTTTTCTCTTTTGTTTGAATGAACAAATGTTTATGGTAAAAAGTGACAAATTGGTGAATTAAGTTGGAAATCTGATAAATATACAAGGACAATATTTTGTTCTAACTATTTAATTTAAACCATGCTATCAGGAGACTACCTCTGTTAGTCTGATGCCCTCACTTTGCCTCTTTTAGTCTGATACCCTCACTCTTAATTATTAGATGATTAATCATGGTCAGATTTTGAGGGCGATCTAAAAGGCGATTCACGATCTGAGCCCGGCAGCGGAGGCCTCCATGGTGGAGGCAGATGCCATGGTGGATTCCATGGACACTGGGAAATAATCGATAGTGGACCCAGCTCTAGATGTGAGGACATTGGGGGAAGGATGGAATGGTGGAGGTGCAAGCAATGTTGGAAAGGTCGAAGGCGAGATGGGCCAGCTGACCTAGGGGAAGAGGAAGTCCTTTCGTGATCTGCTAATTGAATCTATGGGGTTTGCTGTAGGGTCTGGAACTGGCAAGAGTCTGAAGATCCTGAATGAAGATATCATTGTGGATAATTCAGGTCAGTTCCCAGATATTTCAATCACAAACAGAGAAAAGGAAGTCCTAGCAAAACTGTGGAGGTACGCTGTCATCATAAAACTCTTAAAAAGGGAGATAACATATGCTATTTTGAGGAACCATTTTGAAGCTCTTTGGAGGCCTTCAAGACTTTTCAACATAGTTGATTTGGATGGGGGTTTCTATGTTGTTCAATTGTCTAATAAGGTGGATTATGATATAGCCTTAACTGAAGGACCATGGACAATTTTCAGAGCATATCTGACTATGAAGCCATGGAGAGATGACTTTGATCCATTAGATAGCTGCCACAACTCTGTTGTGGTATGAATGAGAATTCCAAATTTACCACTTGAGTACTATGAAGAGACAGTTTTGCATAGAATTGGAGATGCACTTGGAAAGACTATGAGAGTGGATTTAAACATGAAGGAGCAACAAAGGGGTAAATTTGCGAGACTAGCGGTTGACATAAATCTTAATAACCCTCTGCAAGCCAAAATTTGGGTAGAAGGCAAAGCATATTCTGTTATGTATGAGAATTTACCAAGAATCTGCTCTTTATGTGGGCGAATTAGTCATGAATTTATAGACTATCCTCTCAAGTCAGTTGTTCATGAGAATCATATGGAGTGTTCCAGTTCTGAACCCAGTGGGGTGAATGAGAGACATGAAACCCAAGGGGCTAATCCTCAGAAGGATAATGCTTTTGGTAAGTGGATGTTGGTCTTACCTAGGAAGAACATAATTGTTAGATAGGGACAAAAGGGTGACAATATGAACAAGGTAGTGGAGAGTAATTTGTTCGACATTCTCGATGAAGAAGAAGTTCCTAATATGCAGGAGACCACTAGAGGAAAGGATCAACAACCTCATCCTAGGCCATCCAAGGTGTGGACAAAAAGCCTAAATAAAAGGGGGACAGAGTAAGGAATCTCGTAGAGGGCCCTTAAAGGACAAAAACAACAAAATGGAGGTTCCTACAAGGCACATAAACAAAAGAGGAGGAAAAGAAAATCAAAGTAGTGAGGAGGGACACTCTGTGGTTGTGATATCAGGGGATAATCTGTTCTTTAATGATAAAAATTATGAGAAGGCATGGTCTTATAACTATGTGGAGCATACAGGGAGTCTAGCTCAAGGGGATAGCTGGAGAACCTGGATAGATAACCCAAGAAATTTTTGTTTTTCAGCTGGTGACCCGAGTTTAAGTTTGAATCTGAAGAGAAGGAAAATACATATCAATGAAGGGAGGTCAGGGAACATGAAACAAAAAATGGATGATGATAATGGCAAAGAGATTTTAGGAGACCATGAGGAAAGGGCTGTTGAGGAGATCTCAGTCCCAATCCGCTAAAGGTTTATTTATGGAAGTCAACATTATGGTGTGGAACTGTCAGGGTATCGCTGATAGAAAAAGAAGGGTGGTGTTTAGTGACTTGGTTAAGGCTAATAAACCTCTTCTTGTTGGTCTTGTCGAGCCACAAGTTAGTGGGAAAAGAGCTGATGTCATTACTAAAAAGCTTGGGTATGATAGGAGCTATAGAGTTGAGGCTATAGGGAAATCTGGGGGGATTTGGATCCTTTGGAATTCTATGGAGTGTCAGGTTAATGTTCCCCTTAGTCATTGGCAATTTGTCCATTTGGAGATTGTATTGAACTGGACTAGGTGGAAAATTACTATTGTTTATGGTAGTCCTCATCCTGTTGTAAGGAATTTGCTTTGGAAGAGACTCAAACACATTGGCCTTACTGTGAATGAGCCGTGGGTGCTGCTTGGGGACTTTAACTCAGTTCTGTGTACTAGCAAGAGGAAGGGATGTACCAGTTTTAGTAGTGCTGATGTGAAACATTTTCTTGAGATGATAGATAAAAATGGTCTAATGGAAATACCTTATGAGGGAGCACATTATACATGGAGAAGAAAGACATGTATGGCCAGACTTGATAGAGGGCTTTGTAATTCTGATTGGAATATTCAACATCCTGAGGGGCACATTAGACATCTTACTAGGTTGGGATCTGACCACAATCCCATCCTGCTTAAAGGAAGGAAGGAATTTTACAAGCCTTCTTCTCACTTTATTTTTCAAGATGCGTGGCTCAAACACTCTGATTTTGATGAGTTTTTGTCGAAGGCCTAGGATAAGGACCTTGATTTTTAAGAAGCTCAGAAAGATTTCCAGTCTAAGGATGTTGTGTGGAAAAAGGAGGTCTTTGGAAATATTTTTAGCAAGAAGAAGGATATTGTTAGGAGGATCGAGTGGATCCAAACTAAACATAACAACAATCAACAAGGGGATGATTTGAGGCGGTGTGAGGAAGAGGATATACTTCAACATGAGTTGGAGGATATCTTGAGCAAGGAGGAGTTATTTTGGGTGCAAAAGGCTCAGATGGACTGGATTAAGCTCGGGGATAGGAATACATGCTATTTCCACAATATTTTTAAGTTTAGATCCAAAGAAAAAAATTGAATGCTTAAGAGATCGAATGGTGAATGGGTGACCGATCAAAATCTTGTCAAGGGAATGGTTGTTGAATATTTTAAAAATATTTTTATCTGACCCCAAATCGCTAGCAATATTGATTTAAAAGGTGAGTTTTACAAGCTGCAAAGTAATGAAATCTAGGCTTTTGGAAATAACCCATATGAGGAACAAATTAAGAAAGCCCTTTTTGATATGGGTGGGCTGAAAGCCCCTGGACTAGATGGTATGATTGCATAATCTACCAAAATAATTGGGATCTGGTTGGGAAGTCTCTTGTCGAGTTTGTTAAAGACACTTTCTTGAATGCTACTATGAAAAGAGATATGGGAAAAGCTTTTATCGTTCTGATTCCTAAAGTTGATAAGCCTTCTTCATGCCATCAAATCAAGCCTATTAGTCTTTGTAATATTGCTTATAAAGTTGTTACCAAAGTTATTGTTAACAAACTTGAAGAGTACATGCCCAAATTAGTTTCTGAGGCTCAATTGGCTTTTATCAAGGGGCGAAAAATTAGTGATAATATTATTATTGCTCAAGAGGTCATTGATTCTATGAGAAAGAAAAAGTCAGGAAAGGGTATAATGGCTAGCAAGGTAGATCTTGAAAAATCTTATGACAAGCTAAGCTGGCATTTTATTGAAGATAACCTTATTGATATTGGAATCCCTAATAATAATAAATTTGCTCTTATCATGTCTACTCTTCAGTTAGGGTCTTGTAAAATCTTATGGAATGACGATGTTACTGAGGATATTCAACCCAATAGAGGGGTGAGGCACGAATATCCCCTTGCACCTTATATTTTTGTTCTTTGTATGGAGAGATTGTCTCAACTTATTCGTAGGTATATTGATGAAGGGTTATGGAAACCCATCACAATTTCTAGAGGAGGTCCAAAGTTGTCACATTTGTTTTTTGCTGATGACATGATGTTGTTTGCTGAGGCTACATCTATCCAAATGAACAACATAATACTTTGTCTTGAATGTTTTGGCATGAGTTCAAGGCAGATCATGTCTAAGAAGAAATCCCGCATCTTCTTCTCAGCTAATGTGAAAGGCAGCGTGAAGCATAATATAAGTTTGATTGCTGACCTCAAAGTTACTAATGACTTGGGTAAGTATCTTGGGGTTCCCCTCACTAGTACATGAATGGTCTGTAACGTCGGTTTTTTTAAGCCTGCAACGTCACTTTTTAACCGACGCCTAAGTGGTCGTTGCTATAGAATTTGCTCTATAGCGTCGGTTTATTTAACCAAATAAAATCGACCTTACATAGTAAATACCGACGCAACAGGTTGTAAAAATTCTGACCTAGGCGAGAAAAAAGGAGCCTGTAAGGTCAGTTATTCGAAAAAAACCGACCCTGTAAACGGTCTCGGTCGAGAAAATTGTCGACAGAAAGTTTTTCGCTCGACAATTTTCTCGACCGAGAGAGTTTACAGGGTCGTTTTTTTTGAAATAACCTACCCTAAAGATTGAATAAACATTTCAGTGTAACACTCGGTCGAGAAATTGTCGACTGAAAATAATTCGGTCGACAAACTTGTCGACCGAAAGGTACAGTGAAAATGTTTATTCAATATTTTAGGTCAGTTTTTGTAAATAACCAACCTTATAGAGGACATTTAGAGTCGGCTTTGTACAAAAACTGATGCTAAATATTGAATAAACATTTCAGTGTAACACTCGGTCGAGAAAATTATCGACTGAAAATATTTCGGTCGACAAACTTGTCGACCGAGGGGTGCACTGAAAATGTTTATTCAATCTTTAAGGTCGGTTTTGGTAAATAACCGACCTTATAGAGGACATTTAGAGTCGGTTTTGTACAAAAACCGACGCTAGAAGTTATATTCGGTCAAAAATTTGCTCAACTGAAGAGGGTACACTGAATTCAATCTTTAGAGCCGGTTATTTAAAAAACCGACGCTAGAAGTTACGATTTTTTTTAAAAAAATTTATGCAGAAATTGAAATAGAACAGAAGAACAAGAAGATTCATATATTCTGGGAGAGGGGAGCATTGATGGTCAACCGTCACCATTCAAAACCACACATTCATAACAAAAATGATTCATAATCACATCATAATTTACAAAATGATAGAGTGCACGTCTGAGATGACAGATACAAAAGTAAATATGAAAGAGTACTCAAACCACATACATAAATGGAGCCGATATATTTAATCCAATGCTATATCGACTTCATTTATAAAAGACTCTGACCACTCTTCTCGGAATTCATCCAAGTCCACATGTGTGTAAGGCTGGGTTGTAAAGATCTGTAACAGAAAATGCACATGCTAATATTTTATAAAATGACTACAATCACTTGTAAATTTATGATGTTATTCTTTATTACCTGACTTATAGTCTGAATGTCATGTGATGCTTGTTTGACAATAGCTTGCATATATTTCATTACATAGTAGCCACAAGCCCAGTCATTATTTTGCATAGGACACTACAAATAAAAAATTATACTTAATGTTAGTAAACTACTATAAACATCAATTGAGATAAGAGTATAAGATTTGACATATTATAGTTGAAAATTAATACATATAAGAGTAAGCAGTTGTCAAAGTAGCTACCTTGACATTTTTCAAAGTCAATGTCTTTAATTTTGTGGGTATTTGTCCTCCAGCTTCACAAAAAGCCTTTATACCCCTATCAAATTAAACGATAGTTGGTAAAATAGAAATTCTAAATAGAAATATCATGTTGAAGCATTGATTAAATTTATGCTTACTCCATAGCTGGCAATTTCAGTTTGTGACTCCTTGTTGTTTTTACCCATTGGGTCAAGATAATAAAGAGTCATCAATTTTGGGGCAATCACCACTAATTCCCAATGTCTAGCTCTGAGTAAGAATAAAACAAACATTAAAATAAATAATTTTATTCATTATTAAAATTATATTGAATAATAATACTTACTGGACGCTAAAAGGAATTAGGATAATTTCCTTCCCCTCACTAGCAAAATATTTGAATGCATCAGAGAAGTACTCATTCACATCCTCAATATGTGTCTCCACCTGACTACTGACCGAAGGAACTAAGAATCCAACATTCTTTATATCAAAGTCTGTGGCCTCGGTATATAAATGGCTGTTAAACATTTGTAATATTTTCATATGTAGAAATAAGCTAAAAATGTGTATTGGAATTTTCTATATATATTGATAGATCCTTACCTTATCCATACTTCTATTATCGAAGTGTTCAGCCAATCATACCGGAACAGCTCTATAATATCATCAAGAAAAATAAAATTCTGAAAGTCCCTCCCAGCTGCATCTTGTGTTAAATTGACCAACATATGTGATCCCGATCTTTGGTTGACTAAGTATCGACACAAACATTTAGATTTGCTTCCCAATTTGTCGAATGTAGTTTTGGGAATGAAATATGGCTTGGGCATAGGAGGACGACTAGTAGAAGTTTTACTTTTTGGTTTACAAACCTGTTAATTAAATTACATACTTATATTACATGAGTTCATATATGCAGTCAAATATGAAAAATATGGTAGAAATAAGGTATATCTTGTCATTGATAACCAAGTATCTAGGCCAACCCACCATAGCACCCTCAACTTCTTCAACTGTACTATATTCAAGATTAGGTATGGGTAGTGGGTTGTCCCCCATTCCGTCATACACAAGATGGATGGACACACAACAAATGTCATCAGTAATTTGTTGGCAATGCAATGTACCACCAAGGTTGTACACCTTGCCCGCTGCCACAACATTATATTCTGGAACCTCCACTGCAAGTTTATAGTTCATACCAACCTAGATTGAAATAATATAAGTTATATAAGAAATAGTAGAACAGATACATGTTACAACTATATATATTATCATATATTTATCATACTAATAACACAACATATAGAACAAAAACTTACTACAGATTGTTGTGGTGGGTCATCAGGAGTGCTCCCATGACCTTCTACAACTGGAGAATGGGCTTGTACCTCATCACTTGAGAGACACGCAGTATGAATAGGTTGAGAAGGTTGAGTAGGCTGAAATGAAGACATTATTTATTTTACTTTCTGCGCTACTAATGCTTCAACATCCTCTTGTGTAAGACCTCCTACACGACCTCTTTTAGATTGCGAAGGGCCAAAATAAGACTTGAATCCTATGCCAACTCCTAATCCCCTAACACGACCAGGATGCTCCTTCGTACCAAGAGCAACTACTAGTTCATCCATGTAGCCAGTTGGGATGAACTTTCCTTCCTTCCTTTGCTCGTGGAGATCAATCTATTCATAGTTAATAAAAATATTAAATCACAATATCAATTAGATATAAATAAATCTAAGTTTGTGGGAGTTACTCTTTACTTAGTTGGGATAAACCTACCATCTTTTGTGCCACCTCCTTAGTTGCAGGGTTGACAATTTCACCGGCTCGATTCTTTCTAGCATCAATCCATGTCAAGTGTCGGGGTGGTCGCTCAACTTGAGTTGTACTAGATTCTTGTCCAGAAGATGATTGCTTCTCTTGTAGTTGGCGGCGGAAGGCATAACCACCGGGCCCCAAGCGATGGTCATGCACATTTTTAGCCCGTCTTTCCTTTTGATCCTGGTAAATAGCCTGATCATTTAAAATGAGGTATTGCAATTTAGACTTGGCAAACATGTATAAAAAGATTCACCTCCTTAATTGTATAAAATTAAATATTCATACAATACATCACAATCTTTATTACCTCAAACTCTTCCGATCTCCTAGCTGCAACAAATCTTTCCCACACCTCAAGATCTATAAAAATATATACATTTGTAGCTTTCTTCTTTTGTTTAGGATTATTTATAAATTCCCTTACAAGATATGTCTTAAAACCCCTCCATCGTACACCACAACGTTGTAGCACTCTTTTCTTGTGATCTTTTTCATTTAGATGAAAAACACCCTATACATACAAAAGAAGCAATTAATAATGTTGTTTTGAAAAGGAATTAATTCCAAGCAAACTAAATTAGAATCAATAGATAAAAAACATATTAAAATAATATCACTTCCACTCACAGATATATCTTTCCATATGAGGTCTTTTTTGGCATTAGGAACATCATGCCAATTTTTTATATCTATTGGCACCTTACTACGCGCGATCACCCCTACGTAATGCTTGAAAGCAGTAGCATGTTCCCCAACAGGTGCTCCTGTCATATCAAACTGAACTGGCAATTTATCCCCTTTAGCCCTGAGCTCCTACATCCTACACATCAATGTAGGACCTCTAAGTTTCTTAGCATCACCACTACCATCCTCATGGTGCTCATGCTCAGAATGTTCATCTTCACTCGCCATTTTAGAACCTGCAAGTATACCTGATAAAAAAATAAGTGATAATAAAAGCACAAGTGATAAGGTATACATGATAATAAAATAAATAATTCAAAGAATACATGCCTTTAGTATTGGTTGAGTTGTTAGTCAAGGAAAATTCCTTCAGCATGGTCTTGACATTTATAATATTCATCGGTGTTATCTTCAACATTTACACTCGACAAACCAACTGAGAATGGACTGGAATCATCATACTTTTCGTAGTATTCTTCTTCATTTATAGGATCTACAGTAAACTGTCCTTTAACTCCCCATGCCAAGACAAAATTTGCGCATCTTCTGTATTAGCAAATAAGCGTTGAAATCGTGGTATTATTGGTAGATACCACATCACCTTAGCAGGAGAGCCATTTTTAGCCTTAGCTGAATTTGTAGTCTTATACCTTGACGCACCACATTTTGGACAATTTATCAAATTACTATAGTCCTTCTGAAATAACACACAATCATTTGGACATGCATGAATCTTCTTAGCCTCTATTCCCATTGGGCACATTATTTTCTTTGCTTGATATGTTGAAATTGGAAGCTCGTTGCCTTCAGGAAGAATTTCCTTTAACAAAGACAACAGTGAAGTGAAACTCTTATCGCTCCACCGGTTTTGAGCTTTAAGAGTATATAATCGCATCACAACACTCAACCTCGTGAACTTAGTACAACCCTTATATAATGGTTTTTCAGCATCATGGACAATGTTTGCAAATAAAGAAGGTGGATCAATGACATTGTCCCGACAACTACGTAGCATCTCATCAACCATATCATCCTGAATCTGGTCATCTTGAATCGGTTCATCATTAACATTATCATCATTATCTATATCTTCTATGCCACAACTATTAGTATCGACATTTTCTGATCCATAATTCAATTTCTCTCCATGCCAATACCATACATTATAACCTTGTATGATCCCATTGCATATGACATGATTCTTAATTTCCTCACCAGTATCAACTTTCAAATTGTTACAACAATTTCTACATGGACAATATAGCCTATCTGTAGGTAGTTTCCTATGTTCCTCATCAAATCTGATAAATTCATCAAGACCTTTGGCAAACTCTGGACTGCAACGGTTCTTGATAGACATCCAACTTCGATTCATTTTCTATATCACATTAAAATTAATTATAAAACTAACAGTTTAATATTGATACTATAATAATTTGTAAGTTTTTATTGATAGGAAGTTAATTACTTATATACTAAAGTGTACCACCTATCTTATTTTTGAATATTTAATCTCACTAGTAACTGTATAATGTATGTTTAGTTTTGAAGAAAATTTTAGCAGCATTTCCCCTAAGTTCTCCAAGTACACCGATGTAAATGGCAAATAACCACTCACATATGTACCCAGAGAACAAATGAAGAAATCCTACTGAAATAATCTACAAAACTAAACATACATTTAACAGGTACATCCTAAGTGAGATTAAAATATCCAAAAAAGTCCCAAACTGGGGACTATCCAAAGTTTACTCCTAATGAGTAAATTTTGAACGGGTTTCTAAGTTAATATATAAATGCATTATTTTCATATTTATATATTAAGTTAAACATCATGCATCAACCCTAAAGTGTCAATCTAGGAGTACACATGTCTAATCTAGTATTAATTTCTAAAATTTATATAATGAATACATATGAAAAAAGACATGTTTTTATTATTGGGTTATCAAATCATATAAAATGGAAAATACTTGTACAAATTAGCAAAGTAAGGCCGTTTCCAACAGTCCAAAGATTGAAATCATTATAATATTCAAAACTATTTGTGAACATTACAGCAAATATGATTAAAACATTTATAGCTCCCACATAAATAAGGAGCAAGTCCACTCTCGGTCGACAATTAGTCGACCGAGAGCCCACCTGCGCGCAACGTCCATGTCCACTCTCGGTCGACGAATTCGTCGACCGAGAGTGGACCTGGACGCTGCGCGCAGGTGGGCTCTCGGTCGACTAATTGTCGACCGAGATGGACCTGGACGTAGCAATGGCGGAGGGCGAGAATGAAGGAGGCGGGAACAAAGGAACGAAGGAAGCGGCGAACTTACTTGGAAATGGCAGCGACCTTCATGGAGGATCAGACGACCTTCACGGAGAGGCGGCGACCTTCATGGAAGAGTGGAGAGGCGGCGACGACGAGCTCTTTTCGTAGAGAGGAGGCAAAACTTTGGCGGCACAAAGAGGTGGCAACGTCTTCACGTACGGACACCACGATCCTCTTGGCGGCGCAGAGAGGTGGCACAAGCTTCACGGCAACGGCTTCACGGAGAGAAGGCAAGGCATTGGTGGCGGAATGACACAGGAAAAAGCAAGGGTTCGCGGTGCCACGGGAGAGAGAATAGAACAGAGAAAAGGGTTTCGCAGGAGGAAGAAAGACTAAAGTTTCGGTTTTTTCACGGAGAGAAAGACCTGTAGCGTCGGTCAACAACAAAAAACCGACGCTAAAGATAAACGGTGCCCGTGTCGGGTTGTTTAAAAACACTCAAACGCATTTTGGGTCGACGAATTTGTCGACCGAAAAGACCTCTAGGGTCGGTTATAAGGAAAAAACCGACGCTACAAGTGCTTATACGAAGGAAATCTGGCCCCTTTCGGTCGACAAATTCGTCGACCGAGAAGGAGCAAGATTTCCTTCGTATAAGCAACTCTAGGGTCGGTTTTTTCCATATAACTGACCCTAAGTTTATCTCGGTCGACAATATTGTCGACGAAAGAGGACTTTAGGGTCGGTTATAAAGAAAAAACTGACCCTAGAGGTGTTTCTAAGAAGGAAATCTGGCTCCTTTCGGTCGACGAATTTGTCGACCGATATCTATCGGTCGACAAATTCGTCGACCGAAAGGGGCCAGATTTCCTTCGTATAAGCACTTGTAGCGTCAGTTTTTTCCTTATAACCAACCCTAGAGGTATTTTCGGTCGACAAATTTGTCGACCGAGAATGCGTGAACTAAACTGGATCGGAAATTCATGTCGGTCGACAATAATTGTCGACCGAGGAGCGTTTTAGGGTCGGTTATAAAGAAAAAACCGACCCTAGAGGTGCTTATACACGTGAAATCTGACTCTTTTTCGGTCGACAAATTCATCGACCGAGGGAGCTCTAAGGTGCTTACACAACCCTAATAATGATGTTATGTGAAACCCTAATATATGGTGATGTCGTATGAAACCCTAATATGGGATAATGTTATGTGAAACCCTAATATGGGATGATGTTATGTGAAACCCTAATATGGGAATGTTATGTGAAACCCTAATATAGGGTGATGTTGTGTAAAAACCCTAATATGGGATAATGTTATGTGAAATTTCAATATGGGATGATGATGTGAAACCCTAATTGATAAAGATGGGAAACTCTAACCCTAATGAGGGAATAGTGATGTTATTTTTGTATTGCATGATGTTGATATGAAATTGATATGGTTGATATAAAATTGAGATGCTTGTGTAACAAATATCCTGAATACCTTGGTCAGATGACCTGAAGGTAATAGTTACCTGATAACTGATAACCATGTTTAGTGATGAGCTAAGGGTTTGAATACCCAGATCCAGCAAATGTGATGATGGTGGTATTGAGGGATGTGAATTCCCAACAATGAGACAAAAGATTGAGATCCCAATGCTTTATAACGTTTGAAAAGTACTAAACTCGATCAAAAATTTCTGTCGGTTGACAATATTGTCGACCGAGGAGCCCTTTAGGGTCGGTTATAAGGAAAAAACCAACCCTAGATGTGCTTATACACGTGAAATTTGGCTCTTATTCGGTCGACAAATTTGTCGACCGAGGAGCCCATAAGGGTCGGTTATAAGGGAAAAACCGACCCTAGAGGTACTTATACACGTTAAATTTGGCTGTTATTCGGTCGACGAATTTGTCGACCGAGATAGAGCCAGATTCGTGTGTGAAATACTAAATTGGATCCTAAGTTTATCTCAGTCGATAATATTGTCGACCGAAAATCCCTCTAGGGTCGGTTATAAAGAAAAACCGACGCTACATGAGCTTATACGAACGAATCTGGCTCTATCTCGGTCGACAAATTCGTCGACCGAGAAACAACCAGATTTCCTTCGTATAAGTACCTTTAGGGTCGGGTTTTTTTCTTATAACCGACCTTAAAGTCAAATTCGGTCGAATATTGTCGACCGAGATAAACTTAGGATCTAGTTTAATTTTTCACAAGCGTGAACTAAATTGGAACCAAAATTCATCTCAGTCGACAATATTGTCGACCGAATAGACTTCTAAGGTCGGTTATAAGCAAAAAACCGACCCTAAAAGTTACTTATACACTTGAAATCTGACTCCTTATCGGTCTTCGAATTTTTCGACCGAGATTATCGGTCGAAGTATTCGTCGACTGAGGAAAGCTCTAAGGTCGGTTATAAGTACAAATCCGACGCTAGAGGTGCTTATAAATGCGTGAATTAAACTGGATCCAGAATTGATATCGGTCGACGAATTTGTCGACCGAGGAGCCTTTAGGGTCGGTTTTAAAGGAAAAACTGACCTTAGAGGTGTTGAACCGAAGAGGACTTTAGGGTCGGTTATAAGGAAAAAACCGACCCTAAAGGTGCTCGTATACATGAAATCTAGCTCTTATTCGGTCGACGAATTTGTCGACCGAGGAGCCCTTTAGGGTCGGTTATAAGGAAAAAACGACCCTAAAGATCGAGGTGCGAAGCCAAAATCAAGCAAATTTTTGCCGCGGAAAACTTGTAATTGAGTTTCTAAACCAATTGTGTATAAGGTCGCTTATTTTATAAAAACCGACCCTATAGAGATGCACTACAAGGTCGATTATTTTAAGAAAAGCGACCCAAGAGGTCTTAAGTGGTGCCCGCATTTTTTATAGACATATAAGGTCGGTTATTTAGAAAACCGACTCTATAGAGTTACACTACAAGGTCGGTTTTTTTAAGAAAACTGACCCAAGAGGTCTTAAGTGGTGTCCGCGTTTTTTTTAGACATATAAGGTCGGTTATTTGGAAAAACCGACCCTACACGTAGGGACGTTATAACCCATTTCTGTACTAGTGCCTCATTCACTCTAGGGTGAACAAGAATACATACTCTTTTATTATTGACAAGTTGAACAAGAAGCTTAGCAAGTGGAAGTCAAAACATTTATCCCTAGCTGGAAGGATCACCATGGCCAAGAGTGTGCTTTGTTCTATCCCTTATTATGTGATGCAAGTAACAAAGTTGCCTACCTCTATCTGTAATACAATAGACAAAATCACCAGGAAGTTCAGATGAGAAGAAGGTACACTTAATCACTTGGGATACTATTTCTCTCCCCAAGGACAAGGGAGGGCTGGGTATAAGGCCTGCTGATCTCATGAACAAGGCGTTCCTTTTGAAGTTGGGTTGGAGGTTGATCACTGAGCCTAATTCCCTCTGGGTTAAAGTCTTGAAAGGTAAATATTTTAATAAAGAGGATACATGGTTGAATGCTAATGGAAAGAAAGGCTCTGTACTGTGGAGATCCATTTGTAATCTAAAAAATGAAGTTAAAATAGGGTTAATGTGAAATCTAGGAAGCGGAAATTCAGTTCTGTTTTGGCGTGACTCCTGGGTGGAAGGAGGTAAATCTCCTACAATGGTCCAGATCTGACATTGAGGAGGATGTTATGGGAAGGCATGTTAGCGATTATGTCACTGAAAGGGGAGAATGGGACTGGGCTAAATTTGAACAGATGTTACCTATGTCTATGATTATGAAGATAGCCAGTATACAACCTCCTATCTTTAATCTTGGAGATGATGAGCCTTTCTGGTCTTGGAGCAGCAATGGGAAGTTTTCCATTAGCTATGCTATTACTGATATCTTGTATCGAAATGATCATGTGTCCCCTTCTAGTTGTTGGAATGTTGTATGGCGTTGGCCAGGACCAGAGAGAATTAGAGCATTTCTTTGGGTGCTCCTTCATCAGAGGATACTTACCAATAAGGAGCGGCATAGAAGACACATATCACTTTCTTCTATTTGTCCGATGTGCAGATATGAGGAGGAAGATTGTCTCCACGCCATGAGAGACTGCCATGCTGCGAAAGAAGTGTGGGAAGGTTTGCAAGCTGAGAAGGTGGTGAGGAACTTTTTTAACTTAGAACTGGTTTCATGGGTGTTGAGAAATATAAAATGCTACAAGGAGGATTGGTCGATTGTCTTTGGGGTAGCCATTTGGAGAATCTGGGGGAATAGAAACAGATGGGTGTTCGAAGAGGAGGAGCAGAGCTGTTCGATTCTGAAAGCTGTTCGATTCTGAAAGCTGAACTGTGGGGGATTATAGAGGGCATAAAGCTTGCATGGAGTCTGGATTATAGAAAGATTATTGTTGAATCTGACTCTATGGTGGCTGTTAAGGCTATTAACGATGATTATTATATCCTCACCAATAACTGTAAACCGCTTATTACTCTAGTTAAATCTTTCTTATGCAGGGACTGGGTGGTTATGATCAAACATGTCTCAGGGAAGTTAATCAAGCTGCTGATCAGTTGGCTAATTTGGCTATGCTACAAGAGCTGGGTGTGCGTTATTTAACTGAACCACCTCAGGAAATCTATGATCTGCTGGAGACTGATAAATTAGGAGTCAAGGCTGCTAGAGTTACTAGCTTGTGATCTGCTGGAGTCTGTTTAGTTTGGTGTCGTGCCTGTTTGAGTTTGTAGTGTGTCTGGTCTTATGCTGTAAGAACTTTTTTGTTGAGCCCACAAAAGGAGGGGGTGGGATGAATAATATCACCCCTCGACTTCTATAAAAAAAAAAAAAGATGATTAATCATGGTACGGTTACGTGGTCTCTTTTTTTTCACCTCCGGTGAAAATATACCGTAACTTGCTTGCCACCGCGCGCACCCCTAGCTTCGTTCTCTAACTAATGGATTCACAAACTTTTTCTCCCATGAAAACATAAAAGGAAAGGATAAAGAGAAAAGAACCTCCGGCGGTCCCCCATCTATGAAGAATGGGAAAGCTAGCTTTCCCTCCCTCCCTCCCTCTCCTCCTATAAGTAGCAGAAGGTACCTTCTTGCTTTTGATATAAGTTCAGTGGACTCCCGTTTGATCTGATTAAACAATTCTTCTCATTCCACTCTCTATCGTCTTCAGAAACCCTACATTCCCCTCCTCATTCTCATCCCGGCCTTTGGTTGAAACCCTGATTCCCCAATCCTCACCTCTGCGGGAAAGGAGGCTCCACCCCTAACTCTGTAGGGTTTCACATTATGCAGCGCCATTGCTACACCGTGATGGGTCTCTCCGGCGGCGGTCATAACCAGGATGCAGCAGGCTTGGACGAGGACTCCATCGTCCTCAGCCTCAGCCCCCCAGGGATGTCCACGGTACAGCTGCAGCTACCACGTCGGCCACCAGCTGTCTTCGTCTCCGCCTCGACTTCCCTTGCTGGATCTTCACCCATGTGCTCTTCCTCGTCCTATTCTTCGCCAAATCCCCTACTCCAGCTCGAGCTACGTCCTACCTTCAGCCACATCTTCTCAGCTGCTGAATGTGTTGGCGCCGTATACGCACCTGCACCTGGAGTGCCTCTGTTCCCACCCATCCCGGTGGCCAACGTAAGTGACATCCCTGCCTTTACTCCGTGCATTGGCCAACCGACCTTATTGTCCCCTAGGACGGCTTCCTGCAGCAGCTCGTCGTCCACCTGTAGTACCGCAGCTGGCTCAAATCTGGTGCCGCCGGAGCAACAACAACAGGCCGGCAACACTAACGGCGGCACCTGCACCACCGAAGCCACTGGCATCTTTACCCGCACGGGTTGTACTGTTAGCCACATCAACGGTACCCATGGGAGCAGCAACAACAGCAACAGGTATTATTGGATCCCATCACCATCGGAGATACTGGTGGGCCCTACCCAGTTCTCCTGCTCCGTGTGCGGCAAGACGTTCAACAGATACAACAACTTGCAGGTCTGATTGATCTTAGTTTCCGCCCCTTTATTCCTTCCATTCCTATTCCTCTACATCTTCCCATTTTAAAGAGTAATTTGTGATTTTCTCCTAAGCTGTTTCTGTTAGATTCCCTAGTTTCTTATTCAAAAAACTAATTCCATCTCCACATTACCATTTAGCTCTAGCTGTCAACATAGCTGTTTAGGATGAATGACATGAATTGAGCATTTACAAGTTTATGCACATAAATTTGATCAGGCAGTTCTTGGTTTGGGAGAAGTAGTGTTACATATTCAAAGTATGACCAAGAATGATGTCCTTTTTTTTTTAGTACATTGGGTTAAGCTAATTGAAAGATTTGTTGCATCCCATCAGTCAATAGCGCTACCTGCACCATTAAAATGCTGATAAGATGTGAACTATGATGACATATTAGAATCACTGTTGTTCAAGACATATAGTTGATGATCTTTGCATTTGATAAATGTTTGGGTGGTTCTCTGATTCCTGTTCAATCAGATAAGCAATGGCATCTGTCAAGTTCTTGTCGTCATTTTATTCTCTCTGGAACTGAAAATGTCCGGCGAATTCATCGTGAACAGATGCACATGTGGGGTCACGGGTCGCAGTACCGCAAGGGCCCAGACTCCCTACGAGCCTCCAGCCGGCAACAGCACCAGCACCAGCATCAAGTCCCGGCACCGGCGGCGGTGACGACGACGGGTACAGTCGGCGCTCCAAAACCGGCCAGTGCTTCATCGGCGGCAGCTATGCTGGCCCTGATGCGTCTTCCCTGCTACTGCTGCGCGGAGGGGTGCCGCAACAACATCGCACACCCTCGGTCGCGACCGCTCAAGGACTTCCGCACGCTGCAGACGCACTACCGGCGGAAGCACGGTCAGCGCCCCTTCGCGTGCCGGCGGTGCGGCAAGGACTTCGCCGTGCGCGGTGACTGGCGGACGCACGAGAAGAACTGCGGGCGCCTCTGGTTCTGCATCTGCGGATCCGACTTCAAGCACAAGCGGTCGCTGAAAGACCACGTGAGGTCGTTTGGGCCCGGCCATGCGCCTCACGGATCGTCCAGCTTAGCTGGTGGCGAGGGTTCAATGGACGTGGATCGCGGCGGCAGTGATGACGATGGGAATGACTACGATGATGCCGACGATTGTGAGGAAGGACTGGAGGATGACTAGCTATATATATAGATGGTAGAGGCGCTCCTTGTTGCTAGCTAGTTAATTGTACTCTTCATTAATCCAGATTTATATACACTAATGGTAGGTACCATGCATAACGAAAGTACAAGCTGCAAAGGAAAAAGGATCTCGACATCGTGATGCATGTAGGTTCAACAAGGCACGCTTTGTATGAGTATCAGGACGATGGGACATGCATGCCTTGAACTGTTGTCAAACTGACCAACTGAAGAGTGTAGCAGCTAGAGAGTTGTGCATCAGTAGTTGGTCACTGTTTACCACTGCCAATTGCAAACCCGTCGTCCCTCTTTTTCGTTGTCTCTTCTTCTTTCAGCCCCCATGTCTCAGTTTTTCACTATTTGGGGACTCTCTCCCCCTCTCCCTCTTCCCCACCCAAGGAATCTGCCAAAATCGAAGGTTTGTCTTGAGCTACAAACTTTTAACACGAGTCATATGCCAATAGAGTGAGGATTAACTCAAGAGACGAGTAACATCGTAAAAGTGGCAGTGATTTAATATTGTAAGTAATTAGTACGATGGGCGGAACCAGAAATGCATAATAGAGAGGGGGAGGGGGCTGGAGAATGGAAAATAAAATATACACACATTGAGATTTGAACCTGTACTATTTACACAATTAAAGGTACAAAGTACTACTTCAGATACATAGTTTATGTTGAACATATTGTGAAACATGTATATATCTAATTATTATTAGTATTTTTTATATTTGTATAATTATATTTCATCATTTTTTTGAGGGGGAGGGGGGCTAGAGCCCCCTATCCTCTTTTCTAGTTCCGCCACTGATTAGTAGTGTTTATGTTAAAATCTAAAGGAACATAGGTTTAGTTAATTTTGGAAACTTGTACGGTTTATTCAATCACTTTAATCAATATAAGGATAGAAGTGTAATGCATGCATGCTTATGGAAGATTATTTGTACTTTGATTAGGATGTGCAAATACTATGAATGAATTGGTAAGTAAACGTAATCGTTTAACTATAAAGTTAAGTATAGGATATGTGCGATGTGCACGGAACTATTTTTTTTTTTACTTTTCTCATACTTATGCTACGTCTTCGTCTGTATACCTCCAACTTCTTTGTCTATCTCGCTCGTGAACTTTGAAGCCACTACAACGACCAACATGTTCACATTATTACAGGAAAAACAACCGCCACCTTTGGCCCCTTCTCCTTCCTCCAACATAATTGATAACTACCTTCCTCCATAGAAGGTATATTTTGAGATCATTGCCACCCTCGTCCTTGATGGTTAATTGTCTTATCCTTCATCACTAATATTGTGTATAATAAGAAAGATATGAGAGCTTAACACACACATGCATCCATGTATATAATAAAATAAGAGAGATGAATAGATAGATAGGTACCACATTCAAACAAACGTCCATATGTGTGCGTGCACACATGTATGCCCACATACACACATATTTGTCTTTCGAATTAAAAACTTCAATCTGATCTATTATCTCAAAATGTTTCCAACAATAAGAAAACCGCAATATTAATTTCCTTGAATCTTCTTGACTCTCTCTCTCTCCACATTATCTTTTGGGAAATTTTCATGCTTTGCCATCTTAATTTTCTTTATATTAACAACCCATTACAGTTCATCATAACCGTGCAACTAAAGAAATGGATGACATTACCCTTCTTAACCAACCGCTCCCCTTCTCTCTCCCCCATTCCTCAACGACATCTCTCAATTGCACCATCTTCTTTGATTCTTTATTACTGAGTTGCGGATGAAGACGGGATGGCAAGGTAACTTTTTCATATCAAAATAGGATGAATAAACTTAATGGCATGTTCATAATATACTTACATAGTACTATCTAAGGTTGGTCATAAAGATAGTTTCTCATTCATGAGGAGGCACTCACACATTCATCCATTGCTTACCTAATTATGCTTGTCATTTTTCCTGAAACAAATAATGGTATCAAAGAAGGCAATAGGAAGACAAAGATCCTTTGTAGACTTGGCCAATCTACAAGCCCAAGTGTGTGATTGACAGAGCTCAGTTAAATGAAAAATCATATCGTGGCCCACAAGCTGAATCAAATTATCTTTTACCTAGACACAAAGCGAGTTTTAAAGGACTTACGTCACATGAAAATCACTGTATTCTAAACAATTTTGTTTGCAAATAATAAACTTTCTTTATTTTTTTAATCCTCCCGCCTTCACTTTTACATGCTTTCATCCTCTCTATTAGAATTGTCACCGTGTAAAACATCCTTATCAAATTAAAAATTGTCATAGTCAGAGGGGGGATATCACCATGAAGACCCCACTGAGCTTCCAACAATAAAAATAGGTTTTCACTATAGTAGGAAAATCAATTGTGTGTGTCCATGTATTGGGAAGAGGGGTATGATAAACATAATGATGTTGATAAGTAGGTCCCAATGTTTTTCAAGCGACAACCTTTGTAGGTTGTTCTATGCAGAAGCAATGTAAAGATTCCATTCCAGGGAATCATGTAAAAGGGACATTGACTAGGCAAGTGAAATACATGGAGGTGGTTATTTCATTTGGTCTACATTACTCAATTGTATGTTATGCATATTCTTTTAGTACAAGCAAAAGACGTTGCAACCACATGATGTCAGTTGTACTATAAAAACCAATTGATTTTGAAATACGAAATTAACGAAAACATGTTGATAAACCACTGACCTAGTACTCACCATGGACTATGAATCCCTTATGCTTCTACTATTTAAATCAAGCGTCAGGGTATTTATTGGCACTAATGAATCAACAAGGTGTTTCTATTGTATGTTTTAAACATAGTGAGTCCATTGGTCAATATTTCCAATACCCATGTTGTCATGTTGTACATCTATATATTTTATCATTGCATTTATTTTATCTGGTAAGGACTATCTTTTTGAAAATATTTGAAGATATACGTCATGAATGTGAATGATTATTTTTTAACTTTAATGTTGCCATGGTCTCAATCTAGTTGTACATTTTAAACTTCTAGTGAAGACTTGTCATGAATTTTGAAATAAATTTAAAGTATTATTTTTCATTCATATTTCTAGTGCATCACTATGATTATATACTCCACGAAGTCAGATAAAAAATAATCTTAAAAGGAGGGATTGAACTCCTCATATCACTAAGACACACCTCCTTTTTAGATAGCCCATCATTAGGCAGTATGTGATAAGCATTCTTGACACAAAGTAGTACTATGATTGATGACCTCTTAGGAAGTTGAACCCCAGCTGCGTATGAGTGAGGATAAGGTACACAATTGAGGCCAATGGTGGTCTGTTAGGCTAATCATCATTCCTAAAACTTAAATAGAGCCTAGGGAAGTGGGCTCGAGTGTAATAACTATTATTAGATCTGATAATGTTGTAGTAGGTGCGTCACATGAACATGTGGTAGGCTAGTCTTGAGCTATGCATTCTAGGTATGGTTGAAAGAGCTATCTATCATGATGTAGCCACCCTTGTACTGGTAGATGTGACCGAGAGATGGGTGTACATGCACCATCCTGGGATTGCACTAAAATGGAGAAGATTATGAGGCCCTATAGTTGAGCCTATATGAGGATGTCAAGAGTCTAAGTGAGAGGAGATTGTAACATCTCAGGATTTGAGGCCTCAAATAAAATGATCTAAAAAGAAATTATCAGACTATCTTTATCCCCAAGGTAAATCTTCTTTTCAAGATGCCCATCATTAGGTACTTGGCGATTTAGCATGCTCAACCCAAAGTAGGACTAGGATGGGTGACATGTCAAGAAATTGATCCCCAACTATGCATGAATGAGGACAAAGTGTGAAACCCAGATCTGTGGTGGTCTGTGGGGCCACTCATCATTCTTGATACTCTATTAGAGTCTTGGACAGTGGGCCTGAGTATTGCAATAGCCTTGTTGGGGCGAGCTCAAACTGGTTCTATTATTCAATCACTGACTTTAAAATATCAATATAATAAAAGAACGCATGGATAAATATTACAATTTTTATATCGGATGTATTAATCTTTTGGCATGTCAATACCCAGAATACAAAATTTATATGTGTGTTTATAGAATAGTGTTAATTTTCCTTTCAAATCTCTATAAAAATTATATATACTACTTTATATGTGCATGAAACATGTGCATCCACTAGTACATATAAAATGGAGATTGAGATGAGAAACTGTCTTCATGTAACCAACCAATCTTACAAATTGAGTGCCTTCAACTTGTAAAGGGAGATTGTTATGCTAGATGTAAATATACCATGAGAATATTATTGTTTGTCCAATGTTTAAGAATTAAAATCATAGATGTTCCCCTGTATTTTATGAAACTCTAACAAGAGTGTAATTATGAATAATCATTTTGGGTCTACAATAAAAGTACATTAGAACAATGTCGATGTTGCATTAGATAAACACAAATGCTGCATAGGAAAAATAACTATGGCATGCAATGGAAATAGTAAAGTATGAGTAGTGTTTCCAGCTCATAGAAGTATAAACAAGGCTACACAAAAAGTGACATTCATCCAATCTTCAACTCTATTTCATAGTAGAAATACTAATTTTGCAAGACTTTAGTTATTGCAATAATTATGATTAATATCAATGTCACATTGGAGCATTATTAATGTACGAAAAATATATTTTCATGTGGGTGCCTGAAACACGCATATTTGTGCAAGTGTCATTGGTGATATCCAACTTAATGAATTGTTGGACTAATATCTAAATGTTTAAAAAATATATATAGTTTGCTTCATATTGTGGCATGTCTCTATGCTTTATTTATAGTGCATTGTTAGTACATATTAAAAAATACAAGTAATTAAGAGTATTTCACATCTTTATTTTTTGTGAATTTATGCTTCATTGATGATGACTTATTCCTAAAATTTTCTATACTGAACTAGTTGAAAATAATTTTGTACTCTTATTTATATTTTTGTAGGTCTTTGGTGTGTCTTGTTCACACATGAATTTGTAAGCATCATTGGTTGTAACTAACTAATGTCATAATTGTATATAATACCCTATGTGATCAAACATTATGTTTTTTCACTGATGTTGTTTTTAACCTTAGATATTTTTATATGAAATTGGAGTTTGGATGGATGATCAAGGAAATATTTTATCATATGTTCAAATGAATCAATCACACGTCTCTATAGGGATTACTCCATGATTAACAATACAAAATATCCCTTATACAAAACTCTCAAAGTTTAGTACTGTGTGACACACTACTAAATATAAGAGTATTGTGAAAAATGCACCGATATCAGAGAGATGTAATTTTCCATTTTAGGTTCGATCTTTTTGGATGCCAATTATTTTTTGTGGGTGTATGGTAGGTCAACAAATCTATGATTTGAACCCACCATACAACTTGTCAAGGATCTAGTGACATGATTATATGTGTGCCATGTTCTATAATAAACACAAATTTGATCCCTTGAGAAATTACAAAAAAATTCTTCTAGTGTATGAGTTTAAATTTAAGTTGGCAATCGAGAGATCCATATGGAAGAGAAAGGATCTAGATTGTCCTCTTCATAGTAGACTTTTGTCTTCTTGTGGAAGATGTACTCCGAGCCTCCAAACATCATGACTTGGCCTCCTCTTCATCCATGTTGATGTGACATGACATGGTGCACCACTTTGATCACCATGTTAAAGAGGAATCAAAGTTGTAGATGTGCTAGTGACTGACCTAAATCACACGTCCTAAATTTGGAGGTGGATTTGAGGTAGTCGAGCTTTTACATTTATAAACCCAAATCCTTCTAGGCCCCCGCAACTTTGTTTACGGGGTTGAAGTAGATATACAGGGTCGAACACAGGGACAAGGGGGGTAGTGTTGAGAACCCAGAATCGACACGCTACACTCTGGCAGGTTAAAAGAGATTATAAATTCCCCAGAAGGGAAGCATAAAGATGTCACAAACAAAACAAGAAAACTATCTCCAAGTGGAGTTACTAGAAAGATTTAAGGTTTTAAGCATTTAGCAATTTTTAGGGGTTTTCATGCAACAGAAACCGAAAGATAACACTAGAGCTAGAGCAAGGTACGAAGGATAAAACTACTGCAAAACAAGCGGCACCAGTAACACCCTGCACCCCTCCTCTCAGAGCGGGCACCTCTAACCAAGCCTCGGCATCCCTCTCGCGGTTGCTGGGCTCAAAGTTAGAATGGAATGTTACTGAAACAACTCCGTTCCAGGCACTCTCGTACTCCAGAATCGGACCAAACACTAGAGCCACAACACAACTCTCGAAGTTGTTGCGGCGGGAAAACACGTTTCGGTAGCTAAGTGAAACGCGATCCAAAACATGCAAGCTAGAGTTCGGATATCAAACATAGCAGTCATCCAACATATTGCACCAAGCATAGAGCAGCAAGTAATTAAGCATTTCCATTTCTATAAATACTAAAGGTCTTAATTACAATGCAAAAGTAAAGAAATTTAAATAACAGAATTAAGGATATGTGTCGCCTTCTTGATGTAGAAGGACGACAGGCTGCAGTAACCATCCCACCCGATATCGGACAGGGGCCTAGCCTGATACAACCGTGTTGGGCGGCACGCTCTCTCAAACAGCACACTACGACGGGCGACTGCATCGCTCAAGGACCTGGCCGATACGCTCAAGTCGGGCGGTACACCCTCTCGGGCGACACGCCTGACGGGCGGAGCGTATCGGGTTCGTTATCGTGTCGGGCATGGAGCTGCGTATCCTATTGCTGGGCACTGGTGTCGGGCACTCGTGTCGCATATCTACATCGGTTGATATCGGCTCCCAGTGTCGCCCCAGTTCAGTCCTAGGTGAACCAGTCCCCTCCCTCTCGGGATGAGGAAGAGCTCACCTAGTGTCTCCTAGTACGAACACTGGAGCACGATACGCATGCTCTCGCAGTCTCCTCCGAAGATCACTCGACTATCCGAAACCTGAAGTGACCAAGCTTGTCTGAACTGTCTAAAACTATCTTTTCGGCTCCCTGTAGCTGCTATTTATAGGCAGCTGGTCGTGAGAAGATATGGTGCTCGAAGTTCCACGCGTCCTCCTTTCCGCCATTCAGTTGGAGGTCGGTTGACGCGGGTATCGCCCGTTACAAGGAGGTCGGCCATCGGGCGTCGTGGCGAGAGGCGCCTGCCGGTGGGTGGCCGATATCGCACGGCACATGGAGTAGTTGCGGCGTGCTCGGCTCCCTGTCAGGTAAAGAGGTGTGTCGTCCATCGGTACCTTCTCGCGCGGCATCCTTGCGTCGCGCTTCGTCGTATCGCGCAGCCCTACCGGGCAGCGTGCGGATCGGGCGTCAGGGGGGGCCAAAACAGACTTGGACTTATTTGTTGGCCGGAACGGCCTTATTGGTGCTAAATGGGCCAAAATGGGAGGAAACTCTGCAAAAGATAGAAATATTGGACTGAGAGAATTGCTTGGCTAATTATTGCAAAAAAATGCATATAAAAGAGAGGAAGATGTCAGAAAAGGGCAGTTTTGATAACAAAAAAACAGTCTAAAACATCACAAAAATTGGTGTTATCAACTCCCCCAAACTTAGCCTTTTGATTGTCCTCAATCAATATTTAAACTTTATTTGGCGATGCTTCTTCTTGCGTAGTATGCTTCTCAGGCCAAGATGTAAAACAAGTATCGTAATGCATTTAGAGATAATGCTGCCTCATTACGAACAAAAGACTTCATCTTTCTTGCCTTATTGTTTAAGTAAGATTATTCTCTACAGCTTCGGCGAGACATTGTTGTATGATTCCGAAGTTAGCTTCCACACCAAACAACTTTATTTTCGGGGCAGAAAGTTGTGTATAGGGTAGGCTAAGGCTTTTTGGGTTTTCTTCTTGTTTCCCATCAGTCCATCCAGGTAAGGGTCCGTTAATGGGCAAGTGGTCCCTGCAGTCCAAGCCAGTTGGCTTTAGAGCAGTGATTTCACATCCTGTGTACCATTGCCCCGGATCTACCATGCCTAAAGATGGGTACTTTTGGAAAATAAGGGTGTGTATATATATATATATATTTTTTCTTTTATTGGGCACAACTCTCATGCTTTTATTCACTCTCATAAGGTTTCTCTCTCTTTTAGGATTTTTGTCGGGTAAGGGAAACAAAGAGATACTTGCTGTTTGGGCAGCTTTTTCCTTCTCCATACTCTGTCTCTTAGCTGTTTGCAAGATTATTATATTTTACGAAAATTTTGTTGTGGAAAAACGTAATCTTCTGTTTGTTTGAAGCAACGTTATCAGAAAGATATAACAAAACTTGCATCACATTAAACATACAGAAAACAAACTTTGCAAGCAGTTGCATCAGGTTTTTACTACTATAACTACTTTGTACATATGTTTGGGAACAGAATAAGAAAAATTTTTGAAATTTTTATATGAGCAAGGGTGCGAGTACATTATATAGGGGAAAAGAAAAATGGCACAAGAGAATTTTTATACCTCCTTCACTGGTACATGGGTACCCCCCCAAACTTATCCAATACTCTGTCCCATAGTAGTGAATAAGAGGGTGAGTTCATGTTAGTCCAGTGAAGGTTATTTAGCGGGTTCGCTTGTGCCTTGTAGAAGCTGCAATATGCTTCTTTGCTGCCGCCTCCTTCTTTTTCATTTGGAAACAGCTTCAACAAGTGCGGGCACTTGTGGCTGCTTCTCCTTTATTAAGTAGCTGGAACCGGGATGCCCAGGTTCCCTCTGGAGGTCGTCGGCAAAGCGCCTTCCAAGCTCAGCCTCCGCTTTATTTCCCAGCTCATCCGGAACATGCACAATGGCTCTTGGTAGACAGAGAGCTCTTGTGCTGTCCCGGCAGTCACCGGGGCTGTACTCATGCTGTCTCTGTAGTTGGCCCCAGGCTACTACAGAAGACAGACTATGATAAGGAAGTGCCCCTCTTCGGGGTGCTGACGTTTTTGACCGACAATTGTTCCTTCAGCTGCGGCCTCCCTTCTGCATGTTATCAAGTTCATTAACCATTATAAATCGTTAGATAGAAAAAGTTAAAGAAGCTCGATAATACTAGACTTATTTCAAAATCCTGGTATCGTCCGTCAAAAGAAAGCATAAGTCGATGCAAGATTGGGCGATACGAGGAGAGCTGTACGGAGCAACATACCTCCCGATACGGGTATATCGGGCGATAAGGTCGCTAGAGAGCAACTGTCCGTCATGACGTCACAAAAGAAAAATGTGTCGCCCGATATGGCATATCGGGCAAACACCATCGGTCGTTATGTCGTGCAAAACCACGTCGGGCGGTACAAGATTCGACAAGGCTCGTAATCCCGATAGGCAGCGCGCGATAGGAAAAGCTCGTGTCGGGCGATAAGCCTGTCGGGGGATAAGCGTGTCGGGCGATAAGCGTATCGGGCGATACCTTTGCTCATAGGAGCCATCGCCCAATACCACGGTGAATGCAACTGGCCGACACAGGAGCAAAAGGGCGGACTACTGCATGCGTTACAGGTGGCTAAAATGAGTAAAGTGTGACAGCCCGATACGGTAAAACCTTCATTCTTATTTATAGCCAGCTCGGCCGGGGCGAATCAGACATTTCTGGGGCGTGGGTCGGCCAACGGGTCAGGCGGTTCCCGAAACGATGGTCACATCAGTCTCATTAAGGGCATTTATTCTTATGCATGAAAGGGTGCACGCCGCCCAGGAATGCCAACCGTTACGGCCGTTGTGATGCCCTCGAGACCAAAGCCCTGGTATGGGCGGCCCTGCGCGCCAACTGATCGGCTGCCCGATACGGGTAAAACAGGCGGGCGAAAAACTAAAACCTAAGAGCAGAAACATCGATTAAAGGGTAAAATATCATCGGCCAAGGGTTAATCCTTTGACCTCAGAAAATACTACAGTGGTGGCCCACAAAACAGGAGAGTCGGTGCGTTCGGCGCGTGCACAGACTCAGACCTTATTACATGCCATAATGTTTGTAATGTTTTTCTTGCAGGAAAGTAAAAACGTCCTATACTAGGAATTAAAAAGACAACTCGGGTTGCCTCCCGAGAAGCACTGCGTTTCACGTCTTCAGCTGGACGCTCAAAGTTTCTTCTTCTTGCATCTTAATCCCCGCTTCTGCGGTCATTGTCCTGTTCTTTTCGCCGGTTCGGTATTGGACCGAATCCTTCCCGATGGGTTCTTCACAATTTCAGCCAATTGAGCTAGCTGCTGGTCGATCTGGCGTTGGTGCGTCTGCATGTCCGCCAGTTGTACCTGCAACGAGTTCAAGACACCGGAATTTGATAACGCACTCTGCGCCAGTTGATTGTTGATCGTATCTTGCTTCTTAACAAAATCAAATAACTCGCCAATCACGTCTACCTAGCCCGTGCCCTTGCTTTGTTCTCGGTTAGGCCCTTGATACTTCCCCTGTGCTTGGAAGTTCCCTTTGTTTGATGGGAAATGAGTGGTTTTGGGGTATTGGCTTGGTCCTCCCCTTTGCTCAAAAGCCTGAGGTTGCTTGGAGGCGCTTTGCAACTGATGCGAATTTTTAGCTGCATCCTTGTTGCCATAGATGAAACTAGGATGGTCCGGCCTTTTAAAATTCATAAAAGCCACCTTCTCAGTTTCCTCGTCATCAGATTCGGTATCGCTTGATGCGTCTGGTTGGGTGTAGATGCAATTGTCTACCCCGTGTCCGTCTTCTCCACATGTTACACATTTCATTACCTTTTCGACCTATTTCTTACCCTTTCCGCCAGATTCCTTCAGCTGCTTTACATCTTTAGCTATCCTTTAGATCTGAGAAGTGATTGTCTCCAGCGCCTTGGATTCAAAAGAAGGTCCCTCACTAACCTTCTTAGCTTGGCCCCAGTCAGATATGTCATAGTTAGTGCCGGCTTGCAGCTCGGCCATGTTCTTGATAATCTTCTCAGACCTGCTCGACTTCTTCCCTAGGAAGTCACTTCCGACTGCTGCATTCAATGAAACCCTTTCTTTGGGAGTTAGGCCGTTATAGAAGGTAGTGATCAAGAACCCTTTCTTGTAGTTGTGGTGAGGGCAGTCCCTCTGATATTCTTGATACCGCTCCCAGGCATCATGGAGATTCTCATTAGACTTTTGCATAAATGAAGTTATCCTTTGTCTATTTCTCACTGTCTTCTCAATTGGGTAGAACTTATTTACGAATGCGTCCGCCAATGCCCCCCATCCATTCAAAGACTGGTGGGGTAACCCCAGATATCAGGACATGGCCTTATCTTCTAGGGAGAAGATGAAGCCTTTGTAATAGATCACCTCCTGGGGAACCCCCCACATCTTGATAGTATCACAGATGTTCTTAAAAGCATCCAAATGGTGATAGGGATTGTCATTCTTAGAACTCCCTCTAAAGCTTTTGTTCTGAATCATAGAGATAACAGACATCTTGAGTTCGAAGTTTGCGGCGTTGAATCGCGGAACGACGACAGGGCATCTGGAATTGTTAGCCTTAGTGGAGGCTAGTTCCCTTAAAGTCTTTTCTTCTTCGTCTGAATCGTCGCTGTTGTTGCCTCCCTGTTGTTCTTGATCCTGGTGTCGCCTGTGTCGATGACGGTGATGACGTATGACATGGGGGTGGCCTTCCTCGGAGTGCTCCGATTCCTGATCTTCCTGCTGATCATTTCCGTCGTAGCGATCGTTGCCACTCAGCGGAGGTGATTCATCCCTAGGCCTTCCCTGTTGTCCCCATCAACTTGTTGCGGGTTGACATGGGGAGGCATGATGTCTATGATTGTGATCGGTTGATCGGTCGAATGGTGTCAGATCTCGGTGGAACAGGGATCTTTCTTTCAGGGTTCCTGAAAGAAAGGCACGAAAAATCAAGTCAGAAAATTGAATTATTTAGTCTAGGATAAGAATAAATAGCATTAAAAGGAAAGAAAAGAAAAGAAAAAGGGTGATGTCAAGCTCGTTTCCAAGCTTGAGGCACGGGAGTGTAGTTAGTGGATTCAGATTCATCTACAGTACCGTTTTTGCCTTGTCCCCGACAACGGCGCCAAAAAGTTGACCGACCTAAATCGCGCGTCCTAAATTTGGAGGCGGATTTGAGGTAGTCGAGCTTTTACATTTATAAACCTGAATCCTTCTAGGCCCCTACAACTTTGTTTATGGGGTCAAAGTAGATATACGGGGTCAAACACAGGGACAAGGGCGGTAGTGTTGAGAACCCAGAATCGACACGCTACACTCCGGCAGGTTAAAAGAGATTATAAATTCCCCAGAAGGGAAGCGTAAAGATGTCACAAACAAAACAAGAAAACTATCTCCAAGTGGAGTTACTAGAAAGATTTAAGGTTTTAAGCATTTAGTAGTTTTTAGGGGTTTTCATGCAACAGAAATCGAAAGATAACACTAGAGCTACAGCAAGGTACGAAGGATAAAACTACTGCAAAACAAGCGGCACCAGTAACACCCTGCACCCCTCCTCTCAGAGCGGGCACCTCTAACCAAGCCTCGGAACCCCTCTCGCGGTTGCTGGGGTTAAAGTTAGAATGGAATGTTACTGAAACAACTCCATTCCAGGCACTCTCGTACTCCAGAATCAGACCAAACACTAGAGCCACAACACAACTCTCGAAGTTATTGCGACGGGAAAACACGATTCGGTAGCTAAGCGAAATGCGATCCAAAACATGCAAGCTAGAGTTCAGATATCAAACATAGCAGTCATCCAACATATTGCACCAAGCATAGAGAAGCAAGTAATTAAGCATTTCCATTTCTATAAACACTAAAAGTCTTAATTAAAATGCAAAAGTAAAGAAATTTAAATAACAGAATTAAGGATATGTGTCGCCTTCTTGATGTAGAAGGACGACAGGCTGCAGTAACATCCCGCCCGATATCGAACAGGGGCCTAGCCCGATACAGCCGTGTCGGGCGGCACACTCTCTCAAACGGCACACCGTGACGGGCGACTGCATCGCTCAAGGACCTGGCCGATACGCTCAAGTCGGGCGGTACACCCTCTCGGGCGACACGCCTGACGGGAGGAGCGTATCAGGTTCATTATCATGTCGGGCATGGAGCTGCGTATCCTATTGCTGGGCACTGGTATCGGGCACTCGTGTCGCGTATCTACATCGGCTAATATCGGCTCCCAGTGTCGCCCCGGTACAGTCCTAGGTGAACCAGTCCCCTCCCTCTCGGGATGAGGAAGAGCTCACCTAGTGTCGCCCGGTACGAACACTGGAGCACGATACACCTGCTCTCGCAGTCTCCTCCGAAGATCACTCGACTATCCGAAACCTGAAGTGACCAAGCTTGTCCGAACTGTCTAAAACTGTCTTTTCGGCTCCCTGTAGCTACTATTTATAGGCAGCTGGTCGTGAGAAGATATGGTGCTCGAAGCGCCACGCGTCCTCCTTTCCACCGTTCAGTTGGCGGTCGGTTTACGCGGGTATCACCCGGTACAAGGAGGTCGGCCGTCGGGCGTCGTGGCGAGAAGCGCCTACCGGTGGGTGGCCGATATCGCGCGGCACATGGAGTAGTTGCGGCGTGCTCGGCTCCCTGTCGGGTAAAGAGGCGTTTCGTCCATCGGTACCTTCTCGCGCGGCATCCTTGCGTCGCGCTTCGTCGTATCACGCAGCCCTGCCGGGCAGCGTGCGAATCGGGCGTCAGGGGGGGCCGAAACAGACTTGGACTTATTTGTGGGCCGGAACGGTCTTATTAGTGCTAAATGGGCCAAAATGGGAGGAAACTCTGCAAAAGATAGAAATATTGGACTGAGATCATTGCTTGGCTAATTATTGCAAAAAAATGCATATAAAAGAGAGGAAGATGTCAGAAAAGGGCAGTTTTGATAACAGAAAAACAGTCTAAAACATCACAAAAATTGGTGTTATCAGCTAGTCATCCTGAAACTTCCTTTCTTCTCCTCACCTTAGGGTTTCTCTTTCTCTTATATAGAGAGGATGGACAACATGTCTTACAAGTTGTTTCTCAAATATGTATCTCATCCTTTGGGACATGTCTATTTTATATAAAAGAGTCATGATCTTGGAAAAATTAATTCCCATCCCTTTCCTATTTGCATTCAAAAAATGATTTAATGTTAAATAATCTTACATGATTTGTGATTGACCTATCACATCTTGTGCCCAATCACAACTCCTAATCATCGATCACGATAGCTGATCGATCGATTACGACAATGTTGATTTAGATCTGACTCATTTTCCAATTTTAGATTTTCCATGTAACTTGTGATTGCTTGAATGGTAGTTTTGATCAACTAATGACATATTTTAAGTGGTAATCTTAATAGATCAAGTTACGATCAATTGATCTATGGACCCAATCAATGTGATTGACCAATTAGAAATTTTGGTCATCTAATCATGGTGTAAATCATCATGCTAATGATTCATAACCATTCTAATCATATTTTTATTACAAACTATAATTCCCTTGTGCATCCTTATGCATGTGACCATATTGGTTCGTAATTATATTAATAGTGATGTTCAAAACAAAATAATGAAAGAGTAGTTTCTAGACACACATCATTGCCACCCATGTAAAAGGAATGAGTGGGAGAACAACTACAACCTATAAAGTGATCGATGTTGCAATGACCACATAATCCCTTTGTCATAGATATTCAGATTGAAATTGAGGAATGAAACATCATCCTCTTAACTTCCAATCTATGCTCCTTAAACTAGAGCATGCTATTTGAGGTATTATGAAATCAATATAATATATTGACTCACATGAACATATACATGAATTCATAGTCTCACTTATCAAGTGTCTAGGATAACATTCCTAATGGAGGGACAAATTCGATCTTCATCACTCCCAGCCATCCCCAATTGTGATAGGGCACCCAATCACAACCTTTTTGGTGACATGTATTTTAGAGCATGTTGGGCTAGTGGCAAAAGTGCACAAAACAACTTGTGACTACTGTAGTGACTTCATCTCTAAGGATCGCAATTACCAATGTCACATTGTGATATGACTTTGACATGTCACTTGATTACTTGCATATGTCAATATTAAGGTGAGTCTATTTAGGACAACTTGTTTTCTAACAAGTACCCATACATATGAGTTGATATCCAATATCGTGACTAAAGATACATAATCATCACTCACCATACATGCTAGTCCTATGTATTATTATTTTCCTATGGCATCCACAATAATAACTGACTAGGAGCATAATAAGAGAGAAATACATAATCCACCATTCTTATAAAATTATTAGGTTTATTCATTATTTCAATATTGAAACAAACATAATTAGTGGAATTTCCTTTTATTCTAATCAAATAAAGTACTAAGTATCCCTGTTACAATCATCACATGATGACCCTCGGGGCATAGAACCAATAATATCATATTACAGCACAACCAAAAATTTAAATCAAATCCAAGAGTTTCAAGGAGATTATTATAAAAAACTTCGTAACAACTAATAAAAGTAATTGAAGATATAGGGGTATACCACATGAAATCATATATGTATGCAAGATAAGCAGTGAAAACTATGGTAGTGTACACACTAATTAAAAGGTACCAAGGGTAGTGCCAATAGAATAAGGCATTTGATTGATAAAATCTAGTTTAAAGGGGAGTTTTCATCCAAAAACCATCTGAACGTATAGTAATGTTGATCAAGAAAATGAAGAGAAACACAATACGAAAAAATTGACTCAAAAACCAAATGTAAAGTGCATGCAAACTTGACAATATCAAGCAATGATTGCATATGAGCTTGAGTACCATTTCCTCTATTCTTGCCATTTCTTTGATAGATTGTTTTCATCCCTTATGCATCCCACCTTCCTTCTTATGTGGGTTGATAATTCATTTTTCAAAAGAATATATCATGTCAATCCTTTTGCCAATTCCTATAGAAAGAAAGATGAAATGGTCCCATCATATATCTGGGTCGGGGAGGGCGATTAGTTTGTCCATCCACATAATGTTGATTTTTGACCCTTATATAAGGGAAATATATATAATAATTATCATTTACTTAAAATAATTACAACTCCCATTATCCTTAGAGGATTCTCCTTTGAAAATTGGGGGTCCTCTACCTTCATTGTTCCTTTTTCTAACATTGTATTTTATGCCACACCTGCCAATTAGTTTAGTCGTATGACTTAGGATATCATTAATATTCTTCTTCCTATCTAAGAATCTTTGCAAATAGGATCTAAACATATGATTATAATACATAAGAGAAGTGTTAGTAGAATATAGTTAAATAATGTCATCTCTTGCAAAGAAAATTGTGGTATCTAAGAAATGAAATTTAAATATGTAAGAATTTCTTTACTACGAAGAACATCCAATCATTTTATCTACTAGTAGAGCTAACATGAGAATTAATTTTGCAAGAAAGTAAGCATTTTAATTTTCAAGCATAACCATGTTCAGATTCTATGCATTGCAAAATAAGATCTTTGTCATCGTTTTCAGTTTTAAGAACATATATATCAAAAATGATAGAATGAAGAATTTCAAGATGGTAATGACTTAGACATTCAAGGTTTTTTTTTTCAAGGTGGAAACATCCCATACTTCTATTTTTACCTTTGGTTGATTTCATGGAAGATACGCCATTTTTTCGGAACTCAAGGCTTTATACTTGAATATGAATTATATTATTCTTGTACAATATTGAAATTTTCTCCAATTAAAGACTGCAACATTGAAGAAGTGTATCCCTTCTTGTTTGTCACCCATCTTCTTCTACTTGTAGAGAAGTATTGATTGAACAAGATCATGCTTTGATACCAAATGTTGGATATATGATGGAGCTAAGAGGGAGGGGCATGAATTAAGATAAAGCCACTTAACAAATTTAGTAAACCTCCAAAATATTTCAACAAGATAATTATGCAAGTATGAAGAGCAAGATTAAACAATACACAAGTGAATGTACTATTATAGTGGTAGAATCTCTAAGTATGTAGAACCATTGCCTAGAGGGATCACTCTCTAGGGTTTTTTTAACCTTGAGTCACTCCTTTTATTACATTATAGGAGTTACACCAGATCACTACCTTTTCTAGATCAAACTCTAAATTAGATACCATTTTAGGCTAAAGGAGATAACAACCATACAAAGGACTTACCTATACTTGAACATAAGTTTTCCAGCTTCTTAAAGGTCTTACCCACTCTTTCATTGAATCTTCAGCCTTCATGTAGGACATATCCATTCTAGCAATGAGTCTTTGACATTCAGGGACTTCCTCACTCTTGGTGAGAACCTTCTAACTTTGACTGCACCTTCACCAAGGGCCTTCTTCCTCTCCTAGATAATAGAGAGACTCTCATCTTCATGTGATAGAGATTGGATGTAGTCAAGTGAGATCCTCACTAGACATACAAGTAGCAATAAATCTCTTATAGATTTTTTGCTCACTCTAATGGATGTAGCAAATGATTAAGCTCATGAGAGTGGATCTAGGATCTTTGAAGCACATTCTCTCTTAACTATAGTATAAGATCCTTTTTAGTGCTTGTCTGACCATGGGATGAATCCCAAAGAGTCCTATTTATAGTTTCCTCATATACCTTAGAATAATTTAGGATGAATTTTTACATTTTGGGAGAGTCCAACAGATGTGCTTCACCTTTTTTCCGCACCTCCAACGACTACATTTCACTCTAGAAAATGACTTCTACAATGGTTTAGATTGAGTTTGTAAATCAAACAAAAGACCTTGTGGTCCTGGCCTATTTTGGTCGATCAAGTTACCAATTCAATTGGTAAGTGGCTATAAAAATCCCATGAATAGTATTTTCATTTGGGTTATACCCAGGGGAAACTTGATCAATTGCACTATTAATGGGCTTTTGAAAACCCTTATCGACTGAATTAGTATACACATGGCAAATTCAGATGATTACACTTGCTATTTTGGGTGTTTCAATACCTCCCATGTGTAATTTAGTTTATCCTCAATAAATTTATTAATATATGAGCTTACTTGCAAGTCATACAATCAATACAAGTGATTTACATCAAAGATCTAAGAAGCAAACTATCTATTTTTCAATCTTGATCTTTGTGCATGTATGACTTGATTTCTCAAAACTACATTTGCAAATTTAGGCATTTGGATTGTATCTATCTAATCGAAAACCATTCATGTCTAAATAATAAATAAGGGGCATTGTTAGGTCATAGTATAAATAAGGTATTAGTCAATTCAGACTTTGAGTCAACATTATAGACACTAGTGGATCACGAAATTGTTACAACTACTGAAATTTAGAATCTTGGCAGTTGTGAATATAATTTTACATTCATATGCATAATACTATAGTTAGTACTAATGTGGTTGATTAGTTAGTGTGGCATATATTCATGTTTAGGACTAGTAATGTATATTCTTACCTATCTAAGTAACTTTTCATAAATAAGAACATTCACTATAGTGGTCTAAATAATATCATAATTTTCCACACCAAACTACATATACATAGATTTTAATGATTTGTACTAAGGAATTAGTTGGTAGGTATATATATTCGTTATAGTCATGAATTTTGATACATATAGTTTGATCATGTCAAATTTTCTATTTAAATTTTTTAGTAAGATACTTAAAGAAAACATAAGGAATGAAATCACATTCATGCTACCCCATATACTAATAAATTTTTAGTAATGAATGATAAATTAAATCAGATTAGCTCTATGCTTAATTTTAATATACAACATGCCCTACTATATCTCTCTCTCACACGGATACAAACACACTCTCACTCGCACACACACTTTATATATATATATATATATATATATATATATATATATATATATATATATATATATATATATATATATATATAACCCAGCTGAGTAACATAAATTAGTTACCCAACTAATTAATGTTACTAAATTAGTTAGATAACTAATTTATATTACTCAGTTGGGTAACAAATATACCCAAGCCCGCAAGGGTATAGCTCATTGGTGATTGGACCCTGAATGCAGATAGAGGTCTCAGATTCAAATCCTCATGGGGACGAATAAAATTGGGATTTATGTCTAACATGGTTTGCATCGGAACTAATGATTTCACACTTGGTTTATCTTACTCCTCCCATGTCAGGACTCCACAGGTCCATGTGGGGTCGGGGAGAGGAAGTCTCCTGGATGACTCATAAATTAGTTACCCAATGATTCTAGTTACCAATTGAGCATTCTAGTTACAATTGTGTTATTCTGGTTATAAATTTTAACTATTGGTTAAATTTTAGGGTGGATATTTTTTTCTTGTAATGACATTTTTGCTATTTTTGCAGAACCAAATACAAAATTGATGGTATTTTTACAAAATGAGTATTTTTATTACATATTTGATCATTTCATTATAGTTTGGTGCCTTTCTTCTACAAAGTTGAATCCACGGGTAACTAACCTTAGTTACCCAATTTGGGTAATGAATATATGTCATATATATGTATGTATATATATATAGTCAGGATAGAATACACTTGAGTGTACATATCTGATAACACCCAAATTTACGTATTTATGCCATGCATTTATCTATTATTTTGGTGTCACTATAGACTTAATTTGCCCAAAATATCCCATGTTTCTTATATTTTAGTAATTTATATCTTTTCATAAATAAAGATTCTCAAACTAGCCAATTTTGGGACTTGCAGGAACCAAACCTGAAAAGACATCTGTTACAACCCCAATTTTTGGGTTCAATTGGTGAGAAATTCATTTTTTCATATTAAGGATAATTAAACAAAGAATGGTGTAATTTGTTTTGAGTACATGGATTTTGTTTACAATAGCCTTGATATCTGTGTTGTGGGCCTTATTGGCTATTGGGCCCAATAACAAGGAAATAACAAAGAAAATTCAATTAGAGAATGAATAATTGAATATTTGAGAAAAGAATAATGTGGAAACCTCTAGAAGGTAAATCCAAAGAGGATTTCGTGCCTATTGGGTTCCTTGGGTAACAAGGAGTCCAAAGTTGCGTAAAGAAAGCAATAAGAAAAGAAAAGATTAATTATGTATTTCTTTATTAAGAAAGAAATTGAAAATAGTAAGAAAATGTGGAAAATAAGTGAAAAGAGGCATAAATGAGATTTCTTGGTGAAATTTCGTATCCATGAGGTTGCTAATATTAAAAGGAATGCCAATAAGGAAAATAAAAGAGAAATAAAAAGAAATCCTCAAAAAGAGATGTTTAAATGAGAAATAAACAAGATAATGTGAAACAATGCATAATGATGCATCTAGAAGGATAATAAGTATCCAATAAAGAGAATTTCAAAATAATGGAGTATCTTGGGATCCAAGGAGTCCCAATAAAAAGGAAGGAAAGAGAAAATACTAAAATTGTAAAATAATAGGATAATGTGATACATTATTAATGGATTTTGGTGATAAGGATAAAAAGGAAGTATTTTCTAATAAAAGAGAATATAAATTTGTGGCCAATGAATTAAAGGGAAAGTTTAATGAGATTAAGGGAGAGGTTTTTCGTATTTCTAAATTATCCATGGAATAATGTTTATTAAAGAAGATAATTAGGAGAAAGAGAAAGAGAGAGAGACACTTGCTTCACATTAAAGGAAAAATAGTTTCTTAAAAGAGGGGCTTGGTAACTCGTGGATACCCCCACGTAAGGCTTCGTGCCCTTCTCTATAAGAGGTTAGAACCCCTGGGTCGAGCCCAAGAGATCCCTACATCCCTTTCTCTCTTCTCCCTTTTCTTCTTCTTTCAAAACCCTAACCAAGGGAGGGGGTAGTGCGACCCCTGGAATGACAAGAAGCTATGATGGAGTCCGTGATTGAAGAAAGATGCTCCCACGTCACCACAGAGGATCTGGACCCTCACCTACTCATCCTGACCCCGCATAGCACCTGCCAGAGAGCTGCAAATCAGCTACAGGTTGCAGGTCTGGTTATTTTGGAACTGCGCCCTTACGACCACAGTTCGGGCGCTACTGAGTGCGGGAAAGGCGGCAGGCATAGAAGGATTAAGGGTGGTGCCCTTTGTGCTCTGAGGAAGGGAGGTCAGCCCGCATGAATCCCCACCTGACGGCTGCATCAAGGCTGTGAGCCGCAGGCTTGCGGAGCCTATTTCCGGCCATTGTGGCCATACCCGAGGTAGCCGCACCTGAAAAGGGGCATGACGGAGGTAGGGCATCGATCCCCGATGGTCGTGGAGGTCCCAGGTTGAGAGAAGAAGCCACAAAACCCACCGCTAGGGCGGCAGCCTGCCGCTGGCGTGAGGAGGAAGAAGGCTAAGACCCATTGGATGGGTTTGCCCCTCCGTGGGCTTAGGATCCAACCAACTTACCGAGGGACAAAATAGTAAAATCGTTATATTTTCCAAATCAAGCGCTTGCATGGGATAAGCGACGTGACGCCACCTGATTGGCCGAGAGGTACCTTTTTCTTGCAAAAATCATAATTAAATATTGGTAGCTCGTATGGACACACATAAAATATGAAATTTGATCCATAGAATGAGAGGAATACAAATAAGTTATGTTTGAAGCCTAATTTTGCATGATATTTAAAAAGTAGTGTAAAATATCATCTTTAATGAATTAAAGATTAAGAAACCCTATTTTGAAATGAATAAAGTGTTTAATAGGGTTTAATGGATCATTAGAATTGATGTTAACCTGTTAAATGTAAAAAGGTACATTATGATAAAAAAGGAAGAACTTTGCACATGATTAGTCTAATATAGAGTTTATATGCTTGAAATTGGAAAAGTACATAAAGTTATCATCTTTAGTGTTTTAATTAAGAGAAAACCCTTAGATTTGATGGTAAATGGTCTTAATGACATAATTCAAGTTGATATTAACATGTTGTTAATAAAAATGAAAATAGGATCTAAAAGATGATCTTTTTATATAATTGGTTTAATTTAGGGTTTTGTGCATGATTATGCACTAATGAGCCTGAAAACCCTAATTTTTGATGAATATGTCTTTTCATTGGTTTAATTGTGTAAATCCACGAATAAAATATAGATGTGATGATCCTAAGCCAATTTGAGCATAAAAGATCCTTAATGTGGATAATTTGAGTAATTATGGTTTTTATGAGTGGAGAAGTTGTTTTAGGGTTTGTTGACCTAAAAAGGATAAAGTTTGAGAAATTGATCTAAGAAACCCTAATGCATCCTAATGAGACTTAAAAACCTTAGAAAGGTGTCCCAAGTCAATAAGGAGTTGTTTGGGATATGCTTGTGACAATTAGACATTATACATGTTTTCAGGATCAATGTTTGCTTGATTGATTGATTGGCTTGCTTGATTGGACATCTAGTTGGATTTGGATAAATTGTTGCTTGAGATCTCCAAGACAGGTATGTGGTTACAATTACGAATAAACGCTTTAGTTTCCCGATGGATTCTCGGATGTTTAATCGCATTGAATGCAACTAAACTGTTGAATGTTTATTTATTTCTTGCAACTATAACGTGACTACGATTATCACATAAGATATGTGCCTACTAGCTCAGATCCCAGTCCCCTCTGTGTCGTAATGGCTGACCTAGTACATGGCTACCTAGAGGGTAGGTCCATCAGGTCATGAAAGACTTTGGCTGCCTAGAGGGTAGGTCCATCAAGTCACCTTTATAGAGGTACCATATAAGTCCTTACAGGGACAACACAAAGTTGTGGATGGGTATGTATTGAGTAGTTGGGCTTAAAACGTAATCTTGATTGTTAAATGATTAATTGAGTGATTACATTGTTAACATAGTTGCATGCTTATTTGTTTTCCCCACATACCATCGATGGATGACCGACGTTTTGTTTGTCGGCATTTTAGGTACAATGAAAAGAACAAACAATAAAGTGGCACAGGTGATACTAAATGAGAATTAAAGTGCAAAGGAGGATTAGATAGATTAGTATCGGTGTGGATAGAAGTTTAGAGATCCAAGTTTTCAAAAGGTATGCAAAAATTTATTTTCTTACAGATTTCAGTATAGTATGTTAAAATTTGATAATTATTCTTGGTTAATTGCCGAACCTTTGATCCGGAAGTGATGGGTGCGGCTTCAACCTCTCGGTCTCCCTTAATTGGGGGTTATCGGGAGGTGGGGTCGTAACATTTGGTATCAGAGCTTGGGTTCCTCAGTTAACCATTAATAATTATTAAATTTTACAAACTCCATAGCACCCAAGGGAGTTATTAGAGGATTATCCGAAAGACGGAGGTGTCTAGAAAAGGATCACGACTGGGGGCTGGCAATATTTTCCTCCGCACCGCTAGTCGGAATACGAGGACTCCCGGATCCGTGTGACTTCCTGGCCAAAGTCTTAGGGTATGAATCGAAATAAGATACCTTTAGGACTTCTCATCTTATTCATCCCTTCTCATCACAAAATTCTGATAAGGACATAAAGGATTAGGGTTTCTTTCTTCTCCTCACCCTCTTGAGGTATGGGTAAGGTTAATAAGGTTTAAGGAATCCTCCACTAAATTAATGAAAGGCATGTAAATAAGATGTCATGGACATAAGCTTAATAGATTAAGCGCAAAATAAATAATAGATACATGCTTAGGACATATGACATAAGATGTCATGTCCTCAGAAGAGACCTGAGGCTAGACCTTCTTGTCAGGAGGATAAGTTAGTATTGGAGATAGAGATCTCCATTGCAAGTAGAGACCTGGCACAACCTCTGAGGATGATGCTAACCCTAACCCTAAGTGAAGGTTAGAGAGAGATGAGTTGGACCAGGTGTTTGAAAGGACATGCCTTTGGGATGCCATACGATCCATGGGTGACCTAGCACCTTTTGGCAACCCAACCCTGGGAAGGGTCATGCATGTTAGGGTAAAGGATAGCTCATTAGATGATGATGTTAGTGAAGGACCCTATGGGCTTGTGCAAGTAGGGTATAACTAGCACCTAGGACACGTCACAGTGCTGACGATAGGATGAAACACTGGATAAGGAATTATGATGGAGCATAAAGGGTTATGGATGATCTTGAGCAACCATAAGTTTGAACCTAGGCTTCACCCATGTAGAGCATGCTTTTGAGGTTGATCCTTCATGAAGGGATGACCTCTAATGGGAAGGTTGGAAGTAGGGTTAGCCCTAGAGATAGAAGGAAACCCAACAAGATGGTTAGAAGCCTAAAACCCTGAACAATGGATGATAGGGGTTGCCTCGTAAGTTGATGATATCTTGGTTGCCTTTAGATGGACCAAACCCTAGAGAATGAAGATGAAGCATATGGTGCCTATGTGCCTACAGTATAGGTGTTTACCTTCTGAGATAGGAAAAGAGTTCCTTAGACTTAGAAAGGTTTTGTAGCAGGTTATAAGGCCTTGTACCTTGATGGTTGTCCTTAAGGAGGACCCAACCCTAAGTGTTGCTCGAGTTGAAGGATGACAAGAAGTGCATGTCATGCCTTTTGCGTGCTTGGTTCGTAGTTAAGAGATAGAGCATGCAGTTGGACACCTATAATTAAACCTAGGGTTCCTAGGCCTAAGAGGGGAAGTGGTATACCTGATGCTCATGATGAGAATTGAGTCCCTATAGAAACGAACATGGTACTCCTCATGTATAGAGGAAAAGGGGATCCCTTTAAGTTTAAGGTATGTTTGATGAACCCTTACAACTAGGTTGATGATAAAGAAAGGTATGATCTTGATCCAACGTCGAGGAAAGAGGACAAGTATGACCTAGCATGGTTCGGTAAGTGATATGCTTGTGCCTTAATGGCTTGCTAGGGTTAAGTAGGATCGTGTGGATGTAAACCCTAGACCTAAGAGCTTTTGTAACCTTAGAGATAGTTTTCCCTCCCATCCTGGGGAAGGGACCCTCTTTGGAAGGGTGTCTATCAGTTTTGTTGGTTCAAGGTAACCTAAAGAGGTCTCATAGGATCTTGAGAAGCTAAGTGAAAGGTACATAGTATGAGATTGAATCTACAGACCCATAGATATCCATCTCTATTGCATGTGAATGTGTTACCATGGAGGTAATCAGTATGGGGCTTGACCAAGGTAGGCAGGTTGCCATGACACCTATGAACGGATGAGAGTCAGCCCATGAATGCAGAAAGAGAGATGATGAAGACCTGGGTAAGATTCTTAGTGAACATGTACTGTAATGGAGAATCCTAAGTCTATCCTAGGGTCAGGTAGGGATAAGACCGATGAAAGTAGGAGTTGCCTAATTCCCCAGTTGCACATGACCATAGGGTCGGGTGGTAACAGCTATCATTGTCTGAGGGCCATGGGTTAGGAGATTGATCGCCTTCATGAACTCATGGGACCCAAAGGGAAGATGAGTAGGGCACTCTCTTGATGCATGAGGGAAGAGGGATGACCCCAAAAGAGTCGGTACCCTATAGACCTAGAGGAGATGACCAAGGATATAAACCTCAGTAGGTTCAAGACTAGTTTAATATCATGCTGTTTATGATGATGAGACATATGTGGCACGTTGCAACTTAGATTTAAAGGTGTACTGGCAAGGTGGGATGTACCATCTCTACTCTTGGAATAGGAAGAACTCTGTATTTGGACTGCAGCCAAATACTTATTTCCTCTTGTTATGGGGGTGAGAGATAGGACATTATGCATGTCATACACCAAGGATAAAAGATGATGTAGGTTGGAGCGTTGCCACGAGAAATGGGGATAGAGAAGATATCTACCCTGGTAAAGTGAATGATACATGGATGGTTTGTAAACACTAAGAGGAATGAGGTAGTCCCCTTATGAGGATGTTTTTATCATGAGCTATGTGGAACTTACAAGTTATACCAGGTTGAGTTTGATCACCGTGATGATGGAATCAGAGAGTGTTCTTATGAAGATAAACATATAGTTTGAGGTGACATGATAAGTGAAATACATGGAAGTGTAATGTTACCTAATATCTAAGGATGTGAAGTGGTAATGGATGCTCTGGTTGAGATACATCTGACTTGTTTGACCAACAGCTAGAAAGGGTTGATTGGCTAACCTTAAGTTCGAAAAGGAGAGGCGTTTGGATAACACTCAGATACATTGAAAAGTTATGGTTTTTTGGTTAGCCAGTCTAGTCCTGGATGCAATGAAAGGATGGTGATAAAACCTCAGATGTACTTCTTTGGAAGAGAAGGTGATGAAACCCCAACTAGAGTGGTTTAGGGTTTCAGAGGAATCGATCTTGGAAGAATCATGACATACAGGAAATCATGATACACCATGGAAAATGGCAATAGCACTTTAGATGCTTAAGATGAAGTTGCATGTGGTTTATGACCATGCAAGCCCTGAGGTAAAGTATGAACCCCAGTAACCCAGTGTATCGATATAGAGGACAAAATAATCCCTGAGAGGGAATGAGAGCTCAACACTATGGATGTTGTGATAGGTCTTCCCTGGACCGAGGAAGGTCGAGATGCAATATGGGTTATGGAAGATCGCCTTACCTAGATGACATAAGAAAGAAAGAGTTCTGTCAAGGGACAAATCCAGTTGAACTACCCATGAGAGAGATGGTTCAACTACACCATGAAGCGAGTTCAAAGGTTCTTGAGTTTGACCTAAAGGTTCACTTCCCTAAAGTGGAAGTATGTACATGAAGAACTCAATGTTAGTACAGTTCATCAGCCCCTAACCAATGGTTAGTATAATCCAGACCAAAGGGTCTGATGAGGGCATGTGTGCTCGTACATGGTGATATCTAGAGACAGTTCTTGTCCTATGAAAGATGTGACAATGACCACCATAGCCAGTATCGGGTTTTATATGAAGCTCTGTAAGGGAGGTTGTGTCGGTCACCACTTCAGTAAGGTGATGTTGGTGAAAGGACCACATGATGGTTAGAAAAGTACCACATGATGGTTAGAAAAAGGGACCCCAATGCGTGTAGATGAAGTCAGTTTGATCGTGCAAGGGATGAAAGGAGCCTAGAGACGATGAGAGTCATGAGCAGATGCAAAGTAGACTGACATACAAGTTACTGTGGGAGAAAATGTGACATGAAAATCCGACCCCTCTAAGTTATAACTAAGAGAGCTGAGTCCCCGATACGTGGGTCCATTAGAGATGGATGGGTGGAGAAGGTTAGGTTTGACTCTACCCCTCAGGATAGAGTAATGGGAGATGTTCTCCATGTGTCCAATTTAGAGCACTATGTGAGGTACCCCGACCATGTGCTGAGCAATGAACCTAGTGAGCCCCAAGGGAGGCTGAAATGGCATGAGTCACCTGTGTAGTTTATAGACGCCAGGATGAAAGAACTCAGAGCAAAGAATATGTGATGATAAAGGTTCTTTGGAAACGCCATAAGTACGGCAAAGCCACATAGGAGCCAATGATGGACATGGAATGTTTTACCCTGAATTGTTTGTTTGTTTGCTTGTTTGAATTTTGAGGACAAAATTCCTATAAGAGGGGAAGGATGTTACAACCCCAAATTTTTGGTTCAATTGGTGAGAAATGCAATTTCTCATATTAAGGATAATTGAACAAAGAATGGTGTAATTTGTTTTGAGTACATGGATTTTGTTTACAATAGCCTTGATATCTGTGTTGTGGGCCTTATTGGCTATTGGGCCCAATAATAAGGAAATAACAAAGAAAATTCAATTAGAGAATGAATAATTGAATATTTGAGAAAAGAATAATGTGGAAACCTCTAGAAGGTAAATCCAAAGAGGATTTCGTGCCTCTTGGGTTCCTTGGGAACCAAGGAGTCCAAAGTTGCGTAAAGAAAGCAATAAGAAAAGAGAAGATTAATTATGTATTTCTTTATTAAGAAAGAAATTGAAAACAATAAGAAAATGTGGAAAATAAGTGAAAAGAGGCATAAATGAGATTTCTTGGTGAAATTTCGTATCCATGAGGTTGCCAATATAAAAAGAAATGCCAATAAGGAAAATAAAAGAGAAATAAAAAGAAATCCTCAAAAAGATATGTTTAAATGAGAAATAAACAAGATAATGTGAAACAATGCATAATGATGCATCTAGAAGGATAATAAGTATCCAATAAAGAGAATTTCGAAATAATGGAGTATCTTGGGATCCAAGGAGTCCCAATAAAAAGGAAGGAAAGAGAAAATACTAAAATTGTAAAATAAGAGGATAATGTGATACATTATTAATGGATTTTGGTGATAAGGATAGAAAGGAAGTATTTTCTAATAAAAGAGAATATAAATTCATGGCCAATGAATTAAAGGGAAAGTTTAATGAGATTAAGGGAGAGGTTTTTCGTATTTCTAAATTATCCATGGAATAATGTTTATCAAAGAAGATAATTAGGAGAAAGAGAAAGAGAGAGAGACACTTGCTTCACATTGAGGGAAAAAGAGTTTCCTTAAAAGAGGGGCTTGGTAACTCGTGGATACCCCCACATAAGGCTTCGTACCCTTCTCTATAAGAGGTTAGAACCCCTGGGTCGAGCCCAAGAGATCCCTGCATCCCTTTCTCTCTTCTCCCTTTTCTTCTTCTTTCAAAACCCTAACCAAGGGAGGGGGTAGTGCGACCCCTGGAACGACAAGAAGCTATGATGGAGTCTGTGATTGAAGAAAGACGCTCCCACGTCACCACAGAGGATCTGGACCCTCACCTACTCATCCTGACCTCGCATAGCACCTGCTGGAGAGCTGAAAATCAGCTGAAGGTTGCAGGTCCGGTTCTTTTGGAACTGCGCCCTTACGACCACAGTTCGGGCGCTACTGAGTGCGGGAAAGGCGGAGGGCATAGAAGGATTAAGGGTGGTGTCCTTTGTGCTCTGAGGAAGGGAGGTCAGCCCGCATGAAGCCCCACTTGACGGCTGCAGCAGGGCTGTGAGCCGCAGGCTTGCAGAGCCTATTTCCGGCCACTGCGGCCATACCCGAGGTAGCTGCACCTGAAAAGGGGCATGACAGAGGTAGGGGATCGATCCCCGATGGTCGTGGAGGTCCCAGGTTAAGAGAAGAAGCCACAAAACCCGCCGCTAGGGCGACAGCCTGCCGCTGGCGCGAGGAGGAAGAAGGCTAAGACCCGTTGGACGGGTTTGCCCCTTTGCGGGCTTAGGATCCAACCAACTTACCGAGGGACAAAATAGTAAAATCGTTATATTTTCCAAATCAAGCGCTTGCATGGGATAAGCGACGTGGCGCCACCTGATTGGCTGAGAGGTACCATTTTCTTGCAAAAATCATAATTAAATATCGGTAGCTCGTATGGACACACATAAAATATGAAATTTGATCCTTAGAACGAGAGGAATACAAATAAATTATGTTTGAAGCCTAATTTTGCATGATATTTAAAAAGTAGTGTAAAATATCATCTTTAATGGATTAAAGATTAAGAAACCCTATTTTGAAATGAATAAAGTGTTTAATAGGGTTTAATGGATCATTAGAGTTGATGTTAACCTGTTAAATGTAAAAAGGTACATTATGATCAAAATGGAAGAACTTTGCACATGATTAGTCTAATTTAGATTTTATATGCTTGAAATTGGAAAAGTACATAAAGTTATCATCTTTAGTGTTTTAATTAAGAGAAAACCCTTAGATTTGATGGTAAATGGTCTTAATGACATAATTCAAGTTGATATTAACATGTTGTTGATAAAAATGAAAATAGGATCTAAAAGATGATCTTTTTATATAATTGGTTTAATTTAGGGTTTTGTGCATGATTATGCACTAATGAGCCTAAAACCCCTAATTTTGATGAATATGTCTTTTAATTGGTTTAATTTGTAAATCCACGAATAAAATAGAGATGTGATGATGCTAATCCAATTTGAGCATAAAAGATCTTTAATGTGGATAATTTGAGTAATTAGGATTTTTATGAGTGGAAAAGTTGTTTTAGGGTTTGTTGACCTAAAAAGGATAAAGTTTGAGAAATTGATCTAAGAAACCCTAATGCATCCTAATGAGACTTAAAAACCTTAGAAAGGTGTCCCAAGTCAATAAGGAGTTGTTTGGGATATGCTTGTGATAATTAGACATTATACATGTTTTCAGGATCAATGTTTGCTTGATTGATTGATTGGCTTGCTTGATTGGACATCTAGTTGGATTTGGATAAATTGTTGCTTGAGATCTCCAAGACAGGTATGTGGTTATGATTATGAATAAACGCTTTAGTTTCCCGATGGATTCTCGGATGTTTAATCGCATTGAATGCAACTAAACTGTTGAATGTTTATTTATTTCTTGCAACTATAACGTGACTATGATTATCACATAAGATATGTGCCTACTAGCTCAGATCCCGGTCCCCTCTGTGTCATAATGGCTGACCTAGTACATGGCTACCTAGAGGGTAGGTCCGTCAGGTCATGAAAGACTTTGGCTGCCTAGAGGGTAGGTCCATCAAGTCACCTTTATAGAGGTACCATATAAGTCCTTACAGGGACAACACAGAGTTGTGGATGGGTATGGATTGAGTAGTTGGGCTTAAAACGTAATCTTGATTGTTAAATGACTAATTGAGTGATTACATTGTTACCATAGTTGCATGTTTATTTGTTTTCCCCACATACCAGCTACGGCTGACCGACGTTTTGTTTGTCGGCGTTTTAGGTACAATGAAAAGAACAAATAGTAAAGTGGCACAGGTGATACTAAATGAGAATTAAAGTGTAAAGGAGGATTAGATAGATTAGTATCGGTGTGGATAGAAGTTTAGAGATCCAAGTTTTCAAAAGGTATGCAAAATTTTATTTTCTTACAGCTTTCAGTATAGTATGTTAAAATTTGATAATTATTCTTGGTTAATTGCCGAACCTTTGATCTGGAAGTCATGGGTGCATCTTCGACCTCTCGGTCTCTCTTAATTGGGGGTTATCAGGAGGTGGGGTCGTAACATTTGGTATCAGAGCTTGGGCTCCTCAGTTAACCATTGATAATTATTAAATTTTACAAACTCCATAGAACCCAAGGGAGTTATTAGAGGATTATCCGAAAGACAGAGGTGTCTAGAAAAGGATCACGACCGGGGGCTGGCAATATTTTCCTCCGCACCGCTAGTCGGAATACGAGGACTCTCGGATCCGTGTGACTGCCTGGCCAAAGTCTTAGGGTATGAATCAAAATAAGATACCTTTAGGACTTCTCATCTTATTCATCCCTTCTCATCACAAAATTCTGATAAGGACATTAAGGATTAGGGTTTCTTTCTTCTCCTCACCCTCTTGAGGTATGGGTAAGGTTAATAAGGTTTAGGGAATCCTCCACTAAATTAATAAAAGGCGTGTAAATAAGATGTCATGGACATAAGCTTAATAGATTAAGCGCAAAATAAATAATAGATACATGCTTAGGACGTATGACATAAGATGTCATGTCCTCAGAAGAGACCTGAGGCTAGACCTTCTTGTCAGGAGGATAAGTTAGTCTTAGAGATAGAGATCTCCATTGCAAGTAGAGACCTGGCACATCCTCTGAGGATGATGCTAACCCTAACCCTAAGTGAAGGTTAGAGAGAGATGAGTTGGACCAGGTGTTTGAAAGGACATGCCTTTGGGATGCCATACGATCCATGGGTGACCTAGCACCTTTTGGCAACCCAACCCTGGGAAGGGTCGTGCATGTTAGGGTAAAGGATAGCTCATTAGATGATGATGTTAGTGAAGGACCCTATGGGCTTGTGCAAGTAGGGTATAGCTGGCACCTAGGACACGTCACAATGCTGACGATAGGATGAAACCCTGGATAAGGAATTATGATGGAGCATAAAGGGTTATGGATGATCTTGAGCAACCATAAGTTTGAACCTAGGCTTCACCCATGTAGAGCATGCTTTTGAGGTTGATCCTTCATGAAGGGATGACCTCTAATGGGGAGGTTGGAAGTAGGGTTAGCCCAAGAGAGAGAAGGAAACCCAGCAAGATGGTTAGAAGCCTAAAACCCTGAACAATGGATGATAGGGGTTGCCTCGTAAGTTGATGATATCTTGGTTGCCTTTAGATGGACCAAACCCTAGAGAATGAAGATGAAGCATATGGTGCCTATGTGCCTACAGTATAGGTGTTTACCTTCTGAGATAGGAAAAGAGTTCCTTAGACTTAGAAAGGTTTTGTAGCAGGTTATAAGGCCTTGTACCTTGATGGTTGTCCTTAAGGAGGACCCAACCCTAAGTGTTGCTCGAGTTGAAGGATGACAAGAAGTGCATGTCATGCCTTTTGCATTCTTGGTTCGTAGTTAAGAGATAGAGCATGCAGTTGGACACCTACAATTAAACCTAGGGTTCCTAGGCCTAAGAGGGGAAGTGGTACACCTGATGCTCATGATGAGAATTGAGTCCCTATAGAAACGAGCATGGTACTCCTCATGTATAGAGGAAAAGGGGAGCCCTTTAAGTTTAAGGTATATTTGATGAACCCCTCACAACTAGGTTGATGATAAAAAAAGGTATGATCTTGATCCAACGTCGAGGAAAGAGGACAAGTATGACCTAGCATGGTTCGGTAAGTGATCTGCTTGTGCCTTAATGGCTTGCTAGGGTTAAGTAGGCTCGTGTGGATGTAAACCCTAGACCTAAGAGCTTTTGTGACCTTAGAGATAGTTTGATCACCGTGATGATGGAATCAGAGAGTGTTCTTATGAAGATAAACATATAGTTTGAGGTAACATGATAAGTGAAATACATGGAAGTGTAATGTTACCTAATACCTAAGGATGTGAAGTGGTAATGGATGCTCTGGTTGAGATACATTTGACTTGTTTGACCAGAAGCTAGAAAGGGTTGATTGGCTAACCTTAAGTTTGAAAAGGAGAGGCATTTGGATAACACTCAGATACATTGAAAAGTTATGGTTGTTTGGTTATCCAGTCTAGTCCTGGATGCAATAAAAGGATGGTGATAAAACCTCAGATGTACTTCTTTGGAAGAGAAGGTGATGAAACCCCGACTAGAGTGGTTTAGGGTTTTAGAGGAATCGATCTTGGAAGAATCATGACATACAGGAAATCATGATACAACATGGAAAATGGCAATAGCACTTTAGATGCTTAAGATGAAGTTGCATGTGGTTTATGACCATGCAAGCCCGGAGGTAAAGAACGAACCCCAGTAACCCAGTGTATCGATATAGAGGACAAAAGAATCCCTGAGAGGGAATGAGAGCTCAACACTATGGATGTTGTGATAGGTCTTCCCTGGACCGAGGAAGGTCGAGATGCAATATGGGTTATGGAAGATCGCCTTACCTAGATGACATAAGAAAGAAAGAGTTCTGTCAAGGGACAGATCCAGTTGAACTACCCATGAGAGAGATGGTTCAACTACACCATGAAGTGAGTTCAAAGGTTCTTGAGTTTGACCTAAAGGTTCACTTCCCTAAAGTGGAATTAGGTACATGAAGAACTCAATGTTAGTACAGTTCATCAGCCCCTAACCAATGGTTAGTATAATCTAGACCAAAGGGTCTGATGAGGGCATGTGTGCTCGTACATGGTGATATCTAGAGACAGTTCCTGTCCTATGAAAGATGTGACAATGACAACCATAGCCAGTATCGAATTTTATATGAAGCTCTGTAAGGGAGGTTGTGTCGGTCACCACTTCAGTAAGGTGATGTTGGTGAAAGGACCACATGATGGTTAGAAAAGTACCACATGATGGTTAGAAAAAGGGACCCCAGTGCGTGTAGATGAAGTCACTTTGATCGTGCAAGGGCTGAAAGGAGCCTAGAGACGATGAGAGTCGTGAGCAGATGCAAAGTAGACTGACATACAAGTTACTGTGGGAGAAAATGTGACATGAAAATCCGACCCCTCTAAGTTATAACTAAGAGAGCTGAGTCCCTGATACATGGGTCCATTAGAGATGGATGGGTGGAGAAGGTTAGGTTTGACTCTACCCCTCAGGATAGAGTAATGGGAGATGTTCTCCATGTGTCCAATTTAGAGTACTATGTGAGGTACCTCGACCATGTGCTGAGCAATGAACCTAGTGAGCCCCAAGGGAGGCTGAAATGGCCTGAGTCACCTGTGTAGTTTATAGACGCCAGGATGAAAGAACTCAGAGCAAAGAATATGTGATGATAAAGGTTCTTTGGAAACACCATGAGTACGGCAAAGCCACATAGGAGCCAATGATGGACATGGAAAGTTTTACCCTGAATTGTTTGTTTGTTAGCTTGTTTGAATTTTGAGGACAAAATTCCTATAAGAGGGGAAGGATGTTACAACCCCAATTTTTGGGTTCAATTGGTGAGAAATGCAATTTCTCATATTAAGGATAATTGAACAAAGAATGGTGTAATTTGTTTTGAGTACATGGATTTTGTTTACAATAGCCTTGATATCTATGTTGTGGGCCTTATTGGCTATTGGGCCCAATAACAAGGAAATAACAAAGAAAATTCAATTAGAGAATGAATAATTGAATATTTGAGAAAAGAATAATGTGGAAACCTCTAGAAGGTAAATCCAAAGAGGATTTCGTGCCTCTTGGGTTCCTTAGGTACCAAGGAGTCCAAAGTTGCGTAAAGAAAGCAATAAGAAAAGAAAAGATTAATTATGTATTTCTTTATTAAGAAAGAAATTGAAAATAATAAGAAAATGTGGAAAATAAGTGAAAAGAGGCATAAATGAGATTTCTTGGTGAAATTTCGTATCCATGAGGTTGATAATATTAAAAGGAATGCCAATAAGGAAAATAAAAGAGAAATAAAAAGAAATCCTCAAAAAGAGATGTTTAAATGAGAAATAAACAAGATAATGTGAAACAATGCATAATGATGCATCTAGAAGGATAATAAGTATCCAATAAAGAGAATTTCGAAATAATGGAGTATCTTGGGATCCAAGGAGTCCCAATAAAAAGGAAGGAAAGAGAAAATACTAAAATTGTAAAATAAGAGGATAATGTGATACATTATTAATGGATTTTGGTGATAAGGATAGAAAGGAAGTATTTTCTAATAAAAGAGAATATAAATTTGTGGCCAATGAATTAAAGGGCAAGTTTAATGAGATTAAGGGAGAGGTTTTTCGTATTTCTAAATTATCCATGGAATAATGTTTATCAAAGAAGATAATTAGGAGAAAGAGAAAGAGAGAGAGAGACACTTGCTTCACATTGAAGGAAAAAGAGTTTCCTTAAAAGAGGGGCTTGGTAACTCATGGATACCCCGACCTAAGGCTTCGTGCCCTTCTCTATAAGAGGTTAGAACCCCTAGGTCGAGCCCAAGAGATCCCTGCATCCCTTCCTCTCTTCTCCCTTTTCTTCTTCTTTCAAAACCCTAACCAAGGGAGGGGGTAGTGCGACCCCTGGAACGACAAGAAGCTATGATGGAGTCCGTGATTGAAGAAAGACGCTCCCACGTCACCACAGAGGATCTAGACCCTCACCTACTCATTCTGACCCCACATAGCACCTACCGGAGAGCTACAAATCGGCTGTAGGTTGCAGGTCCGGTTCTTTTGGAATTGCACCCTTACGACCATAGTTCGGGCGCTACTGAGTGCGGGAATGGCGGCGGGCATAGAAGGATTAAGGGTGGTGTCCTTCGTGCTCTGAGGAAGGGAGGTCAGCCCGCATGAAGCCCCACCTGACGGCTGCAGCAGGGCTATGAGCCGTAGGCTTGCGGAGCCTATTTCCGACCACTGCGGCCATACCTGAGGTAGGCGCACCTGAAAAGGGGCATGACGGAGGTAGGGGATTGATCCCCGATGGTCGTGGAGGTCCCAAGTTGAGAGAAGAAGCCACAAAACCCCCCGCTGGCGCGAGGAGGAAGAAGGCTAGGAGCCGTTGGACAGGTTTGCCCCTCCGCGGGCTTAGGATCCAACCAACTTACCGAGGGACAAAATAGTAAAATTGTTATATTTTCCAAATCAAGCGCTTGCATGGGATAAGCGACGTGGGGCCACCTGATTGGCCAAGAGGTACCTTTTTCTTGTAAAAATCATAATTAAATATTAGTAGCTCGTATGGACACGCATAAAATATGAAATTTGATCCTTAGAACAAGAGGAATACAAATAAATTATGTTTGAAGCCTAATTTTGCATGCTATTTAAAAGGTAGTGTAAAATATCATCTTTAATGAATTAAAGATTAAGAAACCCTATTTTGAAATGAATAAAGTGTTTAATAGGGTTTAATGGATCATTAGAGTTGATGTTAACCTATTAAATGTAAAAAGGTACATTATGATAAAAAAGGAAGAACTTTGCACATGATTAGTCTAATTTAGAGTTTATATGCTTGAAATTGGAAAAGTACATAAAGTTATCATCTTTAGTGTTTTAATTAAGAGAAAACCCTTAGATTTGATTGTAAATGTTCTTAATGACATAATTCAAGTTGATATTAACATGTTGTTAATAAAAATGAAAATAGGATCTAAAAGATGATCTTTTTATATAATTGGTTTAATTTAGGGTTTTGTGCATGATTATGCACTAATGAGCCTGAAAACCCTAATTTTGATGAATATGTCTTTTAATTGGTTTAATTGTGTAAATCCACGAATAAAATAGAGATGTGATGATCCTAAGACAATTTGAGCATAAAACATCCTTAATGTGGATAATTTGAGTAATTAGGATTTTTATGAGTGGAAAAGTTGTTTTAGGGTTTGTTGACCTAAAAAGGATAAAGTTTGAGAAATTGATCTAAGAAACCCTAATGCATCCTAATGAGACTTAAAAACCTTAGAAAGGTGTCCCAAGTTAATAAGGAGTTGTTTGGGATATGCTTGTGACAATTAGACATTATACATGTATTCAGGATCAATGTTTGCTTGATTGATTGATTGGCTTGCTTGATTGGACATCTAGTTGGATTTGGATAAATTTTTGCTTGAGATCTCCAAGACAGGTATGTAGTTATGATTATGAATAAATGCTTTAGTTTCCCGATGGATTCTCGGATGTTTAATCGCATTGAATGCAACTAAACTGTTGAATGTTTATTTATTTCTTGCAACTATAACGTGACTACGATTATCACATAAGATATGTGCCTACTAGCTCAGATCCCAGTCCCCTCTGTGTCGTAATGGCTGACCTAGTACATGGCTACCTAGAGGGTAGGTCCATCAGGTCATGAAAGACTTTGGCTGCCTAGAGGGTAGGTCCATCAAGTCACCTTTATAGAGGTACCATATAAGTCCTTACAGGGACAACACAGAGTTGTGGATGGGTATGGATTGAGTAGTTGGGCTTAAAACGTAATCTTGATTGTTAAATGATTAATTGAGTGATTACATTGTTACCATAGTTGCATGTTTATTTGTTTTCCCCACATACCAGCTACGGCTGACTGACGTTTTGTTTGTCGGTGTTTTAGGTACAATGAAAAGAACAAACAGTAAAGTGGCACATGTGATACTAAATGAGAATTAAAGTGCAAAGGAGGATTAGATAGATTAGTATCGGTGTGGATAGAAGTTTAGAGATCCAAGTTTTCAAAAGGTATGCAAAAATTTATTTTCTTACAGCTTTCAGTATAGTATGTTAAAATTTGATAATTATTCTTGGTTAATTGTCGAACCTTTGATCCGGAAGTCATGGGTGCAGCTTCGACCTCTCGGTCTCCCTTAATTGGGGGTTATCGGGAGGTGGGGTCGTAACAACATCTATTCTCTAAGATTTCTCCCCAACTCACAGTTTTTGTAGCAGCTAGACTTCCATCCATCATGACGGTGACTGAGGCGAGCAGGTCCGCGACCGCGACATCCACCTCGACGTGACTCGAACCAACACCATAATTGTAGGCTCGACCGCAATCATGGTATCAACCTTGATAACAGCTAGAAAAGAAACCACGACTGTGGCTAGAAGGACCGCGACCGCGGACCTCCTCGACCGCAACCTCGACCACGACCAAGACCATGACTGCGGAACTAAGTCGGTGCACACCTCGACTGCAGTACTAAGTCAGCGATATGCGAGCTGGAGGGGGGGCTCGATTTGGGGGGGGGAGTCTCTACCTAGTAGTTCCAGCCCCTCTTGGTTCCCAGAGCCCTATGGGAGAGTTTGAAGGACCTGGAAAGGCCGGAGAACTCATCCTACGCCCTTCTATTCAGATTAGCTTCCATCCATCATCACTTCCACCTATGTTCACCCATTCCCCACCATTCCCACCCATCTTCCACCTCCACACATCGACTGAGCTGTTGTTTGGGGCGGATCTAGAGAGAAAGGAGGCCACGGAGTCCAGAAGATCAAGGAGGATGACCCAAAGATGAGATCTGGCCTATACAGAGGCTGGGGAGCGAGAGCCACCTCTCCTCCATGGGATAAATCTCTTCTTCTCCTTTCTTCTATTGTTCTCCTTTGTTTCTATACAAATGATGTTCTTCCATCTTTGTTCGGTACCAACTATGCTTGTCCATGACTAGTTGAGCTCCTTCTTGGCTTTGTATCCTATTTTGGGCATGTTTATGCACTTTTACCTTAAGCAAGCAGTTTTATTTCAGATCTAGTCTATTTTCTATTCTATCTTCTCTTTCTGGTTATGATTGCTAGTTTGGTTGATCTCTTTCTTGTTTGAACTACTATTTCAGCCTATATTGAGAGATTCATTGTAGAAATAGACAAGAGAAGATGGTTTGGACCGGAATATGAAAGGAGGACAGTTCAAGGTCGTATGTTCCTAACATCCCAGAATATTGTAGACTTGAGAGGGCATATAGAGTATTCTAGGATGTTGGTTTGTCATCCTCGAGAGAGGTTTCATGTCATCGAAGGTTTTAATCATGCTTCACGAGAGCGAGTGGGATGACCCCCAAGGAACATATACCACAATAAATATTATGTTTTGAATGTAGGTTGCTTGCTGAGGTGTTTGTGGGTTGTCTACACCTGAGAACGGGTGCATAGACTTCCCAACTTGTGGTTATGTAGTCGAGAACTTCCTTCTCTCTGGTTTAGTAGAATCTTGCAGACTCTGTTTTGTTTGTTTTGTTTATCTCCTTTTGTGACAATCTGGTAGACTAAATCTAGCTCCGTACTTTTATCGACTATCAAATTGGCTTATCTGACTTAAGAGAAAGATATTAAACATCCTAAGCATCCCCACATCCATGTGTTCGACCCCGTATATCTACTTTGACCCCATAATAAAGTTGTGGGGGTCCTTGAAGGTTTTGGGTTATAAATTTAAAGTCCGATCACTGCCCTCCTCAGGAGCCGATCAACTTTTGGCACCGTTATCGGGGACGTGGTTTTCCATGTTTACACACCTAAAAGATTTTGTACTGTCACTTTAAAGCCCGTATATATATGCATAGTTTTTACATTATTTTAAACATACTAGTTCATATATACTGAATATATTTCCTTTTTCTTATACATTTTCAACCATGGATCTTGCTTCAGTAAGACAAGTTATATTGTCCACCTGTCCTCCCAAATTTTTCCATAGTTTCGACTGCTGGAAAATAATTGAAAGCCGTGCTCTACAGCTAGTTGAGCTATACTCGCCTCCACCATCGTCATATGTCGAAATTCCAACAAAGGAGATGGGAGATCAACCCTCGACTTGTGCGTTAACATGGGATCAAGAGTTGATTAGAGAAGTGGAGCTAGCTGGAGAAAGTGTCAAAGCACTCGCCTCCTCCTTAGTTACTCATTTCCAAGAACAAGTCGATCTGTTCCAGCAACTTCTAGAAAAGAAAGATCATCAACTCCAAGTAGCAACTGAGATCGCAGACCGCAATAGAAGTATACTTCAAACTGTTGAACAAGGATTCATCGAAGTGCATTAGTCTGATACAACGAGTTTCCGACATAAGTGCATGGTAGAATCAACAAATCTTGAAAGCATTGCTGCTCAAGTCCAACAGCTTCATGAAAAGGATGTTGAGCAGAATAGGAGGTTTCAAGAGCTCATTGACTTATTTACCATTCAATCGCAGATGCCATCACACAAGCATGAAGATCACAATCATCAGGACCACCCCAAGCACAATCATCAGGACCACTCCATTGGGCCTGAAGAAGAGCATGCTTCACCAGCCTATTCAGATTGTCAACTGGATTCGCCAGGATTTTTCTGTGAAGACTGACCCACTTGAGGAAACTTTTCTTCTATCTAGATGATTTAGCTGATAAACCAATGGAAGATACAAGTCACATGCATGAATGGTTCTACGGTGATGATGATCAGGGGAATCCAACAACCTCACAACATGAAGGTCAATTTGAGGAGCTTGAGTTAGACATTGATCCAGATCAGAGTGATAGCTCTCATATTGAGACCTGTCACTTAGCTTTGAGCAGTCAACCATTCATAGTTTGGAATTTGTTTGATGAAAGTGATGATGACAATTCATCACTGTGGAGTGAGTATAACGATGACAACCAACTGGACCAATATGAGAAGACATTGTCTACAGTCTCTTTTCAAGGAAGAGTTGACACCAAGGGAGCAGGATGGACAACCCACTAAAATATGGTTGCAAAACATAAAGACACCCCAGACCCCATAGAATGTGATAAGCTTGGGGTGGTAGAGCCACAAATAGATTTACCTAGGGATACTTCTTGTTCAGATGATGATTGGATGACTCATACTGTACATGAAAGCTTATCTGAGCATCCAACCACAAGATCAAGGGAGGAGAGAGAGAGGAGAGGACCCTTCTAGAAGACTTCTGACCTCTCCACTCCATCTCATATTTTGTCGACATCCAAGGACCTTCCTATTTAGTTTTATACATCGATAGGTACCTTGAGGATGTTCTAATGAAGAATTCATTTCAGTGCAGTCCAAGTAAGTATCAGCACAGAGACGACTTCTCTGAGTCAGGGATTTTATTCCTCTTTTCTAGACATAGAAGGGGCCACTTCTCCGCATAATCTACCACTACATGGTGAGCCCAAGCAGCGAGACACATGTAACTCAGACCCCAAAGCTATGAATTTGGGATCCAAGTGTAGGAGTTGTAGGGCATCCATCCCCTACTACCTACAATTTTCTCTTTCATTTTAAGTTTTAAATTTTTGTATAATAAAATCAATTCAAGTTTTATCTTTCCTCTAACCATTCAATTTTGGTTTCCTTTGCATCATCTAAGTTCCTTTACTCTTTATTTCATGCACTTCTCCGCATAATCTACCACTACCCGACAACTACTTTTGGTCTATCTTTTAGTAAGAATTATTTGATATATCTTGTTGCTCTCCCGTGGTGTTGAATTCTGATGCTATCTTTTCATCTCGTGTGAGGTTGCCAAGACCATGACCGCGGGCAAGCCTGTGCCTTGACTGCGACTGCGGCCCAGTGTGACCGCGATCATGACCGTGGTACTCATGATCCGAATATGCTTTTTTGTCCTGACTGACTAGCATGTCGATTTATCTTTGCCTTTTTTACTGACTGTAGCACTTTTGACCAAATATGTTGATCGATTTCCCAACACCTTTTCTAATTTTTCCGCCGTCCAGTGTGTAGCCTGGCATGATCAAGCTCGAGTAGGAGCTATGTGCCCGACCTATAAATACCCCTGGACTAACCCATCCTCTCTAAGACCTCGAGTTTTCCCCTCTACCACGCAACTCTCAACCCATTTTCCCTATTCCTCTTGTTTCCATCATTGGCTCATAGGGAAGGAGCGGGCACATCAACATCAGCAGCAACAACCACAGCTAGACTACGACCACGGTCTTAAAGTAGGGGAGCATCAACCACACTCTCCCCATCAACTGCGAAAATGAGTCATGACCCCAACTCTACCAATCGTCTGCTTCAAGCTGCACCAGATCCTGTGATCTCAATCGTGGTTAGGATATAGATCGCGGTCACCTCAATCATGGTCGCCTCTATTGTGGGTGGGTTGGTGATCAAGGCTACTGTGGTGGTCGCGGTCGCAGTCAAGTTACAAGCTGTGGTCATGGCCATCCCGGTCGCAGTCACCTTGTATACCACAGTTGCGTTGTTCAAGCCACCTAGTGATCACAGTGTACACCGCAGTCAAGGTTGAAGTGCCTTGGGGTGGCAATACCAAATCCTTACCACGGTCGAGCCAACCAGACTAGCACTAGAAAACCCAGATCATGGACACCATGAAAAATAGTTTTAAAAAGCTCAAGAAGACCATGATGTGAAAGAAGGGGAAAGGAAGCTCTCCGTCACTATCAGTGCACGGGAGAAGATACCCACACCGTGCCACTCAAACCACAAACCCGATATATGAAGATGAGGCTATGCTTTCTACTCCAGGGTTCGGGTCACAAGAGATTGATTCAGACTACCACCACATATCCGTCACTCCTATGGATACCTATAGTGGTGAGTCATTGCACGAAGTCTCTAGTGAGAGAACATGGAGGGCACGCCGCGACGGTGAACTCCATACTTCAATGGGGCATCACGAAGCCCGTCAGTGTTGCACAAAGCTTCATCTATAGGAGACCAGTGTCGACAGTCAGCAAAACAGTTAACGTCTTTGCGGCAGTCAACTTCATCACATGATCCAATTCAAGGGAGCAGACACCACCTCACTCCTGATGGTGTCAACCAAAGCTCGCTCCCTTCTCCCCTATTTAGAGGTATAAAGAAAAAGTAGAGTTTTGATACTCTGATTAAGGACAAACACAGACTAGTGGGCCTGAGATATGTCGATCTTGTAACACTCATTAGGCTTAGGATGCAAGAACAGGTCGACAAATATTTTGCAGTTGTTGGCCTAGACGTCCTCGTGTATGTGCAGTGCAATGCTTATCATAGACTCACCTGTGAGATTTATGCTACACTAGAGACACCAAAAGACCACCAGGACACTATCATGCATTTCTCCTCCTGAACCAGCCCCACGAAGTCACTGCAGATCACCTCAATAGCTCGTGGTTGCACTCTGCTGAGGACTCTACTGAGATGTCCAGGGGCTAGCTGGAGACATGGGACCACAACTTTAATGCTTCTCAAGCATGGAAAATGCTCACGTGGGAAGATAAATATGTTGCTAGAGACGCCAAAGCTTTACATACCCACAACCTGACATTTCGTTATCTGCAAATTACATCTTAGAAAAACAACAAGACAGTTAAGGGGCACTTAGTGCACCATACCTCTACAACGTGTGGTGTGCAGTAATAGGAAAGAAAGTGAATTTGGGGAATTTCGTCATTTGCCACTTTCACAACTCTTTCAAGAAGCATGTCCAGTTCATGTTGATGGCAGACTTTATGACTTTTATAGCACGCCATCTCAGAATTGGAGATGGACAATTAACACTTATGCAGGAAAAAGTTGAGTGGTCCAAGTTGGACTTGAATCACTTAATCTGCTCAATAGTGATCAAACAATGCAGCATAGGATATCTTTATATCTTCGACTACTACAAGCATAAAATACTACTTCCAGCAAATGCATAGTTCGTATGTCGAATGGCATTCATGGACGCCTCTCTATTGGACGCCCAGGGTAACATTCATCATACGGGCAGAGCTGCAGGAGCTTCTACTTCAACACCACCAATGTCAGAGGCTTAGGAGGATGGACAACAGACAAGGGCAACCTTCCATGACATACCATATCAGGGAGGACCCTACACAGGGATGCCAACTATAGAATACCTACAACCTCCTCAGTAGGAACAATACACCCCATACCCCAATTCGGGGAACCTTTACAAATTCATGACTAATTTCAGGGATGACTCAGGAAGACGGCTCGACACACTGGAGCAAGATGTGCAGTACCTCAGACAGAGGTTCGACATAACCTTCCCTCCACCACCTCAACCAAATTTTTAGCATCAATTTCAGCAAACCCTCCGGTCTTTCTACCAGCTAGCCCATGATTTCGGGCAGTCATTTCATTTTTAGAAAGGAATAAATCAGGAGTATAAGAACACATCAAGCGGCTTAAATGATCTGGACTAGGTTATAAACAGTGATTACCTATAGAAACTACTTTCCACACCATCTAGAGCTTGAGATTTTCTCGAGGACAAGCAAACATTTTAAGCTTGGGGTGGTTGGTTAGGGTGTACCACCCTCTATCTTCCTCCCTTCCCTTTTATTTCTTTAATAACATGCATGCAAATTTATCTTCTATGTCCCTTATATCCCTTGCATTTACCGTAAACTTTTAAATTTTTTAGCTTTGTAAGACTTCGTTTCTTAATTTTTAGCTTTGCCATTATGGCTATGTGGTGCGAATCTAATAGATGAATGCTTAACATTATTCCTAAATGCACAATTTTCATCTTAAATTGCTTAATCTTTTGCTTGACTTGCTCATTGGCTCTTCCCTTAAGTTTGGTAATGAATCTAAGGTTATGTGCCTTTTTCATAGCTTAAAGATTTATTCCCTTGATCTATGATGCGAATGACAAATCCAAGGTATATGACCATTGGAAAGAGATAAAGCCTGATCAAAGACTCCTAGCTATAGTTTCACAAGCTTGCCTCTATTCTTAGGATCCTTGAATCATAATAACTATATTTTCACACAGGTGTCAAGAAAATAATGATGAATTTTGAGCTATAGTCAAATTGAAGTGTTTTCCTTGATGGTCTACGCGCCCTCTCACCTTAGATTGACTCAAAAAGATGAAAAGTTAAAAAATTGCAAAAGAGGCTTGGCCGTCCACAAAATCCCAAAAACATAAAAAGAGCTCTCACCCAGGCCTATAAATTATAATGCAATGAATAAAATCCTGAGTGTGAATAAATGAGTGCTTGTTTTTATCTTTCAGGAGAGTTGAGGATGGTGCCCAACCGGTGTATGACTACGCTCATGAACACAGGCATGTTGTGCCTGGTACCATCACTCCAAAATCTCATTAAAGAGTCATTAGGAACCCCTAGGAGACCTGCAAGATCATCCTAGTAGCAGGGTTGGTTTGAGCATAGTACGGGGACTTCATCTCACTGCTCTAGGCCAACTTGCTCAGACTGTAGGGACTGTTTCTCATTACATAGACCAACCTGACATACATCAAGATCCTCAAAAGTCATTAGAGTCTTTTTGCTTTTGTTGCTTCTTAGGACCTGAATAAGTGAGAGGCGCGTTGTCCCTGATTGGTATGCATGGAAACATGATGATGGCTCATTGCACATCACTCGTGTGATCATCTATGTGACAATTCTTTTATGTTTAATAATTATGATTCAGACTGTCATGAGTATCAACAAGTTGTAGTGAATTCGCTTAATCTTGCCTTTGATCTTACTTTGGCATGATTGTGCTCGATTAGTGGGGGTTTGTTTTGAAATGACATGGATCAGGAGAATTGACATTTTAAACTATTTTCTTAACCTCAACATTCATCGCCAAGTTTAATTTGGATGTTATCTTTTTGTTCTCTGAGTACAGTCTTGCTTGAGGACAAGCAAGGGTTTAAGCTTGGGGTGGTTGATAACATCCAAATTTACGTATTTATGCCATGCATTTATCTATTATTGTGGTGTCACTATAGCCTTAATATGCCCAAAATATCCCATGTTTCTTATCTTTTAGTAATTTATATCTTTTTATAATTAAAGTTGCTCAAACTAGCTAATTTTGGGACTTGTAGGAACCAATCCTGAAAAGACATCTATTCTCCAAGATTTCTCCCTAACACATGGTTTTTGCAGCAGATAGAATTCCATCCATCGCCGTGACCAAGGTGAGCAGGACCGTGACTGTGACATCCACCTCGACCGTGACTCGAACCAACACCTCGATTGTAGGGTCGACTGCGATCATGATATCAACCCTGATAACATCTTGACCGCGACCGTGACCATGGCTAGCAGGACCGCGACCACATACCTCCTCGACCGTGACCGAGGTGAGAAGGACCACGACCTCGACTGCGACTGAGTCGTGACTATGACCACAGAGCTAAGTCGGTGCACACCTCGACCGCAATACTAAGTCAGCAATCTGTGCCTATAAATACACACCCCCAACGAGCTGGAGGGGGGTTCCGATCTGGGGCGGGGAGTCTCGACCTAGTGGTTCCAACCCCTCTTAGTTCCCAAAGCCCCATGGGAGATTTTGAAGGACCTAGAAAGGCTGACGAACTCATCCTACACCCGTATCTTCAGATTAGCTTCCATCCATCATCACTTCCACCTCCATTCACCCATTCATCACCATTCCCCGCCATCTTTCACCTCCACACATCCACCGAGCTGCTATTTGGGGCAGATCTAGAGAGAAAGGAGGCCAAGGAGTCCAGAAGATCAAGGAGGATGACCCAAAAGATGAGATCCGTCCTATACAGAGGCTGGGGAGCAAGATCCACCTCTCCTCCATGGGCTTAATCTCTTCTTCTTCTCCTTTCTTCTACTGCTCTCCTTTGTTTCTATACAAATGATGTTTTTCCATCTTTGTTCGGTGCCAACTATGCTTGTCCATGGCTAGTTGAGCTCCTTCTTGGCTATGTAGCCCGTTTTGGGCAAGTTTATGTACTTTTACCTTAAGCAAGCAATTTTATTTCAGTAGTACATTTGATGTTCTATCTTCTCATTCTGGTTATGACTGCTAGTTTGGTTGATCTCTTTCTTGCTTGAACTGCTATTTGTGCCTATATTAAGAGATGCATTGTAGAAATAGACAAGAGAAGATGATTTGGACCGGAATATGAAAGGAGTACGGTTCAAGGTCGTCCGTTCCTAACATCCCAAAATATTTTAGACCTTAGAGGGAATCTAGAGTATTATAGGATGTTGGTTTGTCATTCTCGAGAGAGGTTTCATGTCATCGAAGGGTTTTAATCACGCTTCACAAGAGAGAGAGTGGGATAGCCCCCAAGAAACTGATACCACAGTATGTATTATGTTTTGAATGTAGGTTGCTTGCTGAGGTGTTCGAGGATTGTCTACGCCTGAGAATGGGTGCATAGACTTCCCAACTTATGGTTACATAGCCGATAACTTCCTTCTCTATGGTTTAGTAGAATCTTGCAGACTCTGTTTTGTTTGTTTTGTTTATCTCCTTTCATGACAATCTGCTAGACTAGTTCTAGGTCCATACTTTTATCGACTATCAGATTGGCTTATCTGACTTAAAGGTGAAATCTTAAGCGTCCTTAGCATCCCCACATCCATGTGTTTGACCTCGTATATCTACTTTGACCCTATAATAAAGTTGCGGGGGTCCTTGAAGGTTTCAGGTTATAAATTTAAAGTCCGATCACTGCCCTCCTCAGGAGCCGATCAATATCCCTCCGCATACCCCAATGGTGTTTGCCTATCTAGGCCATATTTTTACAAAATTTAATCTGTTGATCTTCATTGATATAATAGTAATTGGCCCTATATGAAATTTGATCCCATTTAGATGAGTGTAAGCCACTCATCCAAAGATAACAAAATTGACATACAACACTGATTTGAAATGAATGATTTTTCCTCCTTTATATGCATGACCTATAAGTGTCCAAATGATCTCAAATTTATTATATAGTATGTTCTTAAAAAATTTTAAGTGGATAAATAGTTTGTATTTTCAAAATAGCTACTACATGATGGAAAATGATTGTAGTGTGCAACGTCTTCGGTACACTTGAGTGTATTCCAATTTCACTCTCTCTATATATATGTATATATGTATATACGAGGTGTTTATAATACCCATGAGGGTAGCTACCTGCTCCTAAAATAGTTACTTTTCTATAATTTTTTACAATACACCTGTATAGAGATGCATTTCATTCCAAATTGTACATTATATGCATAGTAGTTAGAGTTTTTACATATGTATAATTACATCTTTCTTCCAGAATTTATATTGTAAAAGCTACCCATTTTTACCTTTTTAGCAGAATAGTTACTTTTTTGATAAAATAGGTACTATTTTGTTGAGATACTTTTATGAAAGAATAGTTACTTTTTTGGGATGTATGGGTAACTTAACCTCAGTTACTATGTGGGTATAATAAAGATTCTCTCTCTCTCTCTATATATATATATATATATTTATATATATATATATATATATATAGAGAGAGAGAGAGAGAGAGAGTTAGGCTAGAATACACTCGAGTGTATGGATTGCACGAATACACTCAAGTGTGTTTGCATATCAAGACTATTTTTTGCAAAATGTAAACTATTGATGTTCACCGTCATACTATAACTAGGCTACATACAAATTTGAGCCCATTTGGATGAGTGTAAGTCACTCATCCAAGGGAAACAAAATCGACGCGTGAAACTAATTTGAAATGCATAATTTTTGTGGTCTTAATAACATGAGCTATACATATCCAAATGTGCTCAAATTTTGCGTATCAGTTGTTCACGAGATGTTTAAGAAGATTAATGGTTTAGATTTTCAAAAAAAATATTGCATCATGAAAAACTACTTGAGTGTATTCCGCTCCAGATACACTTGAGTGTATTCTAGCCTGACTCTCTCTCTCTCTATATATATATATATAGGTCTAAAAGAATTGTGTACCTGGGTACATATAACTTATATGTATCTATCTTCATTCTTGAATGTTATAACATTTTATTGAACAATCCAACCTTATGGATGTGATGTATACCCCTTAGATAATATGTGTGTCAAAAGTCACAACAATTTATGACTCATAGATCATCCAATATATATTTTCTAATTGACGATAAGTCTCTAAAATTATAGAAATCATTGGATGATATATTACTATATCTCATGATCTATATGAGATATGGTTATGATTTTTTCAAAAATGCCTAATCTATATAGTGTTCAATGAATACATATGGTCAGATATTATTAACATGCTCCACATGTGCCATTTTGGTGGTCGACACATGTGGGTTACATGTACCGATCTGTACACACTTCCTAACCTACCTCTCTCTCTCTACATACACACATAGTGCATATACGCATGTGGAATCTCTTAACTAAGACGGAGATCATCTTTCAACTATTGCTTTCTACTTTAATATAAGCCAAAGTTCATAATAAACTAGACCATAGAAATTTTAGATTTCTTATCTATGGTATAAGTACATCACTATATACATCATTATATGTATATTGTAGTGATAAGTCTATTTGATCTAATAAACATTGTGTTTATAATAAATATTAGTCTTAACTCAAGTATATTTTCGATCATCTTTATGTTTTTTTGTTAATAACTATTATGAAATCGGAATCTCTAGAAGAGGAGACTAGTAATATGCATACTTATATTACTAGTATGCCAAAATTGTAAGGGGTCAACTTTTCTCATGTATATGTAAGATTAGTATTTTGTCAAGATTTATTCATATTATTATCTAATATAGAATCCAATCTCTCTTACGACACAAAATTGTATCACTAGTATACTAACATGGTATTGGGTCAAATACTCTCATGTATCTATTAGATTAGTGTATTATTAAGATATATTCAATTTATTATCTAAAATACCATCTAATCTTACTGCATCTCTTACTTATTTTCTTTGTATTATATAATCCTAAGCATCATAGAGGTGAATTCTGACCTATAGGGTAATGGAGTATCTTGATATTTTAGATGGCGATCAAATTGGAGGCTAGGTCCTTCTGTATAGAAAGCTTCCTTACTGTCGCATTGTCCAAACTCTCAGCCATAATTGACACCACACTATTACTTCTTCCTGATGTAGTGACGAACAACATACAACTTGTGGAAGCAATGGGGTTGTTCCCTCTATTCTCTTGCTATTTTAGAAAGGAGTGCAAAGTGAATATTTCTCCTCTGAAGTTGTAGGGTGGAAGGAACATTAAGTGGAGAGGAAGATATGCATCGAATAGTTAGCAACTAGTCAGATGTATTTGCTCACCGTGAGTTGTTTACAATATAGGGAAACAAATCACTACCATTTTAAGCTTATTGCACTCATTACAGATGGGGTTTCATTTGTTTTTATAAGAAGCAAGTACCTCTACCTTTGTTGATGTTAATTTGTATTTCTCAAATGACCTAGGGTTTTATAGGTGATGAGGATCTAGGTACAGGAAAAAGTTAGGTACTTGATTTTGAGTATGTTGGCGTGAGAGGTAGAAGTGGTGAGCAAACAATCGTGATATGCAACCATGGGTGTAGCTGACCCAAAATACATGCATGATGTGCCACATATCTAAAATGACCATCTTGGTTTTTTGTAAATTTATTCTAATATATATAACTCATATAATAAAAACCCAAATACTCTAACTTTTTTTATAAGTAGTTCCATGTAATAATAAAAAATGTTTACAAACCAGACACCTGTAAACATGGGATAACAAGATGTTTCTCCATTGATGACACATCCTAGGATATGTTCCATGGGCAGATGATGATAATCAAAATCAAGAACGAACTAAAGTAGCAATGTTCTGGGGGAGGCACCCCTTAACAATGAGCCTCTACATGCAAATGGAAAACTGAAGTAGATCCTTGCCCTGATGTTTATGTTGGTGGTCTGGTTTAGAAGCCAGTGTCATATGCTAATCTTAACTTTAGTTTGCAAATTTAATCTTAACTATTTCAAAAATTCTATTTAATCTTAACTTTAAAAATCTAAGTGTTAAAAAATAATCTTAGATTGTTCCATAAAATCGTCACCATTAATAACATTGAAATCAATGAATTTTTTATTGAGTCAAAATTCAGTATTTTCTAAATTGAGATCATTTGATGAACCCAGAGGTCAACCTTTTTATGAACAATCATATTGTTAGCCTAATCAAGAAAAAGTGATTAACAATGATAGATCCAATAATGGTTGATTAGCTGAATTAACAAGCAAGAAATAAAATCAAAATATGAAAGAAATAATTTGTACACTATGATAAAATTAGCAGGTTAACATGTTTCACACTACCTACCTAATCAAAATAATCATAAGAACTTTCCCAGTTACAAATTTTAGATTACAACCATGTGAATCAATACTCTGTTAGATAGGATTGCTCAAGGATAAGATTCCCATGGGCTCGAGGTCTTGTTACCCACAGATCATGAACTAACCATCCTACATAACTCATTCCATGTTCTCATCCAAAGTTTGAAACATATAGTCCACAACTTAATCCTAAATTTTTTCATTGATACATATAGGATTATATTAAAAATGTAAATTGATTCATCAACTCAAAAAACAAGCACTAAACAATTAGAAAGTAATTAAACATCCAATGGGGCTGGCAGGATGACTTGCTACCCTCCTACCTTCTTTTTTATTATAATTAAACACCAACCCTTCCATCTAATAATTAATTAGGATAATAGGAAATATTATATAAAAATGTCTATAAGACAATCCTTTTCCCTAGGTAAATTTTTCATCCCCGTATTTCACCTTTACCCACCATGAAAAATAGAATATAGTTTCTTCAGGAACTAAAAAGTAATATAAATACCATAAATAGACAAGCTTGTTAACAATAAAATGAAATATGGGAAACATCACTACTCCTCGTGCCCAGAAAATAATATACTATATACTCATGTTCAAGATATAGAGAAGGAGAGAAAGAAAGTCTCATGGAGAAAGTAGAAAAATAGAGGAGAAGCTCAATGGTCTCCTCACGAGTGCTGGACAATAACTACCATCTTCAGTTATGATCTTTGACGGAATGTGTCTCTAAATCATGCCTTTGAATTTTTTCTCTGAAATTCTTTGGTGACAGGTTGGGTTGTGGATGGGAGATTTAAGTTGGGACCAAAGTCATGAATGTCCCTCAAATATTTTTATTACATATTTTAGGGTTTCAAGTCAATTTGACTCAATCCAATAGTTGTAGGTAGCTTGGTGTAGATATCCAGTGCCAATTAAATGATTGAAAGAAGGACATGTTGATTGCCTAAAAATGATAAGTAAATATAATCATTGTATAGATAAATTGAATTACGCTTCCAAACCAACTTGAATTATCCAATTCAGAGTTCATATGTGGAATATACAACATTTTTAGTGTATGCTATACTCTCCAGTCACGCGACCCACAGTATGACCCAATCGATTAAGAACCTCCTTTAATTTCACTATTGGTGTTAGAATTCTATTACTAACATGGAAATGTTAAGAATGGTCACATTTGTCTTATTTAGGTGTTTTACATGAATAGGGAATATGAAGTGGACTATTAACATGAGGATGATGAGCATTGTTGATGAAAGTATAAATAGTCAACTATGTTCCAAAAGACCAAAGGACGATTCTCAACATTATCATGTAGGGGAACTCAAGTGAAGGATCCGATATATATACTATATTGACACTATGGTGTTTCTAGCTTGTTAATACTTTTCTCATCAACTTCGTAATATATAAGTAAGAAGTGCTCACAATTTTTTACTAGAGCAAACCTCCACATAAAAAAAACAATTTTAAGAAAACCGTGAAGCTTATCCCTTGGGAAAGGAGAAGAAACTCTAGAGTCACATTCTCTAACGAGAAGAGAAAACTTAACATACATTTAAAATGTTATTTCAATAAGTAGTAGAAGACAAAAGGGCATCTTGTCTTCAAACTGATGGGACCTCTAGAAATCAACTGATGTACTCAACATCATGGAAAATCCCACAATTAGTTTTTTTGCAAATAGCATTACATTTGGTTTGTGTTGTAGCTAATATATATAACATGACTTAGTGAAGAAAAGAATGTAGAAAAATTCCATAAACTATTGGTGTATATGCACTAGAAGACAATCACTAGATGATGACTGGTGGGATATCTTATACTTTTGATTTGATAATTAAAGGCAATTACAATTTATTGATTCACTTAATATTTGTTCAATATTTTTTTACATAGTAAATATCCTTAAAATGATTAGTTCAAATCCTTAGAAAAGGATCACAAAGTGTCAAACTTGAACTTTGGGTAATCACAAGGATTGTGCATATGATATGGTCTAAAAGAAAAAGGAGACATAATGGAAAAGAGAATGACATACTCACCATGTTCAACAAACTCGAAGCTGAAAGTATGATACATAATACTTATAAGCATAAACTGGGGGAGATTTTGATAGTTGTATGTAGGAATTCATAACTCTTGTAAAAGGTCTACTTGTGACCTAGTTGGATGTATGTGATTCATTTTTTAGAATGGTATTCCTACAATAAGTCTTAGTATGCTACATGGATGTACATAGCTTGCCTTTTTGCCCCCATTATTGAGATTTCAAAATATATTTACCTAGAATTTCTAAGAAAAATCCAAGGCACTTCAATTATATGACATAGAGATGAGATACTAATGAATGGTAGGAATGATATTCTTAAATGCCTCTAGTCAAGTATTACAGTGGAATGGACAACATTAATAATGTAAGACTAGTATGTGTGGTGACTAATGACTATATCTCATTGATCATTGGTATTAGATACCAACTCAGACACATAGGCACTGTTTAGAGAACAAGTCTACTAGAAAAACCGACCTTGAGAGTGATTCATGGATTGGTATATGATAGTCATAATTAGCTCTCATAGGAAACAATGGTGTTTTGGTCCTTCAACTTGAAGTCACTACAATGGTGATGTGGCAATAGTCATGCTTTGACATTGCCTAATGCGGTCTTGAAGAAGGTTTCCGTAAAGGTAGTTATTGGGTGTGATGAGAATCATGATGCATAATATGAGCAATGTATAAGAAATACGTCCCTCCCATATAATGGGAATGATACCTAAGGCCACTTGATAAGTGTGACTAGAGAAATGCATTACTATGCTCGTGTGAGTCAATATTGAGCTCACATTATCTTACTAGTCTACTTGGATATAAAGGTAGTTAAGTTGAACATACCGAGGATGACATGCCCATGTATCTAGTTCAATCTAGATATCTATGACAAAAAGATTATACAACATGGTAATACTTTCCCTTGATTGTTTATTCTTATTAGACTAATCCTACTACTTGGGTAGCAATGATGTGTGGCTACACATAGCTCATTGCTTATAGATCATAATATTTATAGGTGAATCCATTGTCAATGGAGTATGGTGCCTACAAGGTTAAATAGAAAGATATATCTTAAAGAAAGGTTGAATTGAACTTTATTGTAATTGATAGAATAAATCTAGGTATTTGAATGTAAGGTCTAAGTACATGAAAAAATGTGGATCTAGAATTGAGAAATAAGTTCTCATAAGTTAGGGACCCACTCATGATAAATGAGGGAAGTCTATAATTTTCTTTCCAAGAGTATCAGATCACAGGCCCAACTAAAATGTGGAAGACCACCTGGAGAGTACAGTCACAAGACCAAAACTCAAAGGAATTGAGGGGGGCACACACAAGCAGTGGAGTGTGTGGTTTAATTCAATACAACGTGCAAAACCTTACTAGCCCTTGACATATGAACAAGATAACTGGTACTCCCTGGGATGTGCCTTTCATACAGGTATCTACATGGTGACATAAACTAATATATTATCATCACAGTTTGTAAACTTATTAATTACTATTTGTATGTGTATACACATATCTCTAAATTACATCTTCTCTGTATGCAAATATATTACTACATATGATAGATAGGGTTTGGGTAGATGGTCATTTGATTATTATTTGAGTTAATATATATCAATACTAATCATCTTTCTAAAGTTTCAATATTAATTGGTAGGGCTATTCATCTATTTTTTTATTGGTATTCACCTGATACAGCCAACCAATTAGGTATGTTAGGTTGTTTGTACTACTAGGTTTTATAATAGGTTATTTTCTAGTATCATTCTCTTTACACAAATTTCTACAAATAGAAAGAATAAGAGAGTGCAAATAGACTTATAGAATGCATGATCATGATCCTATGTTGAAGAACAGTTGCATGCAAGTCAATTCATGGTTGGATTCCTATTTCATGTTGTATCCTGTGATTATAAATCACTAATCTGTGATGAAGAGATCAACTATATTTGTGGGATTCGGAAGATGGTCATTCTTGTGGTCTGAACAAGTAATCAATATCAGGATGACCTTTCTAGAGTTTGATGTTTTAGATCCAAGTCTAAACTTGTGAAGCAGTGCTAATGTGATGTGTAGAGGTTTGAAGATGACCAGGTTGGGTGATCTATGGTTGTTGACCTCCCACAAACAAGTTCAAACAATTTCAGGAGTTGTATATGGCAGTCAGGATGACTGGGAGAAGAATAATGACATCAGCCTTCAAGGAGGAGACCACCACTGGCTGGTGACCAAGAGGAATCAGGTAATGACGTGCAGGTCCTTGGGCCTATGGGGGTGTGCTTGTAGATTTGGATCTTAGGGGAGTCGAGTCCTATGGGAGGAGAGGTTGTTGTTCATGGGAAGTTGTGACGAAATGAAGGCCATGACATACGTAGGAGACAATAGAGTAGAGGCTGAAGATGGTTGTAGGTTTTGTGGTGATTGTAGGTTTGTGATTACTTGTGGTTGAAGGATGTCTAGCTGTATAGGGGATGGTTGGGGTTCTAGGGTTTCTAGTAGTTTAGACGATTACATGGAAATAGGGAAAATCGAGGAACAGCCTACAATTTCTTGACTAGTCATGAACATGAATCCTACGAGGGTAATGGATCCCTTTTCTATTTTTAGTAGGTGCGGCCATGGAAATACTGGCTATGGTTTAGTATGATTCTAGGTATATCATCTGTTGGGAGGAAAGAACAATGGTGAGATGAATGATATGGTTTTAGAATATCCTAGGTAGAGGAGGAACCTCTCCTCTTCTCTCTGTAATCACCGACCATCGACATTACAGAGGGGAAGATAGGTTCTTCCTTATCAGTTTGTGGGTTTTTATAATTACCCTCCCTAATTGTTATTTATTTAAATTTTTATAACTCTTATGAAGTAACTCCCAACTCTAAAATTGGGTCTATTAGTCTACATTTTACTATACTAATTACTAAAAAATTAACACCTTGAGTTAATGGCATCATAAAACCAAACTAATGATCCTTATGTGCAAAAATAATTTTCATCATCTTCTTTATAGAACAAAATTAAATCATCAACAAATACTATATAGGAAACAAAAAGGTGCTTGGAAGGATGCAACCGACTAAGCCTTTTATCTTTGACAAAACCATCAATAATGATAGTCTGCCCTTGCATTGCAATCATAAAAGATAAGGGGTGAGGTGGTATTTTGATCTTACCCATTTGAGGAACTGAAAGATTTAGAAGGAGAATAATTAATTAACACTTGAAAAGATGCCTACTTGAAGCAATTGTCAATCCAATTTAACAAACAACAAGGATACCCCATTTTTTGAAGGACCAACAAAATAAAATATCTATTAAAAGAGGCAAAAGCTTTAGAGAGGTCAACATTTTTTCACAACCTAAGATTATTAAAACCATTGTTCAAAGTACTAAGAATCACATCAGAAAGAAAAATAACATCTCTAATGTATCCACTTAAAAGAAGTAATCTGATTCAAACTTACGATTTCCGACATCAAATTTTTAATCTATTAGAAAGAATTCTAGTGATAGTTTGGTAGATTATCTTATAGAGAGATACACTAAGGAAATATTTAGTAGAGGTAGCCTCATTGAATGTTGGAAAAAGATCAGTAAAAGTCCAATCACATTCTTTTAACATCTTGCAATTATAAAAAAAATTCAGAAAACTTTGTTCACATCTTCTCCAATAATACTCCAACATTCCTTAAAGAACAAGACATTAAACCCATCCATGCCAATGCCTTGTCAACTTTTAGACTTGCAAAAACCACCTCAAAAGAAATAAGACCATCCAAACAAGCTATGTAAATGTATCCATTGACCCCACACATAACTGTAAGATGGATATTGTAATCAACTTACAAAATATCACAATGTACAAATTGATCATTCTCTGAAACCTTGCCAATATTTATTATGTAATTGTTCCATAGAATAAAATTCTAGAATTAGAATATAGGGTGGATTTATCAATGTAGCTAGCATCCTTATATAACATATCAATATCAAACTCGAGTTTCATCTTAGTAGATCTTATTTCAAGAAAAAATATAGATATCAACATTCAACGTCTTCATTTCCTCCTAGATATGTGAGATAGTTGAACCCCCCTCCCGTTCCAAGAGGCAATGGAAAAGAGGATTTTAGAAAGATAAGTTTAATACTAAATTGTGCATAGATATAGAAGGTGAGTGTCTTTGTAACATACCAAAATTTAGGTACTAATTCTATTTTCAACTATAATTTAAAATTCCTAAAAATATGGGTCAATTTGCAAATTTAGGTACAAATTCGAATCAATCATGCCTAGACTTTATGATTTGAGCCTTCATTAATATCTCACTCTTGGATTTGGAACTTATGACTAGGAATTAATTTGAAATAATAATAGGGCTAAAATATAAACTTTTAGATAAATGATAATAATCATTAGTTTGGTATTATTAAGCCATTAACTCAAGGTGCTAATATTATAGCAATTAGCATAGTAAAATGCAGACCCATTCCAAAATTTTAGAGTTGGCAGTTACTTCATAAGAGCTATAAAAGAATTGACATAAATGACAATTAAGGAGGGTAATTATAGAATTCCACAAACTGACAAGGAAGAACCCATCTTCCCCTTTGTAACGCTGGTGGTTGGCAATTGCAGAGAGGAGAGGTGAGGTTCCTCCTCTACCTAATATCTTCTGAAACCTTCTTGTTCATTTCACCATTTTCTCTCCACCCAAAAATTATATCCCTAGCATCATCCCAAACCCTAGATACTACTACCATTACTACACATGTTGAAAATGGAAAAGGGAGGCATTACACTTGTTGGATTCATGTTCATGACCAGTCAAGAAATTGTGCGTTGTTCCTCCCTTTTCCCTATTTCCCTTTAACTATCGAGACTACTAGAAACCCGAGAACTCTGATCATCCCCTATATAACTAGAAATCCTTCAACCAAATGGAAACAAAAATCTACAATCACCACAAAACCTACAACCATCTTCAACATCAACACTACCTTCTCATGCACCTGTCGTGGACTTCATCCCAACACAACTAACCACGAACAACAACCTCTTTGTCCATAGGACTTGACTCCCTTGAGACCTGAATATCCAAGCACACCCCTATAGGCCCAATGACCTACACGTAGTCACTCGAATCCTCTTGAGCAGCAACATGTAGTGGTCTCCTTTTTAAAGGCAAGTGGCACTAGTTCTTCTCCCAACCGTTGTGACCTCCTCATACATCCCCTGGAGTTGTTTGAACTTGTTAATGGGAGTTCAACAACCATAGGTCACCCACCTTGCCCATATTTAGGCCTCAAGACATCATATTAGCACTAACAAAGACAACTTCACAGGTTCAAAGTTGGATATAAAAAATCAAACTCTAGAGAGATCATCCTGAGATTGACGACTTCTTTGTACCACAAGAATAACCATATGCCAAATCCCACTACTATAGTAGATCACTTCATTATAGATTAGTGATTTACAATCATAGAGCACTACAAGAAGTAGAAATCCAACTATGAATTGACTTTGGCATGTGATTTTTCTTCAACACAAGATCACGATCAGGCATTCTGTAAGTCTATTTTTGATCTCTTGTTAATTCTATTTGTAGAAAATCATGTAAGTAGAGTGCCACTAGAAAATAGCCTATTTTCTAAAACCTAGTAGTAGGAACGACCTAGAATACTTATCTAGTTGATTGTATCATGTGAAATAGTATATAAATAGATAGATAACCCTCCCAATTAATAATGAAACTTCAGAAACATGGTTTGTATTCATATATTAACTCAAGTAATAATCAAATGACCAACTACCATAACACTACCTATTGTACATACTAATATTTTGCATATGGGAAAGATGTATTTTAGAAATATATGTATACATATACTAGTTATAAGTAATAAGTTTGCAACTTGTGAAGATAATATATAAGTTTAATGATACTCTTGAGACGCAAACTTACAAATACTAATTATCTTGATCGATTCATCATATGTAAGGTAATATATTATGATATAAGCATATTAGTGTTTTTGGTTTTAAGAATTATGTTAACCATTCTCAAACTAAACCCTATCTCAATACAAAAAGTATGATATTCAGAAATGCAATCAATGTTTGGGAAGCATATCTAGATAGATTGATCTCACTCAAATAAATTGGTATATGAGAGAAAGGATACATAAAAGCAAAAAACCTTTTTTATACTAGTATGGGAAACCCAGACTCACTTAGGTAAAATTGAATCTTATAATGAGAACATATTTAGAATCCTAAATTGATGATCTCTTTATATGCCAGTAACCCAATCTAATGACACGACAATGTTATACTTAATTATAAGATGATGATTATATGTGTATAACTTAGTTAATACCCTAGAAAAAACTAGAATGGGAAACAAACGAATTGAATTTCTAAATGGAGAACCCAAGATGCCTATAACACTAATAAAATGAAATTTGATCGAAACGTGATCCTAAGCCATATTGTGACAAATATCTCTCTACATTTGTAAATCTTTATACTTTGATTAAATTCTTGGAGCTAAATATTGGGAACTCACAATTTTGCATACTTTGATCTAAATGTAAATAATTTATATTTCTATTTGGAAGGTTATTTCCCTCATTGATTGCATGCATGATTAGATAGCATGGATGGCCCAAACATTGATTTTAAACCTTAGACTTCCTCCTTGAAAGACCACCTACAATTATCCCTGGAAAATAGTAGCATAATGTTTAAATGTTGAAAACGTTCATGCTAGTGTGTTTAGTGGAAATGCACTTTCATGCCTCAGTATATTAGGAATCTTAGTTGGTGTGTTTTCGTTCTCTATAGGAGAGAAGAATGGCTTCCCCAACAAATAGACATTGACATGTGCTATTTATGTGAAAATATATTTGCTAGTCTCAAATTTGGGTATTGAACCTTATTGAAATTGAAAACACATTGATACTATTTGAAACTTGCCTATATTATTTATTCTTTACATTTTTTCAGGAAATTCCTTTGTAGATAGTTTCATATTGTTTTACTATACAAATATCAATTTGTACCAGCTTTGTTGATGCTTCCCTTCTTGGGGTCCATGTGTGATTTTGTTCCCTTTAGGAAATCATGGGAAAATGATAAATACAATACCTATAAGAGATGTGCAAGATCTGTCCCCTATTGAAGAGTAGATAGGAATCAGTGGCTATTCATATTTTTGTAATCCTATGTATAAAATTCCGCAACACTGATATAAAGCATGATTGTAAAAAGATTTGTTTGTTTATATTTTTTGATGCATTTGTGTAAATATTTGATCATAAGGATCAAGTCTTTATAACATGGTATTAGAGATAAATAGTTGACACTCATGCATGTCTCATGGAAATTAGGGTTAAATAGTAGTACACCTAGAAACATTGACAAACAATTCACAACAAGCCCAAGCGTCATTAACCTAATTATTGGGATATACCTCGACTACATGTAGGAAACACTAAGAGACTAGGATGCGTGGTATGTACCTAACTAGAAATTTATGGAACATACTTAGCTCATTTACTAGTTGTTGGACTCCCTTAGGCATAGGTTGATATGGATATATTACTTAGGGAGAAGTGACTAAGACACATGTATGTAGAATTAGAATGTGACCCTTGAAACACTTAAATCACCACTATAAGTATACAAACAAGAAGAGTATAATAGAGTTCCTCTTAGTTAGGTACAACCACAAGTAATTATAAAACAAGAGAGAATAAATAAATATGATAAACCCTAGAACGATAAGTTTCATATAATTGATCACTTCATTTGGAAACTTAATATATGTAAAAGTGATGGGTAATTTGCTCCAAAACTTGTTAATTAATTCAAAATAATCCATCACCATGTAAGTGGAATGTGATGAGGTGTCTAATGAAGGATTTTTAGTGAAGGTTCTGGTATAATTACTCCCATTACACTTAGGTGGTTGTGGGGTTTCTTAACTTTACATACCAACCTGACCAAAGTAATATCAACTACTTGGGAAAAACCCTAGTATTTGAATAAAAATATTCAATTTGACTAAAACAAAAAATTCCATATATAGAAAAAAATATTTTAACATATAGAGAGGGAATAAATAATAATATGTTAGGTCTTAAATGAAAAACCCTACCAATACAAAAACCTTAAATTTTTCTTCTCATGATAACTTTGGCATAAAACCCCTATGAAATATGATGAGTTGAGAGTTAAATAATAGGAGCTCCTTTTATATAGGTAATTATGATATTTGCAAAAAGGTATAGGTTAAAACCCAACAATATGCCTACATAGGTGAAAAAAAATTAAGATTTGAAATTTGCATTCCAATCCATAATAAGATGATTAATTGGTAAAATGTGATCAATAGAAGGACCTCTAGATTTTTGAAAATCTAAATTTTCAGATATATCTAACACTTTGGTTAATTTGTGCTAAACTAAGTATTTTATTGATAACATCAATTTTGGTGCACTTTTAATAGACTTACATGATTAAGATCAAAAGAAATAATGTTTAGATGTTTAGTTTTACCCATTTTTACACTAGTTCATTTAATGATAAAACTCTAATCATGTATTGATGATATTTGAAGGAATTGAGTACAAAGTTTATGAAATTAATGAAGTATGAAAGGACTTGTTTCATACAACCAAGAGGTCAACAAAAAGACCAGTTGACTCAAGCTCGACAGACTCATTGAGCACCAACTAGTCAGAGTAAAGAACCTCGACAACCATCTATCGAGTAATGAATGATGATCAAAGTGCAAGTTTTAGATCTATCAATTAGACATCAATGGTCCTCTCCATTGACACCGATAGATTCTTCTCGGTACGAAGCTATCGAGCCAAACCTCGACAAGCCTGTCAAGTAGAGGATCCTCATTGCCTCCATTGATTTTTCTGACGATATCCACGTCAACAGATCTATCGACATCTACAAGACAACTATCGGGGAGTCACCTCAACAAACCTATCGACTTTCACGATCAATATCATCACATCGAAAGATCCCCTGCAAGGAAGAACTTTGTCAATGACAAGAAGAAATCAACATACCTATTGATCGATAAAGATTTGTTGATGAGATCCATTGTTGACCCACAGGTCGATAGTCCTGATGATCAAAATCCAAAAACCATCAACCAAAAACAAATGATCGACACCAATGGAAAGAGGTCGACAGCCTCGTCCCTATAAATAGGCCCCCAGTGTAGCCATAAAACACATCTTAAATCTTCAGTCAGAGCATCGAGAGGCTGCTGACCTATCGACCTACTTAGATCTATCGATCCATCCCGACAACCTTGGTCCTTGATGGCTCCTTTGTCATCACCTCTAATCTGAAGGACCTTATTATCTCAAGCTAAGACTAGAAAGGAGGAGAAAGCCTATCGACACTACCGTCGACCGCCGAGATATCAATTAAGAGGTTGGTAGATCGATCATTCAATCTACCCTGGTATCAATCTTCTCTTCCTCTTTTCTTTATCATGAATTATTCTAGCTGTACTCTTTTCATTTTCAACCATGCATGGCTAAAACCCAAAACTTGGATTGGGAGTTTCTGTCAGGCCCTCCCAGCTATGTAGTTGTTCATCTTTCCATTTTATGGCATATGTTCTGTAAAGTTTTGTTCCTATACTCTTATTTTACTATGCCGATTGATGATTAGCTACCCTTTTCTGATGTTTGATATGAATATTGCTTGAGAGAATGATCTCAACTGGATTTTAGAGTATAGGATAACAATGATACACGTAAGTGAGGAGTTATTATAACAAAATTCATATGGTTTGTCCTTGATCTTTTAGTTATTAACTTGAGAGAGAGAACCTTGTTAGATAGAAATCTGCTCAGATCTCAAGAGAAGGAAGGAACATATATTTTATTGTTGTTGTTTAAAAAACAAGTAGAGAATATATATAAAATAAAAGTGAAGGTTTTACATAGTTTTGGATGACTTGATTGGTGAAACCCCAATCCGAGTCTCTTTTATTCTTGTTTCACGATTCATCTTTATATCTTTTATTTGGTTTTCTCTAAATTTAGGTTATTTCTTCATTATATTAACTTTGTTCCTTAATTGGAAAACCATCAAAATTGTTCTTTCGTTCGATTAGACTAACCAAGATTTCACGTTCTTACTCTATTATTCTCATCGTCCATGTGTTCAATCCCACACTACTACAAGGACTTTGTATTTAGTTGTGGACGTATCTACTAGTTGGGCATAAATTCAAAGTTTGATTCCTTTGACTAGGACAATCATGCTTACACTTTTCCAAAGAAAAAGAGTGATCAACTTTTGGCATCGTTTCTAGGGACAAGGCAATGAATAATCTTTAAAGAACCTACAGTCTACTTAGCACTAGTCATCACTTCTAACTTTTGCAAAAAGTTTATTAGAAAATCCTTTTTACTACCTATCTGCTAAAATATTGGTTAAATTTCCAGTCTTAGACTCTAATTCATTCAATATTTTTCTTATAGGTAGCTTACTATCATTTCTTGCCAGTCCTGGAGTTCCTTGTTGAATATCTAGAGGTAGATATTCTCCTCATTGATCCAATAGTGTCACGAGGTCCCCCTGATGCAAATCCCTCCCTATGTTCAATAGTCACAGGTCGTTTCAATGACGATCGGGATCCTATAGTTCTCCCTTACATACCAGCAACAAACTTCGAGTTGAAGCCTAAATTCATCAACATGATTCAAAATCAAATGTTTGGGGGACATTTTGTTTAAGAAAACCCTTATCAACATATAGATGCTTTCAAAAACATATGTAATACTATCAAGGTGAACAGAGTGCCACAAGATTTCATCTACATGAAAGGTTTCCATTTATCCCTTAAATACAAAGCCTTACAGTGGTATCTATCTCAAAAGGGCATTACTTAGTGGCAACATAGTCTGAAGCCTTTGTGAACAAGTTTTTTCCAGTTGAAAAGATAGTTAGGTGTAAGCTTAAAATTACCAACTTTAGAAAGAAAGCTATTGAAATCCTACATGATGAATGGGAGAGATATCAGGAATACTTGAGAGACTATCCACATCATGGCTATGATAATGGGTTTGTCATCACTAATTTTATATTTAATTCTTACCTTTGCCAAGAGAACATCCTTAAGCGCTACAGTTGGCAGTGATTTCATGAAACATAATGCTAAAACCTCCAAAGAGATAATCAATAACATGGAAGCTCTCTAAGAAGGCCACAATTTTGATAGTGGTTCTATAGTTACTATATATGTCGTCAATGATTCTCTAGATTCTAAGCTACTGAAGAAATTGAACAACAAACTCGATAAGATGGCATTTGACGTCCAGAATCTGAAGGAAGTCAATTCTAGACACTTTATCGAGACATCTATAAAGTGTGTCATTTCTGGAGAAGGGGGTCATGGTATTGATCACTGTATTTACACGCATGAAGTAGAAGACACACTAACTGAGAATGTGTCCTATGTGAATTACAAATGACCCAATCATCCTATATTTTCTTATGGGAACACCTTTTCTGATAGAAAACTCATCTCAGTTGAATCAATCTTCTCAAGTAATGGGTAGGGGACAAGCCATTGGTAGAGGAACCCCGTCCACATTTCAATAAAAGAGACCTTAGCCACAACAACAAGGAGCTTTCAATGGGCATATGGGGAGTCGTTTTCAACAACATCATAATTATATATCCAGTCTAAAACATTCAACAGAGAAAATGAGGTAATGTTTGATGAGTAACAACATATTGGCAAACATTCAGATGCAGATGAGCACTGTGAATACTCAAATAAGTGATCTTCAAACCCACAATCAAATGATCGATCAATGACTAGCTTCTATTACCGCATCGATTGGAAGATCAACAAGACAATTTCCATCCAACACCGAATAAAATCCCAAGAAAAAAATAGCAAGAATGGTCACACTTCGCTCTGGGAGTTCTACAGCCTAAAGTAATGATCATTGAAGGAACCATCAACAGCCGTAAGGAAGTCACAGTGTACAAAAAGTCAAAATTGGCCGCAAACTCTATTCCATCCCCATTGCTTCATCAAGGCACAGCTTGAGAAGAGATACACCAAATTCCTTGACACCATTAAGAAAATTCATCTTAATATTCCTCTCCTCGACGTCATAGATGAGATGCCTATGTACACTAAGTTCCTAAATGATCTCATTACAAATAAGAGGAAGAGGGGAGAAGTTGAGACGGTATGCCTTACAAAAATGACATCCACCTTTTGTCAATCAAATATGTCGATGAAACAAAAAGATCCTGGTGCCTTTACTGTTCCATTCCTCATTGGAGATTAATCAACAAGATATGGTCTTGCAGATCTAGGGGCCAACATCAGTCTCATTCCATATAGTTTGGCAGCCAAGTTGGGCCTCACCGACATTATTAAATCCAATATGAGAATTTAATTAGTAGATAATTCCTATCCAGTTGGGGTGGTAGAGGATGTACCAATCGGGATAGGGAATTTCTTCATTCCTTGTGACGGTGTCATCATTGACATAACAGAAGATCCCACATGTCCAATGATATTTGGACGACCCTTCCTTTCAATAGCATGAGCATTGATTGATATGGCCGATGGGTCAATCACAATAAGAGTTGTACCTTCGCTGAGAAAGTGTAAAACCCTACAAATAGAAAATGGAGAAAATGGAGAAATAAAAATAAAGTATATCAAAGAAGAATAAGAAAAAAAATGACCCAATAGAACATCACATAAAGATTAGTGACAATGATATTGAGTAAAATATGAAAAAGTCTTAAGTTGTCTATGATAATTGTAGTTTATCTAAAAATTGTGTAGTGTAACAACAAAATTTTTGGTATTCATAATTTATATTTTTAACCTAGAAATGTGTACTGATCCTAGGGGAATCATATGGACCATGCATCACTAAGTCCTTATGTGATTCTTTATATTTCATAGAAAGATAAATTCCCAAAATATGTTTAATAGTTTGAATGATTGAGTAATAGTAATTAGAATGACAAAAGGAAATTAAAAATTGTGGCATGGGAGCACATTTATAGTCTAAGAAAAGAAGGGGGCCTTAGTATTAGACTAATAAATGAATGGTCAAATGTTGGTCTTCTGAAGAATCTATGGGATCTAGAAACTAAAAAGAACTCATTGTGGGTTAGTGGGTGCATGAGAAGTATATCTCTGAGTCCTCAATTTGATCTACAAAGCCTAGAGGCTAGGCCTCTTAGATGTGGAAAAGAATGTTGAAGTGTAATAATACTTTACTTCCCCTTGTGAGTTCAAAGTAGGATTTGGGGATCAATTTCTTTTATGTGCAGTCCCCTAGTGTCCAAAAAATCCCACTCTTTAGACAAATTTTGATAACCATCTAGTTTATAGTGTTAGTAAAGGTCTCAACTACATGCTTAATACTTGTATAAAGGAAAACAAGTGGAATTTTCTAATGGTAAGAGGAGTTGAAGAAGCTATGAAGTTTTTAAATAGTATTTTGAAACCTGATTGCTCTATTATTTTCTGGATTTCTTTATATGGAAATACTAGTATCTCTATAAAGTAAATCTAGGAGATTTGTCGAGTCCAATATCCAAGTGTTACATAGGGGAAGTGAATCTGATCTGAATTTATTCCTATAAGAATCTCTCCATTCTTGTGGAAGCTCATTCTTAATAGGTTGTCTGCTATGGACATTCTAAAAAAGTTTGGGTTCTCCTTGGATTCTAGATGTGTTCTCTTTTTTAGTAAAGAAGACATTCACATCTACTAGTTTTATGAATGTGATTTCATTGCTTACATCTAGTAACACAATGAGAAGTATGATTTCACTCTAAAGAAAGGATATGAGTCTTCAATCATAATGGAAATGCTAAGATAGTTTCATTCTTTATTCCTTATAATACTTTCTTAGACAGAAACAATAGAATTTCCTTTGGTAGTTTTAGGAAGATTGGTCTCAATTTGAGTCTCATATTAAAATGCACTAAATTTATGTATAGATAGTTCCTTCTCCTCTGTCTCTCTCTCTTTATCTCTATATAATTAATTTCTTTCTTTTTAAGTTTTCTTGGCATTTTACATATCTTTTGAAAGTAATGAAAATGAGTCATGTTGGGAACACCAAAAATGTATGATATTTTTTGTCAAACAAGCATGTTACTTGTTCTTATTAGAATTGGTGGGTCAACACCACACCCATGAGTAGAGCTCATACAGTCTAGTCCATATACAAGTATAGCAGAGAAGGAGGGTTATATAGGAAAGAAAAAGATAGAAGACAGGAAAGAGAGGGGGAAAAAGAAAGAAAGGAACTATGTACAAAAGCAATGAAACAAAAGCACACTCTAGGTCAAGTTAGAGACCTACAAAAGCAAAAAGAATATTCATACTAAACTAATAGTTTATTTGAACCAAGAGAATAAACTAGACAATGGAGATAGGTCACGTAGTAGGTAGATAAATATCCTAGAGATCAAATCTACAGAATCAGCAAATTCATATCAAAACATATAACTTTCCATAGGGAATTCAGGTCCAAGGAGCAATCTTCAAAGAGATCCTTGTTTATGAACCACCATATATAATATAAAGTGCAAATGGTAGCATTGAAGGTCTCCCAAACCTAAGGATGTCATCAAAAGACTTGAGTTTTACTTTAGTATGAAATCCATCCTTCATATCCCTTTGTCAAACACCAGTGGAAAATGAGGACTTAAAGAACGAATGATATGCAGATTCATCAGAGCATCTACAAAGAATACAAATCAAAACACAACAAATATCCATCCTTTTGAGGTTGTTAATCATAGAAACGACATCCAAAGCTGCATTTCATACAAGGACCTTAAAGTTTTTAGGACCTCTATGCTTCCATATCTAGCTAGTCCAAGACAACATAGTATCTTTGTTTTTGCAACACTCCCAGACATCTTTTTGCTTAACATTGGCTTTACTATTTAGATTCATACTATCCTCTTTACCTAAGATGTAAATATTATAGTCAAGAATAATAGCTCTCATATGAACTAATCTTCTATAATCAGGGATCATCCACCTACCATCATGAATAACATAGATAATTTTAGCAAACTTGCTTTTCCCCAGCATGAGGCACAGTCTAGGGTCAATCACTTCATCCAAGAACTTGTTGTCGTGAAACCACAGATCTCTTCATAGAAAAAACATTTCACCATTTCCCATATCAAACTCACAGTGTTCAAGGACATCACTTCTGATCTTCATAACATTCTTCCATAACCAAGAATGATGTGGTTTACTATTGTGCCTCCAAAAAATGTATGATATAATAAGCAATCAAGACTATCAATACCAAAGAATTCCGTTTGTGTGAAATAATAAAAAAGTGAGTAGGTTGTTGCCTTATGATGCGAGGATTTTGAGTCGCTTTTATAGGCTAGTTTCATATGTATTTTATGCGTTTATTGGTCATTTTCATGGTTAATATCGCATGATTCATTTCCATTAGCCTATAATCTCATTATGCATCAAATTTACCTTATTTTATCTTATTTGGTATAAAAGATCATATTTCTCGGACTTGATTGTTGTTCTTCTCATTATTTCAGGGAAGTTGCATATCTGCAGTTGTCGATACCATTGACATGCATTGATGCCATCGAGATGGTCACAGTGCAGAGCCAGAGGAGAAGTAGAATTGGTCGATACCATCGATGTTATGGTCAATGCTATTGATATTACATCAGAGTTCCAAAGATCAACAAGTTGATACTATCGACATGGTGGTCGATAGTATCGAGATGCCTCCAGAAAGAACCCCAAGAAATCGAAGAAGTGTCACTACCCTAAGGGGTCGATACCATTGACAAGAAGGACTTGAAAAAAAAAGGAAAAATAAGGTGAAATTAGAGGGAGAAAAGAACTTGTTTCACTTGCATAATAAAAAGAATAAGCACATGATGTAGTTTTGTAGACATTTCATTTCACCTTGAGACGGAATAGTAGAGCATGCATCATTCCACCTAAAATGTTGGCATTAGGTCATTTCCATACGCATATGCATCATTTAGGTCATTTTTATTGTTTATTGTATGACAAACTGTATTGTGCTTCTTCTTCTTCCACAGCTGCCCATTTCGTCCACCTGTTGCTCAAAATGGTAGGCCACCCATGATTATCTCCACATTCTTGTATATAAGGAGATCTGCTTCCTTGTAGATAGTAGTTAGGATATGAGCAACGTAGATAGGAGATCACAAGATGCACCAAGCCTAAACGAGAGGAATTTATTATATCAACTGCCTTATGTGATAGTGTTCGTTGGTCTTGGGGTGGGCATCTCTCATGGATTATTATTATCACCTTTAGTGTAGTTACCGTTCGGTGGTCAGCAAGGGTCGGTATGTGCCTTGCAGGAGGGAATCATTTTGAGATGTCTTTTATGCTAATATGTTCTTTAGTTGACCCTCGCAATTATATTCTATAGTTTTGTTGCTCGAGGACGATCAAAGTTCAAGCTTAGGGGAGTTTGATGTGAGGATTTTGAGTCGCTTTTATAGGCTAGTTTCATATGTATTTTATGTGTTTATTGGTCATTTTCATGGTTAATATCGCATGATTCATTTCCTTTAGCCTATAATCTCATTATGCATCAAATTTACCTTGTTTTATCTTATTTGGTATAAAATATCATATTTCTCGGACTTGATTGGTGTTCTTCTTGTTATTTCAAGGAAGTTGCATATCTACAGTGGTCGATACCATCGACATGCGTCGATGCCATTGAGATGGTCATAGTGCAGAGCTGGAGAAGAAGCAGAATTGGTCGATACCATCGATGTTATGGTCGATGCTATCAATATTACATCAGCATGCCAAATATCAACAAGTCGATACTATTGACATGGTGGTCGATAGTATCGAGATGCCTCCAGAAAGAACCCCAAGAAATCGAAGAAGTTTCGCTACCCTAAGGGGTCAATACCATCGACACCCCGTCGATGGTATCAACACCGTCAGATCAGGAAATTTCCCGGAATGATCTTAATCATACGGCCGTGATGTTTTGGCAGTCGTAAGTGATCTATATACCTAAAAAAGATAGCCCAAGCCATACTATCACGTCATTTAGCTGCCCCATGAGTCTCGTAAGAGAGGAGAAGGAAGAACATAGCCCAAAGCTATGCCTCAGACGTTTCCAGAGCTGTAGATGGAGTTTTCTACCGTCATAAGGCTACAGAACACTCATCCTACATCGAGGATTGCTCGGTTCTCCTTTGTTCAGGGGTTACACCATCTCCATCCACGTTTCCCCTATGTTTACTTCTTCCTTAATGATGTTTTTCATTGAGATGAACATGTGGGGCTAATCCCCTTTGTCTTTAGGACCGAGAGTAGCCCAGATAATCGTTGTATGACACTTTTTGCATAGTTAATCATAATTTGTCTCTCAAATCTGTGGTATGATTTTGTTTTCTCAATTCTATCATTGTGCTTGATCACCATAATGGTAATTTAATACCTTTAATTACTTTTAACGAAGAATTAACGGTTGAAAAGATGCAATAATCACATTAACATATAAATCCCTTAGAAAAGGTGAGGTACGGTTAATGGTGGAAACCTAAAGATATGTTCTTCATGCACCTAATTTAGGGTATATGTTACTACTGATGTGGAACCGACCTAGATCAAGGTAGAGAATTGTATCGCTGAAGCGAACAATTCTATATACAGGCCACTACCCGGGATAGGAGACAAGTTGTGATGATTGTGTAGGAATTAGTACAACGAGAATCCGCGGTGAAACCACAATCCTAAAGATCCCATTTTAATTGATTAAACCAACCCTTTAATCGATTGATTTGTTTTCTTTTATTTTTATTTTCTCTTTCAAACAACTCTCAAACTTTTATAATCGGTCTAGCTTATCGCAAGTAGTTAGTAGTAATCTACTGAAATCATGTTCCCTAAGTTTGACTTGGGCCTCACAAAGGCCTATATTACTTTGATGCGTGCACTTGCATTTTACGCACGGTTTAATTGTGTCAAGTTTTTTGGTGCCGTTGCCAGGGAATGGTAATTTTCGGCACTACGAGTGCTACGAGCTACCACACTAGGCTACTTTTTAATTTAATTCTTAAATTTTTAAATTTAATTTCACATACTTTAATAACTTATTCCTTTTAGCACTGTACTGAAATAATTTCCATCTTTTTAGGTGTTAGTTGATGGTAAATATGCGTAGCACAGACTACGCAAAACTACCAGTGATTCCACCAATAGGTGAAGGAGTTGAGTTTACAAATCCACCACCTGAGGAATTTGAACAAGAATCTGAAGAAATGGCTGAAGAAAAGACAATATGGGAGAAGATCAAGGCTTCATCCTCATCAGCATCAAAGGGGCCGATCAAAAGGAAGGCAATCAACATTCCCACTTATAAGATTGATCTGGCATTGATAAACCTATCCAAGTCTCAAGCATTTCATGGGCTGAAGAATGAAGATCATGTTACTCACATTAGTACATTTGTGGAAAATAGTGACGTGATAAAGATTGACAGGTTTCCATAGGGGTCACTTTACTAGAAATTATTTCCCAGCTCTCTTACAGGAAATGCATGAGAATGGTTGCACAACCTTGATGATGAAATCATGGATACTTGGGATCAAATGATTGAGGTCTTTTTCGAGCAATTTTTCCCACCTGAGAAGACCAATGTCCTGGTGAGGAAAATTCAAAATTTTAGCCAAAAGGCGGGAGAAACCTATTTTGATATGTGGGAACGCTTCCAAATCATGTTGAGGAGGTGCCCACATCATGGACTGAACAAGGAGAAACCAGTGAAAATTTTCTACTTTGCTCTCAATGAGCATGATCGAAGCAACCTAGATTCAGTAGGCTCAGGTTTTTTCTTGAACAACACAGACACAAGGTGTTGGGAGATCTTGAAGAATATGGCTAAGAAACAGTCCTGGGATGACAGAAGATGCACCTGAACAAGTAAGAGTTGTAGGAGATGCAAAATCCATCAAAGAACTAAATGACAAAATGGACTTGATTGCGAAAAGACTTCTATCCAAAGAAGATGAAGGATCTGATGACGAGGCACAAGTGAAATTTATGCGCCAACAACCAGGGTATAGAAATAATGACTATTCTTGGAGGACAGACAAAAAGTTTTCATGGAAGCATCCAAACAATTTCCTTCATGATCCTGATGCTAAGCCACAGCCCACAGCAGAGGAAAAGAGCAATGAGTTGCTCAATCAGGTAATAAAGTAGAATCAAGAGCTAATGAGCGTGTTTGGCCAACAAATCAAGCAACAAAGAGAATTTATGAACCAGTTTGGGCAAACTCTACAAAGTCATGGGGCTCAGATGAGGACTCTTGAGACATCTATAGCACAGATGGCAGCTGAAATAGCAAGTCTGAAGAAGCCCACAGTGTAAGGTTTTCCTAGAAATACAAATGTTCCAGGAGGGAACCACCAGGCTAAAGCCATTCTACTGATGAGTGGAAAGAAACTTTTAAATCCTAGGACTAATGAACCAAGCACCCCGCAACCAAAAGATCAAGGTGAGACCGCAGAGGATACTGAAGTGGTAGAGACAGCTAAAGATGAAGGAGGGAAGGCCACAGAGGAGCCTATTACAGAGAAGGAGAAGGATAATATGACGCCATATGTGCCACAACATCAGAGGGCACAGATCGTTCCCGTCCCTTACCCCAACAATCTCAAATCCAAGAAAGTGGATGCACAGTTCAAGAAATTTTTGGACAGTTTTAGAAAACTTTCTGGTAATATTCCTTTGTTGGAGGTGATTGAGCAGATACCCTCGTATGGTAAATTCTTGAAAGACATAATTACCAAGAAGAAGAAGATACTTGATACCGAGGTGGTAGTGCTTAAGGAGTAGGTTAGAACCTTCATTCTAGGTAAACTGTCACCGAAGAGATAAGATCTGGGCTACTTCAACATCTCCTGCTATATTTGAAAAGTAAATTTTGGTGAGGCACTATGTGATTCTGGGGCAAGTATCAACTTGTTGCCCCTCTCTACATTTAAAAAGCTTGGGGTAAAAGAATCTCGGCAGAGCAATATGACAATTCAACTGGCAGACAATTCTTTGGTGAGGTTGTATGGTATTTGTGATGATGTCTTAGTAAAGGTTGATAGGTTTTTGTTCCCGACTGATTTTGTTGTTTTGAAAATGCAAAATGAATTAGGGAATGAGATACTTTTGGGAAGACCCTTTCAAGATACTGCCGACATGATACTGGAGATGGGTAGAGGCCAGTTGACAATGGGTATAGCCGATGACAGATTTGAAATACTCATGCCACCAAATCCAAAGCAGTCAAAAGAAAATGAACAATGTCATAAAATAAAGCACTTTGACCACCACATCTCTCTTTGTCTAGGGAAGCCATTTCTTGATATGGCTCACGTAATGATGAAGGTAGATAAGGGGACAATTGTTGTGGATATCATGGAGAAGACGAAGGTAATTTCTCTTGTAAAAGCAGTGGGTTATCACGACGATAGAGAAGAAGAAGTCTCACCGTCTACTGAGGATGAGGCTATAGTAGTCTCCATGTTTGACTCATACTCGCAACTACCCCTTGAGGCATGTATTTTCAATTTAATGGAATATTGGATGAGAAGCACCTCATTACAAGAATGTGTAAAGATGCTTCAAGTGCTCCCTTGTTACTATGTGAAGCACTATGAAGATCTGGGACCGCTGCCACCACCAATTCAATCTTCCTTGGTCAGCCCACCTGAGTTGGAACTTAAGTCGTTGCCCCCTCACTTAAAGTATGTCTTCTTGGAGGATAATGAGAAGCTTCCAGTGATCATATCGGCATATCTAAGTACCGATGAGGAAGCGCAGTTGATTATTGTGTTGAACAACCACTGTGGTGCATTTGGGTGGTCTGTTTCTGACATTAAGGGGATCTCCCCTACTCTATGCCAGCACAAGATCCGGCTTGTGGAAGGAGCCAAGCTAGTGATTCAGACGCAGCATCGACTCAATCCTAGCATGATGGAGGTCATCAAGAAGGAGGTGATCAACCTTCTTTCGGCGGGCATCATCTATGTTATTTCAGACTTGACATGCGTAAGCCCCACACATGTAGTCCCTAAAAAAGGGGGAATCACTATCGCTCAAAATATGTTGAATGAATCGGTCACCACCCGATTGGTAACCGGATGGCATGTTTGTATTGATTACCGCCATCTAAACTCCGCGACATTGAAAGATCATTTTCCTCTCCCATTCTTTGATCAAATTTTAGAGCGATTGGCTGGTCGCTCTCATTTTTGCTTTTTAGATGGCTACTCTGGCTATAATCAAATTTCCATTGATCCTAAGGATCAAGAGAAGTCGACCTTCACTTGTCCATATAGATCTTTCACTTATCGTTGTATGCCTTTTGGTTTGTGTAACGCACCGGCCACTTTTCAGCTCTGCATGCTTGCTATTTTCTCTGATATGGTGGAGCATTGTTTAGAGATTTTTATGGATGACTTTTCTATCTAGGGTGTGTCATTTGACGAATGTTTACAAAATATTGATAAGGTGTTGTAGAGATGTGAGGACACGCATTTGGTCCTCAATTGGGAAAAGTACCATATGATGGTAAATGAAGGCATAGTGCTAGGACACAAGGTGTCCTGCAAGGGACTGGAGGTGGATCCAGTAAAGATTGAGGTTATTTCTAATCTACCTCCACCGAATACGGTGAAATGGGTGCGGATTTTCCTTGGTCACGCGGGGTTTTATCGTCGGTTTATCAAGGACTTTTCGAAAATAGCTAAGCCGCTATCTGAACTACTTGAGAAATATGCAATTTTTTATTTTAACGATAAATGTTTGCATGCTTTTGAGGTACTTAAGGAAAATTTGATTTTTGCACTGGTTGTTCAAACGTCGGATTGGACTAAGCCTTTCGAACTTATGTGTGATGCGTCGGATTTTGTTGTAGGGGTTGTTCTTGGGCAGCGTCTTGAGAACAAACTGACAGTGATTTTTTTATGCGTCTAAAACTTTAAATGATGCCCAACTAAATTACACCACTACCGAGAAAGAATTGCTTGCTGTGGTTTTTTCTTTTGAAAAATTTAGGCAGTATTTAGTGGGTTCTAAGGCTGTGGTGTGGATTGATCATGCCGCCATAAAATACTTAATGTAGAAGAAAGATGCTAAACCTAGATTGATTAGGTGGATCTTATTATTGCAAGAATTTGATATTGAAATTAAGGATAAGGCAGGCATTGAGAATGTGGTTGTGGACCATTTATCTCAGTTAGAGCGGGTTAATGAAAGAGATATTAATATACCCATTACTGAGACATTTCCAGATGAGAAAATTCTTTCAATTCGATCTACAGATCCTTGGTTTTCGCATATTGTTAATTATCTTGCATGTAAAGAAATCCCAGATGATTGGACTTATCAAGAGAAAAAAAAGGTTTTTCCATTCTTTAAGATATTATTTTTGGGATGACCCTATCTTGTTGAGACAATGCAGGGATGGAATCTTGTGCAGGTGTGTACCGAAAAATGAATATGACAGTGTGCTCAGTCACTGTAATACACTACCCACCGGCGGTCATCATGTGAGTGCAAGGACGGTGGCCAAGGTGCTAGAGAGTGGCCTTTACTGGCCTACACTTTTCAGAGACGCCTATGACTATGTGAGGCGGTGTGATTCCTATCAAAGGGAAGGTAACATATCAAAGCAGCAAGAGATGTCCCTCAATGTATTTCAAGAAGTTGAGGTATTTGATTTGTGGGGTATTGACTTCATGGGACCCTTTGTGTCCTCTAATTCTAATTTATATATCTTGCTTGCGGTCGATTATGTATCGAAGTGGGTAGAGGCAATACCCACAAGGACTAATGACATTGCAGTAGTGCACAGGTTTGTGAAGGATCATATTTTTTGTAGGTTTGGGATGCCACAGATGATCATTAGCAATGGGGGCACCCACTTCACGAATAGGAAATTCATTGCATTGTTGAGAAAATATGGGGTTAAACACAATATAGGTACCCCGTATCACCCCCAAACACAAGGTCAGGTGGAAGTGTCGAACTGAGAGATTAAGAAGATCTTGGAGCGTACAGTGGCCTTATCAAGGAAGAATTGGAGTGCGCTACTACTGGATGCACTATGGGCATATAGGACTGCATTTAAGACACCTATAGGCACTATGCCTTTTAGGTTGGTGTACGGTCGGGCCTGCCATTTGCTAGTAGAATTGGAGCACAAAGCGCACTGGGTGCTAAGGAAATTGAATTTGAGCATGGATGAGGCAGGGAGAAAGTGAATGTTAGAGCTCAATGAGCTAGATGAGCTAAGGATGAATGCCTACGAGAACTCAAGGATCTATAAGGAGCAGACAAAACTGATCCATGATCACCACATTCAGCTGCGACTGTTCAAAAAGGGTGAGAGGGTGCTTTTGTTCAATTCAAGGTTAAAAGTGCATCCTGGAAAATTGTGATCTCACTGGAGTGGACCATTTGTGGTAGAGGAGGTGCGACCCCATGGTGCTATCATGGTTAAGGATGGTGATAGAACATTCTTAGTGAATGGTCAAAGATTGAAGCACTATTATGGGGATGACTACACAAAGAAAGTGCACGAGGTTAAACTCATGACGCTTAAGGAAGAATGACCAGCTTGATTTCGTCTAGCCTAAGACATTAAAGTAGGGTGCTTGTTGGGAGGCAACCCAACCATTGGTAGATTTCATTTCCATTTACTTTAGTAGTTTTGGTTAATTTTATTTTTAGTGTAAAAATGATACCCTGATGCGTGTGTTAAGTGTGCAGGACTGCTTGGGTGTTGATACCATCGACTGTTGTGTCGATGATAGTGATGAGGATGCAGAGCGACAGCTACAGAAAATTTGCTCCATCGATACTATCGATGGCCTCGTCAATAGTATCGACCACCCAATAGGTTGATCGACCCAAATTTTAGAGGAGGTCGATAGTATTGACATAATGGTCGATGCTCGTGAGATCCCTGAAGATTTTCCAAAAATTTCGTAGCAGAGATATCGATACCATCAACCCCTATGTCGATGGTATCGACACAGATTTAGAGGAATCCAAGCTAAGGCCTCACGAGGACAAGGATTGGCAACAGAAGTCGATGCCATCGACACCTCGTCGATGGTATCAATGTGACACATCAGTGATCTGCGAGACGCCATCAACAAAGCGTGCCAAATCTGGAAGTCGATCCGTGGGAAGGGTCGATACCATCGACCCTCTTCGATAGTATTGATGCATCATCGATCCAGGCCCCCACATCCAGCAATCAACGAACGTTGATGCCAGTGAAGGAACAGATTGTACTATAGGTGTCGATACCATTGACACCCCGTCGATGGTATCGACAGGGTACCAGGGGCGCCGACCTCAGCTATAAAAGGAGGGGTTGTATTTCATTTTTCTTCACACCTTCAGAGCATTCTTCCTCAACCTCGGCATTGCACATTGATGAGCAGACAGATACCTTCACCGAGCAACTGGCGAGTTACACATCTTCCCCGAGTTCGTCAGTGACTGCAGAGATCATCTTCTCTGACCTTCACCGAGCTCCTTTTCTCTATCTTTTCTTTGTCATCATGGTGAGGCATGGAGTGTTATCTTCCTCACGTGCTACTCCAATGGAGATCGAGGTGTTCGTACCACCACCGCTAGGTTCCATTCCCTGTCCGAGAATTGCACATCCCTCAGCGGATGTGAAAAAGATCTACAACGAGTTGATGAAGTGGTCGATCGAGCCTACTTGTTAAGTTGATCGGGCCCTGATCCAAGACCTGGGCTTTGAAGACAACCTCAACTATGTCCTCCATGGCCAAGTTGGGAGGTTGTTGCTGAGGCAGGAACGAATCCCTTATCATGTGGAGGGCCACCCTTTCTTTGGCGGGTGGCCGACATACAAGGAACTTGTGGTAGAGTTCATGGCGTCTCTCGACATCTGCGTCGTGCCCAACAACCTCATTTCCACCGACCGTGAATGGATCAAGGGCCGAGTCTCCTTTGGGCTGTTCAACCGCAACTACACCACACTCAACCAGTTCAACTTAATCTACAACTGTGGCATTTGCCTGAGCAATACAGACGGTCGGACAATCAGGCCGACTATGATGAGATGTTCTCATAGTTGGTGACCGCACCAGTAGGAAAGACGCTTAGCTACCACAATGCAGTCGTCGCTGACTTCGAGCACCCGTTCATTCATATTCTTCATTGTATGTTGTGTATTACCTTCTTTGTTCGTGGTGAATTGTTGTTGAGCAAGTTCCAGGAGACAGACTTGTTTTTCCTCTACAAGTTGCTGAAGAGGGAAAAGCTTAACTGGGGTGCGTTTTTCTTAACGCACATGATGGCCATGAAGAGGAGCACCAGACGAGCCCCTATTCACTTTGGGGGGGCTTATCATGCCACTAGCCCTCTACCTTGGGCTGGACCTGTCCACGCTCCCTCCACTGGTCAGCCGGAACCCCGTCAATCAGGCCCATTTTCACCGCTCCAATCTTCTTACACTCCACGATGGTGTGGTATATGCTCATTGCCACATTAACAAGGAGTATTAGGAGCGCGTACTTCCACGCCCCGTCTTCAACATCCAGTTGGGCCAGCACTTCCGGTGGCCTATCATTGCTATTGAGGATTTCAAGGAGGAAGAGGATGTGGGAGATGACGATGATGCAGACAACGACGATGCGGAGGAAGAGGAGGATTTCACACCTCTTCGGTCATGAGTAGCTCTGAGGAAGCATCCACGCTTCTACCTGGGAGCTTCATCATCTTCCCAGCCACCGCCACCACAGCCCTCCCACGATGGAGATGACCCATATTCTATGCAAGGGATGTATACCATGCTCTAGTCTATCCCAGAGTCCCAGCAAACCATGCAGCAGTCCCACCAGACAACTTTTGCAGGGATCCGGGATATGCAGAATAGGTTGTATAAAAATCAGCATGTGATCTTTGAGAATGAACACCAGCTGTTCGCCAACCAGTAGTAGGTTTACGACCAGTTGGGGAGGATAGAGCAGCAACAGCAGTCTTTCTACGATCATTACTGGAGCCAAGGCTACTTCGGGGGATATTCGCAGCCACCGCCTATGCCGCCTTATGATCTGAGCTTTCAGGGGCAATATCCATATTGGAACCCCCATACCCAGCAGTACCCACCATTTCCGCCGCCACCACAATAGAGGGTATCACTGTTCCACCTTTTGAGGTTGTTTTTTACTATGAGGCCATAGTCGAATTCAAGCTTAGGGGGGTGATGGAATAGCTTCTATCTTAGTTTTTATTTCATTTTCTTTTATTTTAGCATTTTTCTTAACTTTTTGCAATTTCTGTTAAGTTGTGTAATCTTGTTATTTATAACTTTCTAGGATCCATAGTCTATCTAGTGTAATATGTAGATGTCTAATATAAATGCACATCATCTCTATGTTTTTCATATGAGGGAAATTTGCATTAATTTAAAAAAAATCAAGAAATTGTAAGCCTACCTTGTTTGAAATTGAGCACATAACTTATGAATATCATTGGGTAGATCAACTTTGAAACATATGATCATAAATGTACATCCTTATGGTTCAATAAATGTGGATGTAATTGGATGTTGAGCCTAAACTGACCAAACGGTAATGTGGCTTTAATCTGAAGTGAGAGAGAGAAACTCGTTGATTAATTGGTACACATGTCAGTAAGGAGGGACATAATCTTTTCTAATGGTTATGTCAATTAGTCTTGTGATCTATCAACATCATTTCATGCAAACTCCACCATAAGGACTGGGAGCACATTATAGTTTTCATCTTTTGATTGCATGCCATTTAGATAGGCTTACATTATAGCTAGTTTTTGCATTAAAAAAATGAAAAATGAAAAGAGATTTGTAGATTAGTCATGTATCCACACATTCTTAAATACATGCCATGGTAGTTTCATAATTACTTTCATATAGTTTCATTTTGCATACTCTTGAGAATATAGGACATTATGTTCCTTACTTCTTCTGAAAAATAAGAAATGTTGGGGACGTGTTCTATACTCTCTGAGAAGTAGGTTGTAATGCATCAATGGTAGTAGCTATGTGAAAATAAGTCCGAAAAACAAAATTAAAGTATTATAAATCAAATCTTAGTCAAATTGAAAAAAAAACACAAGAAGGACTTGAAAAAAAAGGAAAAATAAGGTGAAATCAGAGGGTGGTAAGTGAGAGAAAGCTCCATCCTCTCTCTAGAAACATTCCCTAGGTCTCATCACCCCAGATCAGGTTTTGCCTCCGTCCGGCGAGCTACATCCATCACCCTTCTGGCCCCCAAAGATCAGCTCCTTGGTGGTGGTAAGTGCGAGCAAGCACCATCCTCCCTCAAGAAACATCCCCTAGGCATCATCCCACAGGGCTCGGCTTTGACTCTGTCAGGCGTGCTCAAACCATCGCTCCTCTACCCACCAAACCAGCACCTAGGTGACTGGAACCCCTCTGGGATCGACCATTTCCTCCCCAACTGCGGTACTCCGTCCTATCTCTTCTCAGAACACAAAATTGACAAAGGGAAACAAAGAGAGCAAGCACCAACTACTCTCCAGAAACAACCCAAAACTGCATCATCAGCCTATCCACCCTGGTAAAGTCCCAACACGGCGTGCCCTAAACTTTTGATCCCCAGTCCTACTCAGATAGTGATTCAGGAGCCATGTGCTCGGACTCCATCTGCACCGACCTGTGCTTCAGAACCGGTTTTCTCTCAGCGGAGGAGTTAAATAAAGGTACATCCTCTTAACTCCTCCACCCCTTCCACATCTCTGCAATTAAATCCTGGAGCTTGGGAACACTACCAAGACACCTTGCTTGCAAACCCAAGAGAATACAGTGACATGCAAACATCTTAACTCCTGCTCTTCCTCAAAAATAGTGGTTGGGGTTTTTTTTCACTTAAGTAGCACCCAGGGTTGTCTGATACTCAGAAACATCCTTTTCAAAAGTCCCACAAGCTACACACCATTCTACCGGCTATCGCTTCCCCACACTGCGCCTTCACTACAGTCTCATCAGTCCTAATTCCATTCTACCCAGAGAATATCTTTCAATTTACACACCTGCCAAGACTACATCATGAGAACATGAGGCCTTCTCACCCTGGCCTCAAGCATAAACGATACTTGTTTATCCAAAAGAGGCAAGACAAAAATATTCAGTCTAGCCCTAAAATAGAAAAAACCCTCGGCGCTTGGTGACGGCTTGAGGATCCCAGCCACACCTCCAGAAATGAACTCTCACTTCACCTTCCAAGAGTTTCCACTCTCAAACCTTGCTTTCTCCACCAGTATTCACCTACTGAAAGATTGGATCTACCACAAGTTTGACCTTTCACCGGGATCCTACATGATCAACATTGGTCATCGTTCTTTCCCGGTGATGGTCTCTTGGTCTTCCCCGGTTGAACATCCCTGGAAAAACAAAGCCTCAACCCCCCTCATCTCTGAGGGTTGGGACCAGATGATCTCGGATCTCAAGCTCAAGCCTGAATGGTCGATCTTCATCAAACTGATAGGAAATCATACCTACCTAGCATGGGTGAGGGATTTCATTGTCGACATGCCACCTGAGCTAGCATATCTTTACAAAAGATATGACCAAGAAAGCTCAACTTCATCAAACTCGTCCGACCAGCTATTTGTTCGGGATGTTCATCAACCCCCAGTGGGCACAAAAACTTGGCCCATCTTAGTCTCCTCATGTTCAGAGGAGGAAGATGCAGCAGACACAGCAACAACACCACAACAAAAAAGCTCTATTGCATCAAGGTACCATCTTTTCTCTTCCAACAAGGTGAAAACAACCAAAAATTATACACTCTCTTCACTCCATAAAATCCTAAAACCCCGATCCACCTCTGTGGTCGATATCATCCCAAATGACATGATCCTCCTAAACCGCTCATTTCCCAATTTAGGACAAGACAAATCTTCACACCTAATCAACAAACTCCTAGAGAAAAACCCCACCGCCCAAATCCGGAACCCCCCCCAGAAAACCTTTTCGGGGTCTTCACTGTTCACTTTGCAATAGTAAGCAACATTCGGCTTCTAGATGCCTTTCCCGCTTTACCTGCTTCAGATGCCACCAAGTAGGTCATACCAAAAGGTTCTGTAAAGCTCGGCCACCCCCAAAACAGATCAGATCTCATGCAGACCTAACGTCTTCCTTCCCTAGATTTTTCTATGGTACAGGTTCTACTTTCTGCAAAAACTTTTGAGTTCCAAAAAAGAGAGATTCTGACTTCAGAGGCACAAAACAACCCCCTCCCTTCCCCCCACTCACAAAAAATGCTTTTGCATGCCTCGCAAACCTCTTGCCCAAACATGCAGACACATCCAATGCTCGATACCCGAACACAAACACCAGAGTTGTGCCTATATCAAAACCCTACCACAAGCCACCAAAACACTCAGCTTCTTCACCAAAACCCCAACCCTCCTTCACTCCCTCAGTCACCTCCACATACAGCTCAAACACCCTTCCTACAACACCAAACATGAAAAATCTGGAACACCTTGAATATGTGATAGCCCTTGCCCTACCTGCAAACTCCATGAGGCTTCTCAAATTCCTTACTTTGAGAAGCATCCTCATCTCCATTGAAAACAACATAGACAACAACCCTATAAATGTCCTTGATATCACCCGAGCCTTAGCCCTCCTCATCCCAAGACAGACAATTCTAAAACCAAAAATATTTTCGCCTACCCAGCTGATTTACACTATTACTGAAGGAACAAAAATTAACTGTCTCTTCAACCAAGTTCTCACGATGCCTTGTGGATCTAGTTTCATTACAGCCAGACTATCAAAATGGATGGCTGACTTAGGTGCTTTCCCAGCTCCAGCTGGCGGCTCAGACTGGGTTGCTATCACCAACCTCCCGCCCCACCTCTGGGAAGTCGAGATTTTTAGAGGAATAGCTCATTCCATCGGGGCTACTCTATAATACATCAGCCTGGAAACCTTGCACCCTACCCAATACATTAAAGCTTTTTTCCTCTTCACAGTCAAAGCAGCCATTTCCTTACCTCCATCCATCAACATTAGATTCAGTGAATCAATCTACAACATCAAACTATCTGTTGAACATCCTTCCGAAAATAGAACAGCCTTCTCTGATCTTTCAAACCATCCACCTTCATGGTTTTGCCCAAATAAAGATAGAAAGACTTCTTCAAACACCCATTTTACTGGGGATCGACACCATGTTTGGGAAAGAAAAAACTCAAACACCACCCCCACTGATAACACAAACCCCACTACAAGTAGGAAAAGAACCAGAACCTTCACTCCCTCCTTTCATGGAAACACCTCCCCACCAGATGGCACCATCTTCCCCTCCCCAACATCAACCAAGGAAAGTTTCCATACACAAAACCCAAACCAAACCTCTTTAAAAAACAAAATATTTCCCTTCTAAAGAATGATATCTCTTCGTAGAGTCCTCAGCAGGAGAGCCCAAAAAAAGCAAGAAGACGCCTACATCCAGAAGATTATGATGTAAGGTCAAAAAGAGGTGAACAAAAAAATCATCGTCAACATACCTAATCCAGGTACATACACAAACGCTTCTCTTAGTTCATCTAGTGCAAAATCTTCTATTCATAATATCTCCTCCCCACCTTGCACAAAGTCTATATATTGCGATATAGACAACATTTTTTTTTGAGAATGTCAGAATTAATTATTAGCAAGCAAATTACAGAGAGGAACCTCTGGCCTGAGCCACGGAGGTTTTAGGGTGAAGTCTACAACTAATGCGGTCTCCTTTACATGCCTTGCGACGGCATCAGCAACTAAAGTAAACTTCCTAGGAAGATACTGGAAAACAAAGGAAGATAACTGGTCATCCGACCATTACCTGAAGATGGGCTTCAGGCAGGGTGGCGCCTCCTTTGTGTTCTGAAAGAAGGAGATGCCAGATTTGGAGTCGGAAAGGATGATCGGCCTCAAGATACCTTCTGTCCGACAAGTGTTTACAGCGTGGGAGATAGCTTGGACTTCTGCCTCAACTGCGCTGGCAGCGTATCCGGGGAAGCCTACTCCACGAATGAGAGCTCCTTGGGTAGTAGTAATGTAGACTCCAGTGGCACAAATCTGAGACGAATTGTAGTAAGAAGCGTCAACAAAGATGATGCAGTCCCTATTGATGAGATTAACGGATGACTTGGTGTCAGAATTTTGTTTGAAGATGTGATCAGGGAGACCAGCAATAGCGTCCGCACAGTCCAAGCTATAGTTTCATAAAATTTTCAAATTCATGGTCAAACATCAAATTTTCAAATTCATGGTCCAAGCTATAGTTTCATAAAATTTGCAAATTCATCGGGGAGACCAGAAATAGCGTCCTTTACAAGATTGAGGACCTTGCATCATGGTCAAACATCAATAGTTTCATAAAATTTGCAAAAAATATAGGAATTCATCTCGAAGATGAAGAAAAGGCTCATAAAACACTAGATGATATAGAACTCTTTATTGGATGGTCAAATAAAAGAGTATTAAATTCTACCAAAATAAACTTTGAACTTCTCAAAATCGACTAATCTCACGGTGTTGATCTGTCTACCTCCCATCTAAACCTATCCAAAAATAATGTGACTTTCCTCTTGGAATGTCTATGGAGCATCAAACCTCCATAGACATAAGGAAATCCTCTCACACATCTACAAAAATAAAATTGACCTGATCACTATCCAAGAAACAAAAACAAATTTGTCCCCTTTTGCTCTCAAAATCATAGGTGGAAACAGAATCTCTGACTGGGTCCAAATCCCCCCTACTGGAATCAAAGAAGGTCTCCTAATAGGGTACAACAAGCTCACTTTCTCCACCCTAAACATCTCCTCTCTAGACTACTCCATAACCATCGTCTTTAAAAACACTTCTGACAATTATTGTTGGTCTTTTTCTGGGGTTTATGGCGAACCTGGACATAACAAATCTGCCTTCCTAACTGAACTTAAATCGCTCATATCAAACTACCACTTGTCTCCCTGGGTTATAAGTGGGGACTTCAACTTGATAACCCAAAACTCTGACAGATCAAACTCCACAAATTCCTCTCAAACTATGTCTGCAACAGACAAACGTTTTAGCCATCTTCTCACAAATCATGATATGATTGACATCAAACCATCAAATGCATCCTTCACATGGTCAAGAAATCAATCTTTCGCCAGACTCGACCATTTCATCTGCTCCACCCTATGGGAAGATAAACACCCTCTCACCTCTGTTCACATCTCACACAGAGCTATATCTGATCATTTCCCTCTCATTTTAGACACAAATACCACCTCATGGGGTCAACACCCCTTCAAATTTGAAAATAGTTGGCTCACCATAAACAACTTTACCAACACCTGTGTTGAGCATTGGAAATTAGACGATTCCCAAACCACAAACTTAGGTCTACACATTCTCCAAAACACAAAAAAACATCAAGACACGCGTCAAACAATGGAAATGCACAAACCCAAACAAGCTAAAAGAAACAAAAAAATACCTAGAAGAACAATTCCTCTTTGTGGACAAAGACCCCTCAGCTGACCTTGCTCTTGTTCTATCCATTAAAGCCGAACTTGAGCTCACAAAAAAGTGTATTGACACCAGGTGGAGATAAAGGGTGAAAATAACCTGGGCAAAGGAAGGAGATAAAAACATAAAGTTCTTCCATAAGATCTGCAACAAAAATTACCAAAAAAACTCCATCACTTACCTTCAAATAAATGGTAGGATCTCAACCCACAAACAATCTATCACAACCCACATCACAAACCATTTCAAAAAAATCTTCAACAACAACCACAACCCCTCCTGCCTAAACGACTTGGACTGGTCTAGGATATGCCATACAAACATAAAAAAACCTCAAGACCTTATAAAACCTTTCTCCCTAGGGGAATTGGACTTGGCCATATCTTATTTAGGATTAAATAAATCACCTAGACCTGACGGTATAAATATAAAATTCTACTTGGAAAAATGGGACCACTACAAACTTGACTTCCTAGCTTTGCTCAAGACTTTCTATGAAAGTGAAAACCTTGTCTAATGATAATAAAAAGGTAAGGGGAGAGGGGGTCACCTTGTCTGAGGCCATTTGAATTATGAAAATAATTCAAATGCTCTCTCGCATGATACAACTTGGAAAAAGTAGTGGCCTCATAAACTCTCCTGAGGAATGCAAAGAGAACATCATACAATGTGTTGATAACACAATAATCCTTTCCTCCCCAGAAGACTCCTCCCTACTCAACATCTTTAGAATCCTTGGTATTTTTTCCTACATTTCCGGGCTAAAAATAAATCTCCACAAATCATCAATCTTTGGGGTCCACCTTGAACAACCTATCTTGGAAATATACAGAGATCTCTTAAGGTGTAAGATTGAAGACTTCCCCATCAAATACCTAGGTCTCCCAATCACCCCCCACAACATCACAAATGCTATCTGGTCCCCCATCATAGAAAAAATAAACAAAAAACTCTCTGATTGGACAAATAACTTCCTAAATCTCTCAGGAAGACTTACTCTCCTAAACAGTGTCATCACTCCCATCACCACACACTTCCTGAGTTGCATTCCCCTCCCATCCAAAACTAAAACACTCCTCGAAAAAGTGCGAAGGAAGTTCCTATGGAATAACTTTCACCAATCCACAAATTCCAGAAAACACTACCATCTAGTAAATTGGAAAATTGTTGATGCTCCTTTAGACCAAGGTGGCTGGGGAATTCTAAATATTGAAACTCATGCCTTCTGCCTTATAACAAAAATCATCAATAGTCTGGTAAAAAACAAAACAAAAATATGGTTGAGTCTCATCAACCATAAATACTACCAAAAACCCCCTCCCTGGCATATTGTCCCAAAAAAATCAGCCTCATCCCTTTGGAAATACATAAACAAAAACATCCAAACCTTAACCCAACTCATCAAAACTCCTCCACACTCCCACCAAAAAATCTCCTTTTGGAACGACCCCTGGTTTGAAAAAAATTCAGTTCTAAACTTACACACAAAAAGGACCATCCCAAACAATCTCCTCAAGATCAATATAGACAATGTCCTCCGCCTTATAACTAGTAACAGAACAAACTCTCTCAAAAGATGCATTCTCATGCATCTCAAACCTGAAGACCTATGTGCCTTAAGACAAAAAATGGAAAATAACACATCAAGCAATATCACTTGGCGATGGGGAAACTCCTTCTCGGTTAAGGAAGCTTACTCCTTCCTTTCTTTCAGAGGCATCTCCCCACCTACCACAAAAATATGGAAACAAAAATGGTAGCAAAAATATAAAACTTTCCTTTGGCTTCTCCTTCACAACAAGCTGCTCACTAGTGAAAATCTATCCAAGAAGGGCTTCATTGGTCCTTCCAGATGTACTCTTTGCAAAACGGACATTGATTCAGTAGATCACATCTTCTTCAAGTGTAACACCTCACTAAACATCATCTTATACTACACACGAAACTACAGTTTAGAACTCAAAACAGCTACCTTCCCCCTGAAGATTGCACCAAATATACATTACAAATCCTTCAGGGGAAATGACATATTCATCATCATCAGCTGGAATCTTTGGCTTGAGAGAAACAACAAAATATTCAACAACAATCAAAAAATGAGGCAAAATATTATCTCACAAATAGATGCAGACCTTCACTTACTATCAATGTGCAGGTAAACAGGCCGACGACAGGAAAAGTGACTCTGAAGAAGGTGAATCTGAATCCCATTTTCTCTGCGACTTAAAAGCCATGGTAGACGATGAAACGGGCGACAGTTTGTTGCAACAACATCAATGATTCCATCTGACCAGGAGCTGAAATCTTTTCCTAGGAAAATTTTAAATTTATGCTTCTTGAGGCTTGTTAAGGGGTGCCTCCCCTAAACGATTAAAACATCACCATTTTCCTTCACCGTGTGTTTTTTTTGCTTCTTTCTTCCTGTATGAACTCACTAAAGCAGGTGTTTGCTTGCTTTGTAGTGCTTTAAATATATGCTATGACCTTTACCTCAAAAAAAAGGTGAAATTAGAGGAATAAAAGAACTTGTTTCACCTGCATAATAAAAAAAAATAAGCACATGATGTAGTTTTGTAGACATTTCATCTCACCTTGAGATGGAATAGTAGAGCATGCATCATTCTACCTAAAATGTAGGCAGGTCATTTCCATACGCATATGCATCATTTAGATCATTTTTATTGTTTATTGCATGATAAACTATATTGTGCTTCTTCTTTTTCTTCCACAGCCACCCATTTCATCCACATGTTGCTCAAAATGGTAGGCAACCCATGATTATCTCCTCATTCTTGTATATCAGGAGATCTGCTTCCTTGTAGATAGTAGTTAGCATATGAGCAACATAGATAGGAGATCACAAGATGCACTAAGCCTGAACCGGAGGAATTTATTATATCAACTACCTTATGTGATAGTGTTCGTTGGTCTTGGGGTGGGCGTCTATCATGGATGATTATTGTCACCTTTAGGGTAGTTACCGTTCGGTGGTTAGCAAGGGTCGGTATGTGCCTTGCGGGAGGGAATCATTTTGAGATGTCATTTATGCTAATATGTTCTTTAGTTGACCCTCGCAATGATATTTTGTAGTTTTGTTGCTCGAGGACGAGCAAAGTTCAAGCTGAGGGGAGTTTGATGCGAGGCTTTTGAGTCACTTTTATAGGCTAGTTTTATATGTATTTTATGCATTTATTGGTCATTTTCATGGTTAATATCGCATGATTCATTTCCTTTAGTCTATAATCTCGTTATGCATCAAATTACATTGTTTTATCTTATTTGGTATAAAAGATCATATTTCTCAGACTTGATTGGTGTTCTTCTCATTATTTTAGGGAAGTTGCATATCTACAGTGGTCGATACCATCGACATGCATCGATGCCATCGAGATGGTCATAGTGCAGAGTCGGAGAAGAAGCAGAATTGGTCAATACCATCGACGTTATGGTCGATGCTATCGATATTACATCAGTGTGCCAACGATCAACAAGTCGATATTATCGACATGGTGGTAGATAGTATTGACATGCCTCCAGAAAGAACCCCAAGAAATCAAAGAAGTGTCGCTACCCTAAGGGGTCGATACCATCGACACTCCATCGATAGTATCGACACCGTCAGATCAGGAAATTGTCTGGAATGATCTTAATCATACGGACATGATGTGTTGGCAGTCGTAAGTGATCTATATACCTAAAAAAGAAGGCCCAAGCCATACTATCATGTCATTTAGCCGCTGCACGAGTCTCGGAAGAGAGGAGAAGGAAGAACGGAGCCCAGAGCTATGCCCCGGATGTTTCCCGAGCTGCAGACAGAGTTTTCTACCACTGGAAGGCTGCAGAACACCCATCCTGCATCGATGATCTCCCGGTTCTCCTTCGTTCAGGGGTTACACCATCTCCATCCACATTTCCCCTATGTTTACTTCTTCCTTAATGATGTTTTTCATTGAGATAAACATGTGGGGCTAATCCCCTTTGTCTTTAGGACCGGGATAGCCTGGATAATCGTTGTATGATACTTTTTGCATAGTTAATCATAATTTGTCTCTCAAAACCATGGTATGATTTTGTTTTCTCAATTATATCATTGTGCTTAATCACCATAATGGTAATTTAATACCTTTAATTGCTTTTAATGAAGAATTAACGGTTGAAAAGATGCAATAATCACATTAACTTATAAATCCCTTGGAAAAGGTGAGGTACGGTTAATGGTGGAAACCTAAAGATATTTTCTTCATGCACCTAATTTAGGGTATAGGTTACTACTGACGTGGAACCAACCTAGATCAAGGTAGAGAATTGTATCGTGTAAGAGAACAATTCTATATACAGGCCACTACCCGGGATAGGAGACAGTGCAGGAATTAGTACAATGAGAATCCACGGTGAAATCGCAATCCTAAAGATCCAATTTTAATTGATTAAATCAACCCTTTAATCGATTTCTTTGTTTTCTTTTATTTTTATTTTCTCTTTCACACAACTCTCAAACTTTTATAATCGGTCTAGCTGATCGTAAGTAGTTAGTAGTAGTCCACCGAAATCACGTTCCCTGAGTTCGACTCGGGCCTCACGAAGGCCTATATTATATTGACGTGTGCACTTGCATTTTACACACGGTTTAATCGTGTCACCTTATAGTTCTGCGTTCTTAAAAGATCTGATTAGTGAACATTCACACATATGAAAAACCATATTGTAAACAAATTCTACAATTATAGATATATATATATATATATATATATATCTGTGTGTGTGTGTATTGTATGTGTGTTTTTCAATGCATGACATTCACCTTTTTATTCATTTGAACTCAATATTACATAGAATATGATAATACAAAGTATTCGGTTTCTTCTAGACTCTGGTTAATTTTTATTTAGAAGAGATTTCCACTCACCTATTATAGAAATCCCTTACTAATATCTGACCATTTTTTTGGGGGAAATGTCCCAAATTAGATACAAGACACCCTATTATATCTTTCTTGAGCACAGTTTAAGTTATCATTGGTGGGATAGGAAAGGGTGATGCGGGAAAATGGATTCTAGTCAACTTATTGGATATTTTTCCTATAAGATATTTGAATTTGGATCGCATACATAGAAATACAATTTTAACCTTGTTGTTTGTTTACCAAAACTTTTTCATGTTGGAACCACTCTTTCTCCTTTTACTATAAGTTATTTAAAGATTATAAAAGGTTTTTATTTGAACTATAATTGCAATACTACTTGAAATCTCATTCCTTGAAAATGGTCTTTTTCATTGACAACAGAGCCATATCTCATTTTAGGAGTGTTTACATCTTGTTTCAACATGTGTCTTCCAAATAGTTATAAAAATAAATAGATATGAACTCATTTTTTATGATGAAGTTAAAATAATAATGTGATAGGGAATTGGTATGGTAAAACTCATGTTTAGAATCTTATTTTCTTTAGAAAACATGATAAACCTTTGAGTTCGAATTTTAACTCATTTGCAGCACTAAGGTGTCCTATAGAACATATTTAGTCTATTAGTTTTCAATAATTGTTAGAAATCTATTCATGATTAAACAACTATATCTAAAGGATGGGACTGGTCATCTTCAAACTTTATTTATTCCACAGTGATAGTTGTTAGGAATTGTAGAGGCCACAAACGCAGTGGAAACAATAAAAATTTCTAGCATATCTAATTGATAGTGGTGTATTCAAAAAGAAGGTGCATGAGTTATACCTTATAGTGGAGCAAGTCTAGCGACGTCCCCTTCATTTGGTAGTGTGTGTCTCTCCTCACGTCCACATACAATCCTCGTCAATGTCCTCCAGACCTAGTCACTCAGCACTTGTGTCTCTATATAGTCTATATATATGGACTGGAACTCCTCGTCCTGTTGCTTGAGCCAATGGAAATGAAAAGCCTTTCGCTTAGTGACATGCTACATCATAGTTACTATCCTTTTCTCTCTAACTCTCTCTCTCTCTCTCTCGAGAATGATGACAGATAGGGTTCAAGTACAAGAGTGTGTCTAATGATCTGTCCATCAGGCCCCTATAAATAGAGAGAAAAGGAAACACGATTTCCCAATATCCCTGGGAAATGAAAGGTTGTGGTTGTGTTTAAAGTGATCCACTCACAGACTGTCAAATAGGCAATTAGAATATCTTGGAATCTTGACATTAATTAATTAAATATTAACCAATTTATTAATTTTCCATCAGTCGAATGTAAACTCTAACTAATTGCTTCCGTTAGCCGGTCAACTTATCATATAAGTCAATGATTTAAATCTAATTAATTTTTTAAACCTTTTAACCAATTGAGTTGGATTACATTCCAATATTATTCTAGTTGGTTACCTAAACATTTCAGTAATCAATTTGACTTGGAACATTTCCAATCATGTCTACAATTATACTCCTATTCCAATGCATCCTATGTGATTGACCCTATAGGCTCCAATTTACAATGGTAGTGATGTTGATAATCCAATTATGACTTCACAAGCAATGATTGGTATCTAGCAAGACTCCATTGCCACCAAAGTAATCGAAGAATCTAGAGAGAAACTTTAACCTAGTATTGTGACCAGTGTTACATGATTATATAATTTCTTTATCTCTAATATCCAAATTGAATTTGAGACATGGAAACATCAATATCTTAATGTTCAATCTTTTTTCCTTGATCTAGAGTAGACTATTTGAGATACACATGAGCTCAATATCATATACTAACTCACTTAAGTATGACTTTGCATTTCATAGTATCACTCATCAAGTGGCTAGGGTTTTACTTCAGTGGGAGGGACAAGTTCCATCTACATCACTCACAATAATCCACATGTGCTATAATGCACCTAAGCACTACTTGTATAGCAACCTTTTTCAAGCTCACGTTGAGTTGTGTTAAAGTATATTGAACAACACACTTTCATTGTGGTGACTTTACATCTAAGTACCACAATCACCATTGTCATATTGAAATGTGATTATGGCCGTCATTATTAGCTTCCATGTATCACACCCAAAGTGGGTCTATCCAATAAACTTATTCATAGAAAATACTTATATGCTTGATTTGATATCCAATATCATGACTAATGAGACATGATCATCAATTAACACACATACTAGTCTTGACGTATTATTCTATCCTAAAATCCATAGTAATATTCTAGTAAGAACTAAGACAAGAATGAAAACTCTTAACATACACATGATCTCTTGTTCAGGTCCTCAACCTGAAATCACATGTCATTGAGTCATACATTCTTAGGACATTATTATATTTGTTCATCATCCCATATTGAAACAAACATAATAATTGGAATTCCCTTTATTTATAATCAAATCAATAATATATGCCATTACAATCATCATATGATTGGATCTCAGGGCATATCACTAACAATAGCCACCAAGGAGAAAAATAGAACTCAATTTCTCTGGCATCTCTCCACAAAATCATGCTCTATATGTTCGGCTAACTTTTAATGAGTTACCTATTTAGGGGGCACATTATGGAGCATCTATGAAAACCTAGATACCTCCCCATATCCTAGTCACTCCTACTTGTCCATTCGGGTGATAAATTATTTTGTTATGATTATTTTGTATCACAATCATCTATACATGCCCAAAGCATCATCCAAACTCTAGCAAGCAAAATCCAAGTATAAAATCTAGTTTCCACCCCTCTGACACTATTATAAATTTTCCAACCACTCCCTCCTCATTTCCTACTTTGTACTGTGTCCTTTCCATCAAGCTATCTCTAGAAAAGTAGGGTTGCACCTTGACACAAAGAATGAAGCCTCCAAACTCCATTTCTAACATGTTCTAAGTAGGCTCCAAAAAATTTTGTGGTTTTTTCCACATCATATGATAGGTAACTATCTTCAATGTTTTAACCCTTCACTTCTTTCTAAGTTCACATTCATGATAAGAAGCATAATCTGCATCCATGATAAGGGGTGTCTCAAAAATATGAGGATCATTGTATAAATAAAGTTAAATTTGAACCAACAAAGGATGATACTATCTCATTCTCCAATTCCTCAAAAAAAACATAAATCTAAAAAATGATCTTGTTCATGATTCTTAGAACTCCAAATATAAATGTACTAAACAACTATGTTATAGTTAGGAACACACCGGTGCAACATTTCTAGTCCTTGATCTGAGATTCTTCTTCAAGCCTAAGTAGTTAGTCCCTTGATTCCACCATTCCTGGTACTCCTCACACACATACATCACATCCTAGATATACCTAGAATAAAATAACACTAAGTAAGTGGCATTGAGTGTTCTATATAGAAAATACATATTACTTTGGAAAATAGCAAAGATGTGAAGAACTATTAAATCAATAATATGTAACTAGAATCGGTTACTTGCATTACCATCAAATTGAGTAATTTGTCATCTATTCAAATACTTCACACCAAATAGCTCATGAGGCCTATGAATGATCCATTAAATTGCTCTACTTGAGCTCATAAGGCCATGAAGTCTCGTTCATTATGCACCCCTATAAAGGATCCACTAAATTTCTCCACTTGAGATCATAAGGCCATGAAGTCTCATTCACTATGCGCCATAATTATCATAAGGCCTAAGAAATCACCACGACATATTTTTTTCTACTATCATAAATGCAATGCACCAAAGTTCTCATGATATCCTCATAAGGTCATAAGGACCACACAAAACATGAGTGTGAAAGTTAAATATAGTTGTTTCATAACCTCAAATTAGGGATTATTCACAATTTGTGAACATTGAAATGAGTTTCTTGAAATAAGATATTGTATGCTCTCTTTAGATGTGATGAAGAAGTAAATTTATAAAACTTAGTATTTTACTCTTAATATCTCTTAAAACACCACTACACAATAGAGGATAAAGCAATAATAATTAGTCATTGTTTAATAAATGTGCATGAATCATTGACTAAGCAAGACAAAATCATCACAACTTCCTAATACAAACCAATTATCGTGTATACATGAAACCAACTATATATGTACCTTATATTTACCCATAGACTATGTTTGTGTAAAGATGGGGTTTCAGGGTCTCTCTATTTTATGGTTAATGTGATAAAGAATTGGAATCTCACTATATCATTGTTAGTTAGTTAGTTAGTTGGTTGTTCTGTTCATATTACAATTTAGTAATAAGGGATTCAGAGCTATATATAGTGAAAAATAGAGGTATCATAAAAATCCACCAATAATCATTAAAAAAATTGGCAACATCAAGACATTTTGCATAAAATCCATCATTTTTACAACTCACATGATTACCCCAATATAAAACATGTAGTGGACAATTACTTGACTGTCTCATTCTAAGTTCAAATCCAAAGAGTCCAGGATATTCTACTATTTGGGCCCAACATGCATATATGGTCTTTGAAATAATCATGAATTGGATATAAGAATATACTCGGGATAAAGAGTAATAAATAACGACATTAGAAAATGTTAATATTTTCTTCAAATGTTATTTGGGCACACTGGAGGAAAATTGGGAAAAGTAGTTAAGATGTAAAGGAGTACAAAATGAAAAAATAGATAGCAAGCAATAAGAGTTATAGCTCAAGATACAAGTAAATATGATTATGACGCAATTTCAAAGATATTGAAACATTTAACAGCCAATATAAAAAAAATCAACCACGCTAAAATAGAGAACAAACAACAACATAAAAGTGAAGAACTCAACTAGTTACGTGCGTTATAAAAAATGGTAGATGCACCACCACATACTACTTATTTAGGGAATAACCCAAGGAGTGTGTGCATACATGAGTGTATACCACAAATTTAAAGATTGTGCTCAAAGAGTGTGTGAAACAATGACCATCAACCCCTAATTTAGGGACTAAGCCCAAGGAGTGTGTGTAATTAAGGCCATACACACCACTCATAAGCTACACCATACTAGGCAAGTGTCACAGTTTCTTGTATAATAGGAAATAGAAAGTAGCAAATAAAATCATTATCACTGATACAGTTTCAAAATAATACCACAAGATACTTATACCAAAGTGTCATCTCATATCATCATAACTTGAACAAGGATCCCAAAGGCATTAGTAATGGTTTGAAGAGATATTGAACACCATTATAATCACATAAAGGTATTTTCAAAATATTCATAGATTTTAGAAAAACAAATGATTATGCCCGATTCAATGAGAATGCAAAGGAAAAGGGTATGAAAAAAGAGATGGTTCTCAAGCATATCAAGTGTCAAGGACATATCTAGTGTATGATTAATTTAATTACTATTTCCATACTCCAGATTATTATTTCTTCCTAAAACAAATATTTATCACAACTATAAAGACATATACAAATATAGTTTGTCACCTAAATGTGGATTACATGTTTTCTCCAAACATATAGTAACAGAAGAGTAGAATACTTATAAATGTCAATTTGGTTGTGGTATGATTTAGAGTTAGACATTAGTTAGACATGAATAGATTGAATCAAGGAAGAGTATGGTTTTCAAGTGAAATTTTTCTTCTACGCAACACCAAAAAAGAAAAAAAGCAAAGCAAGATGGCCGTCTATAAGCTATAAGATGAATTCTGGCACTCTTTCTATATGGGAAATATTGATCAAATAGCCTGCCCATCTATCTTTGATTGACTGGTTGTACATATCTATGGTACAAGAATTTTGAAATGTGGTATTAAATCATGTTATAACAACTAGTATTAGTTGTTCCACTTGGGTAGATAGTAAACAAATATAATAGTTTGAAGATAGAAAATTAGTTGATAAGATTAAGTGGAGATTAATATGTATAAATCATCAATTTTCAAGTCATGAAATAAGATCCATTACAAAAACTAAGAAATGATAGACCACGTCATGATTTGTAAGTCTAGGAATGCAAATTAAATTTAGTCATGGCAATATATTTTAAAATAGATATTCATGGAAGTCTAAAAGGGATATACTTAAAATAGTGATATATATGTGACCATCGTAGTTATAAAAATTAGACACATCATTTTACTAGCAAAGTAACTATACTTATTAACTCAAATAAAACTTATAAAAGGGTATGATATATCATATAATAATATGGTACGTGGTAAAAATCTTATTGAGTAGTCATGAATTAAATTAAAAGGAATCATATATGGTTAATAAAATAAAGTAATTAGATCAAGAATTAAAACTATGTTATTTATGGATAGAATGTGATATATTATTTAAATGGTGTCTTGCTATTTACCAATAAGGTAACTATCATATTATAATACACAAAATTTGGATACCATGGTGAAAGTGGTATGACACATTTACAATGTGATATTGCATTTTATTAATAGCGAAAGGATAGTACACGATAGCATATGTGTACTACATATGTGTAAGGTGCTTGAAAGGTGGGTTGTCTCTCAAACATGGTGAGCTCGATGGATCTAGGAGTAATGTTGGTTGTTGAAGCTAGAGGTAAAGCTAGTGGAGGTGTAGCTGAATAAGTCACACAGAATTCATGTACAGGAGAAGGCAGTGGAGTCAACGGCATCTAGTGTGTCTGGAGGTGGAGTCTATATAGGAACAGGTAGGAAAGGAGTAAGGGAAGAAAAAGTCCACTAGGATTTAGGGTCTTGTGAGGATGAGATGGAATGGATAAGTAGGGAGAGGAAAAGGAAAAGAAGAGAAAGAGGAGAAGAAATTTTCATAGAAGATATGGAGGTAGTTATTGTATGTGTTAAAGGTGGTACATGAATATTGTAGCCAGTATTCACCCTCCATGCAGTGATTCTATAAAAGCTTTGTCATTTATTAGTAGTAAATGATATGAGTACACATTTATGTGTCAAATATTATGTATTTCCATTGAGCATGCAGACTAATTATGAAATACATGACACTTAGAGGAGAGATATATTAGAGGTGGGACTAGAAAATAAATCATTATGAAAATAGTATAAGTAAGTTTTTACTTGCATCAACAATTGTCTATAAATTTTTCATCACCAAATTTGAGATGAGAATATATTATACACTATATCACATAAATAAATCAATATATGTTAATTAAGGAACTTAATTACACTAGGAGTAAATGTCATTCTATATATATAAATTATTATATTTAAGAAATCAATCATGTATTAATAAATGGAATATTTCCAACTAAATGTCATTCTATAGAGGAAATTGATTTTATACGTGACGTGGAATATTATCGCACTAACAAACTCACTCAGGGTTGAAATCCTTGAGCTTTTGACCAAAACCTTATGCAATAATACCACCCGCAAGCGGATGGGTCGTATCACAGTATAGTTGAGGATCAAATCCTAAGGGACAACATTTTTAAGAATCTTTTATTAGTCAAATCTAGTTGAATCAAGACTAATATTTAGAAAAAGGTTGGTTGATTTGAGTTTAATTAAAATAAATCCAAGGAAATTAAAGAGCAGGATTAAAAGTTGATTAAAGATTAAGGATGGGAATCGCTGGGATGGTCCCAAGTTTCACCACCACTACACATGCAAACACATCCAATCACAAACATCCAGGCAAGATATAACTATCCAAATAGAGTTGCTGCAAAACCCCCCATACGGGCGTCAGGTTTGCGTAAGAATCACCTTAGGTATCAGATAACTCGTTACCATCCGGATCACGTACGAACTACTCTGAGGATACAGATATCCAACTAAAGTCACGGGCCCCCCATGCGGGCGTCAGTCACACAGAAGTGTCACCGTGGGCTAGATGTCTCATCACCTCACGGATCACACACTTACTACTTCAGGGAATCTCATCTGATTTCTCATTAGGGAGTCAACCACGTTAATCGACATTCAAATCCTACATATTGAAGTTCTCGCAACATAGGAAACAAACAAGATAAATGCAAGCATGTGATCAATCTACAGGCAAGCATTGACGATTAACAACAAAATGAAAAGTTATATACATTGCCTTAGAATGTTAAAATAAAAAGACATGAAAGCATGGGAAGTGGGGCTAGTCCCCACACCCCAGCGAAAGGAAACTACTCACTCATGGTGAGAGAAATAAGAAAAACAAGAGAGAGACAAGATTCTGCCATGAGCATGGTGAAGAAGATGATCGTCGCTCGGTGGAGAAACAGTCTTCTACACAACATCGAGGCAGATCTAGATGAGGAGGGAAGAACACCACAGCAGACGGGGTATATCTTCTCTCTCCACCTTCTCTTTCTTCTTGTAATCATTGCTCGCAATAGGAGGAGTAGCTCGTGGATGTGATGGCGGCATAGAAATGGTGTAGATGTAACAGATCTAAATCCAGATCTAGATCTAGGTCTAAATGGAGTGGCTTGTAGATCTGGGTTTGCACCTCATATCTGGGTGAACGAGGCACAAGACCACCACATAGGTAGGCTCTTGGTTGTGGAGATCGTCTCCTTAGGCTGAGAATGGACCTACAGCCTAACGGCATCTGGAGAGAACCCCTGTCAAGTGAGGGGGTAGGGGCCTCTTTATAGGCCCGAGCTACCACTGGATCTATCGATTTTGCACCTGGGTCTAGGTGTGTATGCCTACCCTAGTCACGGTCTTTTGTTGTGTGCTTCTCCAAGTCGTGGTTGCTTTGTGTGCTTTGGCAACTGATCGAGGTCACCTCTCTTGGCTTGGTCACGGTCCTTGTTTGCATAGACCTCGGGCGCGGTTTCTGTGATGGGCAGTAGGTCGTGGTTTAGTTTTGCAGGTCATGGTTCCTTGCTGTAGAGGGGTTGTGGTTCTTGTCTCATAGACCGTGGGCTATAGGAGATGTTGCGGTCGCAGTTACACACACTGCGGTCGTGGTGTCGGTTGGGCGATGGTGCGAAGAGGCATAGGTCGCGATGGAAGCTGGTCTTGCGGAGGATGACACAGGTCGTGGTGTTTTAGGAGATGATCATGGTCTGCTAAGGGTGAGGTGATGGAGGAGCGACCAAGAGGAGGTTGCAGGTGGAGATGGCGTTGAGGTCATGAATTGTTGTGGAGTGGAAGGTGGTGGTGTTGGCGGGGGCAGGAGCATCGAGTCATGAATAGAGGAGAGAGGAGAAGCCATGATCATAGGTGAAGAAGAGGGAGGAGGGGGCTCACGATGATGGGAGAGCAGAGAATTTGGGAGATGTGGACCATGATCTGGTGAAGATCGCAATCATGGGAGCAGTTGGATAGAGGACTATGAGAATGGAGAGATCGCGGTTGTAGAGGGGAAGAAGAGGATCACAGGCAGAAGGCAGGCGGTCGTGGTGAGGATGAGAATATGGTCATGGTCCATGAGGGATAGTTGGAAGACCGCGGTCTTGTAGAGATGGTGCAGAGCATGGGCGATGGAAGAGATAGGTCGTGGTGTAAGCAAAGAGGAGACCAAATTTCGGTCTGGTGAAGTGTTGTTTAGGGAAGGTCGCGGTTGGTGAAGATAGACCGCGATCGCGGTTAGCGGAGAAGGGGTTGCGGTTAGGGTTGGCTGGGAGAAGAGGAGCCGCTGACCACTACTAACTATGTTAAACAAGGCTCCATAATGGGCCAAGAAGACAAGGCCCATTGCCCAACTGACCTGCACAAAGGTGCAAAAATCCAATAAAAATAGAGAAAAATTTCGATTAAACCAAAATAAGTCAAATGTTAGAAGATATGGTCGAAAAATGCGAGAATGTAAGTAAAACTGGGCCAAATGAGGCGACAGAACCCAGATGAATGCACGTTCATCAAAACACCCCAAACATAAACGTTTCTCATCCTCGAGTAACACAAAATCCGAAACAGTCACCAACGAATACTTTCACTTGTGTGATTGCCTCCTCTTCACATCATGATTGCTTTCTTCTCTATACTGTGTGACTAAGCATCTCAACTTCCCAAGACCATTGAACACATCTTACCTTATCTTCGTTCCTGAGTTTGTTTTCCAACATCACTTCCTCCCAACCTTTTCCAACATCAAGTATGTCTAAGAGTTTTGTAAGAGTCCAGAGGTACCCATAGAACAACAAGTGTGCACCTGATCTAACACTGGTGTTTTTAGGAATTTGGTAAGCGTAGGCATTCATTGTTCCTTTAGGTGGAAAAGGGAGTGAAGGGTGGTGTGGAAGGAAGAAATAAATCTCTCCTCTATTTGACTCAAGATTTTTATTATATGGTTGCAATTTCATTGATTGCATTTTTTGTGTGCACATTGGCATCTTTTCTTTGTGATACGCCCCTATTTCATAGCGAGGGGTATGGAAGAAATGAAAAGAGAGAGAGTGTGTGCCACACCAAACTTAGGGTTTGGCACTATTTTGGCTTTTTTTTCTTTTTGATGGACGGAGGGGTAAGAAGATGATAGAAGAAGCATAGAAGAGAGTTCAGTTCAGAATGCAACTTGATTTACAATTCAGTGTAGTGGGTTGTTCTCCTTATCATACTCTGCTCAAATAATGACTTGATGTGGATCTGGTGGAGACTTCATGCTATTGTTCCACTAGTCAGTTAGGAAGCACGACGTGTTTGATCCCTCTCAGTTCGACAGATGCTTGCCATTTTCATTGAACATGATGTTAGGATTCATAAGCTTCACACGGTGATTTCTAACCATAGGCTAGTTTTAGAAATTGTCCTCCTTGAGGTTTTACTTCGAGTAAGGAGGGTATAATGATTCAAAATTGCATGGAAAAATGGGATAGTTGGCTAGGTAATGGCTTTTATTGAAATAAAAGCGTCAAAACTACATCAAGTTTCTATACAAAACTACTTTGAACACTTTGAAATTTTGAAATTTTTTGAAAATTTTGCTCAAAAATTGCAATGATGAAATATTAAGTCTAAAACATATAGGAGAGGGCGGAAAGTAAAGTATGTACCACCCACCCTCCACCCTGAACTTAGAAATTTTCTCGTCATGAGAAAACTCTAAATCTGAGATGGAGGGGGAAACTCATGTTGGTTGGTCCACTAGATGTGGTTGCATTCCTTTTGGCGACGCGTCCTCCATCTAAAATCTCAAAAATGGAAAATATTAGAACTTAAGATTGCATCTTTTCATTGTCTACCATGTGCAAAATTGTCTTATTTAAATTGAAAATAAAAACTAAGCTAAGGATCGGGTTGCCTCCCGACAAGAGCCTTTGTTTTATGTTGTTGGCTCGACTTGATTCCTTTAGTTTTCTGGTAGATATGTTGGGTTGGACAGATTCATCGATTCATCAGTGCTAGTATCATCTGTGGTGAAATATCTTTTCAAGTGTTGGCCATTTGCCACAAAGTCTCCTAACTTTTCACTCCATAAAACAAAAGCACCATGTGGGAAGATGCTCTTGACAATGTATGGTCCAGACCATTGAGAACGGAGTTTCCCTGGGAATAACCTCAGTCTCGAGTTGAATGGCAGAACTTGGTCTCCAACTTGAATGTCCTTCCTCTTCAGATGACTGTCATGCCAAAGTTTCATGTGTTCCTTGTAGATTCGTGCATTCTCATAAGCTGTCATCCGGAGTTCTTATAACTCTTAAAGTTGTAGAATCCTAGCTTTTCCAGCTTTCTTAATGTCAAAATTCATTTGTTTGATCGCCCACCAAGCTTTGTGTTCAAGTTATACGGGTAGGTGACATGATTTTCCATAGATGAGTCTGAAGGGTGTTGTTCCAAGAGGAGTCTTAAAAGCAGTTCGGTAGGCCCACAAGGCGTCATTAATTTTCACTTACCAATCCTTACGGTTGCGTCCTACTATCTTTTATAATATAGCTTTGAGTTGACGGTTTGAAACCTCTACTTGCCCACTTGTTTGTGGGTGGTAGGGGGAAGCTACATTGTGTGTTACACTGTATCTTCTAAGCAATGCTTCAAAGCTTCTTTCTAGAAAATGAGAACCTCCGTCGGATATCACTGTGTGTGGGACTCCAAAATGGGGAAATATAATGTCTTTGAACATTTTGATGACAGGTTTCGAATCACTAATGACAGTTAGTATGGCATCTACCTATTTGGAGACATAATCAACCACAACCAGGATGTAGCGGAATCCATGTGAGGATGGGAATGGACCCATGTAGTCCACTCCCCAAACATCAAAAATCTCAACTTCTTGCCATAGCTTAAGTGGCATCTCATCTCTTTTCATAGTGTTTCCCATTCTCTGACACTTGTCACATGATAAAACAAAGTTGTAAGCATCTCTGGATATGGTTGGCCAAAAGAAACCACATTGCAAAACCTTCAGAGTGGTTTTCTTAGAACTCATATGGCCTCCAATTGGGCCTAAGTGGCATTGTTCTAAAACAAGACGAGCTTCTTCCTTAGCTACATAATGTCTGTAGAGACCATCAGCGTAGATCTTAAAGAGTTATGGCTCATCCCAGTGATATTGTCTCACATCATGCATGAATTTCTTCAATGTGTTTCCAGTACATTCAGGGTGGATGACACCAGCTGCAAGGTAGTTCACATAGTCTGAGTACCAAGGAGTAGCTTCTGAGACTTTCATGAGCTGGTCATATGGAAGAGTCATTAATTGGGATCTTCCCAATTTCAGGAGTGTGGATACGACTAAGGTGGTCTGCTACAACATTCTATGTACCTTTCTTATCTCTTATCTCTAGATCAAATTCTTACAAGAGGAGAATCCATCTTATTAGCCTAGGTTTTGCATCTTTCTTTTTCAGGAGGTAACGAATAGCAGCATGATCTATATAGACAACGACCTTCGAACCAATGAGGTAGGATCTGAACTTGTCAAAGGCATACACGAATGCTAGGAGTTCCTTCTCAGTAGTTTCATAATTCCTCTGAGCTTCGTCAAGGGTCTTTGATGCATAGTAAATGACATGATGTTTCTTCTCTATACAGTGGCCCAAAACGGCACCCATAGCATAATCACTTGAATCACACATAATTTCAAATGGGTGATCCCAATCTGGAGCTCGGATGATGGGCGTTGTTGTAAGAGCATGCTTCAGGTTGTTGAAACTTTTGATGCATTCTTCATCAAAATGGAAATCAACATCCTTTAGCAACAAGTTTGTCATGGGCTTGGTTATCTTGGAGAAATCCTTGATAAACCTTCTGTAAAAACATGCATGACCGAGGAAAACATGGACCTCTCTTACATTGGTTGGTATAGCGAGTTTGGAAATTATTTCAATATTTGCTTTGTCCACTTCGATTCCTCGATTACTAACCCTATGGTCGTGGACAATGCCTTCCTTTACCATAAAATGACATTTCTCCCAATTTAGCACTAGATGTGCTTCTTCACATCATTTGAGGACAAGGGAGAAGTTCTTTAGACATGAATCATATGAATCTCCATATACAGATAAATCATCCATAAAAACTTCCATAATAGTTTTGGTTAGTCCAACAAATATGGCTGCCATGCAACGTTGGAAGGTTGCAGGCGCATTACATAGCTCAAATGGCATCCTTCTGAATGTGTATGTTCCAAAGGGGCAAGTAAAAGTAGTTTTCTCTTGGTCATCTGGATGTATAGGAATTTGATAGAATCTAGAGTAACCATCGAGATAGCAAAAATATTCTTGGTGAACCAATCACTCTAAGACTTGATCTAGAAAAGGTATCATGAAGTGAACCTTACGAGTTGCCTTATTCAATTTCCTATAATCGATATACATCCTCCACCTGGTAACTATTCGAGTGGGGATGATTTCATTATCTTCATTCTGTATCACAGTAGTGCCACCTTTCTTTGGGACAACATGTACACGACTCACCCATGGTGAGTCAGAAATAGGGTAGATGATGTCGGTAGTGAGCAATTTAATGACTTCACGGCGGACTACTTCCTTCATATTTAGATTAAGCTTTCGTTGATGTTCAACAGTTGGCTGGTGGTATTCCACCATAGGGATCTTATGCATGCAAAGTGCTTGACTGGCCCCAGTGAGATCACTCATCTTGTAGCTGATAACTTTCCTTCTTTCTTTTAATTATTTAAAGAGTTTATCTTCTTGTTCAGCCGTTAGATCAGAATTTATAATAACTGGACAAACCTTGAGATTATCCAAAAACACATACTTTAGTCCCTCGGGCATGGGATTCATTTCAGGGGCTTCTGGCTTCTCGCACGGCTCTTCAGTTGCATTCACAACCTTTAGTTCCTCGAATTTGGCTTCCAGATCTTCTTCGGCAGTGTTGAGGTGAAGAACATAATCTTTAACGTGTTCGTCAATGGAGTTGTTAGAAAATGGGTTTGTAAGAGCTACTTCTAAAGGATCGTCTTATTCATACTCCTTTTATGTGAGGAGTGACATTTGCTCTATATAATCAATCAAATAGACTTCTTCCCGCATGCTCAGTCTTTGCATGCTTTCAAAAACTTTAAACTCGAGGGTTTCTTTACCTTGTCTGAGCAGTAAGGTTCCTGCTTCCACATCAATCAGAGCTCTTGCAGTGGCAAGGAATGGACGGCCAAATATAAGAGGGTATCTGGAGTCCTCTTTTATGTCCATGATGACAAAGTCACATGGGACATAAGAGTCTTTTCCTACCTTTACTGGGACATCTTCAATGATTCCCAAGGGAAGAGTCATAGAATTGTCTACAAGTTGTATGGTCATGACAGTTGGAAGCAGTTTTGCAAACCCTAGCCTTTTGCAAAGGCTAAGTGGCATGATTGAGATGCTAGCACCGAGATTGGTCAATCCCTTCTTACATGAAGAGTCACTGATATGGCACAAAATCCTAAAGGATCATGGGTCTTTCTGCTTCTTGGGCATCTTACTCTGAATGATATCGGAAGTGGTTCTTGCTAACTTCACCATTTCATATTCTTCGATTATATACTTCCTTGTGAGGAGAGACTTTAAGTATTTTGTCCAGGCTGGTATCTCAGCCAGCACATCTAAAAAGGGTATATCAACATGAAGCTTCTTCATAGCTTCCTTGAACTTGTTGAATTGAGTATCGAGCTTTGTTTGCTTCAAATGAGCTGGGAAAGGAGGACGAGGCTTGTACATCGGCACATCAAGCTCAGGTGTGTCTTCTGCCTCTACAGCAATAGGTTCCTCCAATCTTGCTTTATCTGTCTTATCAGCGGTTGGTGGTTCCTTCAGTTGAGACTCAAGTATTGTAGAGTCTTGGACATTCACAAAGTCATCATCGTTTGTTGCTACTATTGGTATCTTTGCAGGAGGGTTAGAGTATTCTTTCCCGGACCTGGTAATAATAGCCTTTAGTTGTTCAGGATGCTTAGGATTGTTCTCTAGTTGGCCAGTGAAAGTTCCAGTAGGTGGCTCGAGGCTAGCTGAAAGTTGAGCTAGTGAGATTCAATAGCCTTCTGATGGGCTTGTTGGTTAGCTATCATAGTCTGTTGTAATTGCAGCATCTTCTCAATAGCTAACAATTTGTCATCGGGAGAGATGGGATCGGCTGGTTGCCCTTGTTGTTGATAAGGAACTTGGTTGGGATTCTAGAACTGAGAATTGTTCTGATAATTGTTGTAGTTTCTATTCTAGAAGTTGCCTCTATAATTCCCTTGATTTCTAAAATTTTGTTGTTAGTTATACTGAAATCCCATTGGGCCTCATTGTTGATTATCTAAACCAAGTTGTCACGAGTTTTCCGCTCCTGAATGATTTCAGATTTTCCATTTGACCATTATCTCCTTGGGCACAAGTATTACCCAGAACAACGTCATAGAGGATATTACAGGCTAGAGTAGAATGATCAGTTCCTTTACATGCTTCACAAAACAATGAAGCTGACTTGACTTGTTCTTGTTGTCGAGGGGACGAGCGTCTTCTTTCATAGGCGGCAAAAGATGATTCAAGTTGGTCTTTGCTTGGCAACTAGAAGCTTTAGAGACTCAGCAATAGACTTGTACTCAGGAGTAGTTTCTACCATAGCAACCTTCAGCACTCCTTTGCCTACAGGTCTACCCCAGTTGGCTTGATTTTCAACTCCCAAGGTAACAACCTTCCATGCGCTATCATAACTTTGACGCATGAAGTTTCCTCCAGATGAGGAGTCTAAGAACTTATTGATATCATCGTCCACACCCCTATAAAAGATTTCGATGAGTTGATTCTTAGGAATGCCATGATGTGGACACTTGCATAGGAGCTCTTTATATCTTTCTCATGCTTCTGCAAGGGTTTCACCAGGGACCTGAGTGAATTGTGTTATTCTGTCCCTAATTTCATAGGTGAGAGGAGGATAGAACTTTTCTAGAAAAACATTTTGAAGTTGTTCCCAAGTGGTGATGGGTTTGCATTGCAAGGAATTGTACCAACTCATGGCTCTATCGGCAAGAGAATATTTGAAGAGACAAAGTCTGATGGCATCATATGTGACTCCATTCTGCTTTGTAATCGCACATAGATCTATAAACCTCAGAAGATGTTCTTGACTATCTTCTCCTTGTTTACCATAGAAAGGGATATTCTAGAGTAGTGTAACCCAATGTTCTCTTATCTCAAAATTTGGATCATTGATGGGAGGGGTTGCACTGGGTGATGAATGTCAGCAGCTTTAGGGATCGAGAATTCTCTAAGGTCCTTTTGCAACTCAGCTTGTTGAGCTATCGCTTGAGCTTCTTGGATTTCTTCTTGAACTACAGCTCAAGCTTCTTACATAAGCCTATCTCTTTGCGCATTAAGAGCTTGAGCTACCCTTCGAGCAATTTCCTCCTCTTGTGCCATCCTTGCTTGGTTCTCTCTGTTCTAACGATGAAAGGTTCTGCCTATCTCAGGGTCAAAGCTAACAGAGAGTTCGGGACTGTCTGAACGTCACATACACTAGACTTTGTGGGTACCTAGGATGGAAAGATCTTTCAGTAGTAAGATGGACGGAGTAGAACCGAATTCAAGTATATGCTCGATTGTATAAAAATTCAAAGAAAATCCTAGATTAGTCTCAAAAGAACTAGATTTAGCTAGATGATTTCGTTGTCCCCGGCAACGGCGCCAGAATTTGACGTGGAATATTATCGCACTAACAAACTCACTCAGGGTTGAAACCCATTAGCTTTTAACCAAAACCTTGTGTAATAATATCACCTATAAGTGGACGGGTCTTATCGCAGTATAGTTGAGGATCGAATCCCAAGGGATAACATTTTTAAGAATCTTTTACTAGTCAAATCTAGCAGAATCAAGACTAATATTTAGAATAAGGTTAGTTGATTTGAGTTTAATTAAACTAAATGCAAGGAAAGTAAAGAGAAGGATTAAAATTTGATTAAATATTAATGATGGGAATCGATGGGATGGTCTCGGGTTTCACCACCACTACACATGCAAACACATCCAATCACAAACATCCAGGCAAGATATAACTATACAAATAGAGCTACTATAAAAAAAATCCATACAGGCATCACGTTCACGTAAGCATCACCTTAGGTATCAGATATCTCATCACCATTCGGATCACATACTTACTGCTCCTAGGATACAGATATCCAACTGAAGTTGTGGGCCCCCCATGCGGGCATTAGGCACACAGAAGCATCACCATGGGTTAAATGTCTCATCACCTCACGGATCACACACTTACTACTTCATGGAATCCCATTCAATTTCTCATCAGGGATTCAACCGTGTAAATCGACATTCAAATCCTACATATTGAAGTTCTCACAACATAGGAATCGAACAAGATAAATGCAAGCAGGTGATCAATCTACAAGCAAGCATCGACGATTAACAACGAAATGAAAACGTATATACATTGCCTTGGAATGTTAAAATAAAAAGACATGAAAGCATGGGCAGCAGGGCTAGTCCCTACACCCCAGTGAAAGGAAACTACTCACTCATGGTGAGAGAAACAAGAAAAACAAGAGAGAGAGAATATTCCACCATGAGCATGGTGAAGAAGATGGTCACCGCTCGGTGGAGAAACGGTCTTCTACACAACGTCGGGGCAGGTCTGGATGAGGAGGGAAGAACACCATGGCAGATGGGGCAGATCTTCACTCTCCACCTTCTCTTTCTTCTCATAGTCCTCGCTCGCAGTAGGAAGAGTAGCTCGTGGACATGATGGCGGCATAGAAATAGCATAGATGCAACAGATCTAGATCTGGATCTAGATCTAGATCTAGATCTGAATGGAGTGGCTTGTAGATCTGGGTTTGCATCTCAAATCTGGGTGAATGAGGTGCAAGACCACCACGGAGGTAGGCTCTTGGCCATGGAGATCGTCTCCTTAGGATGACGATGTACCTACATCCTAACGGCGTATGGAGAGAGCCCCAATTGAGTGATGGGGTAGGGGCCTATTTGTAGGCCTGGGATACCATTGGATCTATCATTTTTGCACCTGGGTCGAGGTGTGTATGCATACCATGGTCGCGGTCTGCCGTTGTGCACTTGGCCAGGTCGTGGTTGCTTTGTGTGCTTTGGCAACTGATCGAGGTCAGCTCTCTTGGCTTGGTCGCGGTCCTTGTTTGCACAGACCTTGGGTGTGGTTTCTATGATGGGAAGCAGGTCGTGGTTTAGTTTTGTAGGTCACAGTTCCTTGCTGCAGAGGGGTCACGGTTCTTGTCTCACAGACCGTGGGCTGCAGAAGATGTTGCGGTCGTAGTTACACACACCACGGTCGCGGTGTCTGTTGGGCGATGGCGCGGAGAGGCTGAGGTCGCAACGGAAGCTGGTCTTGCGGAGGACAACGCCGGTCACAGTGTTTTAGGAGACGATCACAGTCTGTTGAGGGTGAGGTGATGGAGGAGTGACCAGGAGGGGTTGCAGGTGGAGATGGAACTGAGGTCATGAATTGTTGTGGAGCGAAAGGTGGTGGTGTTGGTGGGGGCAGGCACATCGAGTCATCAACAGAGGAGAGAGGAGAAGCCATGATAGTAGGTGAAGAAGAGGAAGGGGTTCATGATGATGGGAGAGTAGAGAGATTGGGAGATGCAGACCATGATCTGGCGAAGATCGCGATCATGGGAGTAGGTGGATGGAGGACTATGAGAACGGAGAGATCGCAGTTGTAGAGGGGAAGAAGAGGACCGCGGGCAGAAGGCAGGCAGTCGTGGTGAGGATGAGAAGAAGATTGCGGTACATGAGGGACAGTTGGAAGACTGCAGTCTTGCAGAGATGGTGCAGAGTGCAGGCGATGGAAGAGATAAGTCATAGTGTAAGCGAAGAGGAGACCAAATCGCAGTCTATTGAAGTGTTGTTTAGGGCAGGTCACGGTTGGTGGAGATAGACCACGATCACAGTTAGTGGAGAAGGGGTTGCGGTTTGGGTTGGCTAGGAGAAGAGGAGTCACTCACCACTTCTAACTATGTTAAACAAGGCTCCATAATGGACCGAGAAGACAAGGCCCATTGCCCAAATGATCTGCACAAAGGTGCAAAAATCCAATAAAAATAGGGGGAAATCCGATTAAACCAAAATAAGTCAAATGTTAGAAAATATGGTCGATAAATGTGAGAGTGTAAGTAAAACTGGGCCAAATGAGGTGAAGGAACCCAGATGAATGCACGTTCATCAATACGACATATTCATTATAGTGAATTTAATTATTATTATTATTGACTATGTTAGAACAAATAATATATTTTTAAGAAAAAAATCATTTAACTAATTAAGATTTAAAATTGTTAGGTAATACTTAGATTTCAATATGTTACCACACTTCTCTACTTAAAATGATTTTGTCATCAAAAGCAAACATCTATGTAACAAAAATACCCAAATTCTAGGTATCTCTCAAAATAATTTCTCTTAATAACATATAGGTAAATTTGATTTCATTTAAGGTCCATTTATTGTTCATTAGTTATACTTATATTTCAATTTGGTGTAATTTAGGTCTGAATATATTGGACTAGTTCAATTAAAAATATAGGATTTTAATCATGATTAGGTATTATATCCTACTATCAAAGTTTCTTTAATACTAAGGTACAATGGAATCCTACTAGAATTGACTATAAAATTTAATACATTAATATGGAAGGTGTTAAAAATACATTCTTTTCTATATTCAAGCGGGAGTACAGCCCTTTGCTGTAAATAGGAGGGGAAATAACAAGGAAGCACATACAAAACCCTAATGGGCCTATTATATTTAAGCCCATATTACATAAAACTAAGTGAAAGGAAAAATAGAATTAAAGGGAATAAAACAAATAAAGATAAATATATATCCCAATACTCCCCCTCAAGCTGGAGCATAGATATCAACCATGCTAGATTGCAGCATAGCTTTGCAACTCTCTTGTCAAAGAGAGGTTTTGTAAAAATATTTGCGGTTTGCTCATGTGTAGGCATGAAAGGGGTAGTGATCTTCTTGGTCATTACAACATATTAGAGAAAATGGCAACCCATCTCAATATGTTTAGTCCTTTCATGAAAGACATGATTACTAGCAATGAAGGTAGGAGCATGATTATCACAGTACATTGGAATAGCATGAGTAATGGGAAACTCAAAGTTAGACAGAATGGATTTGATACATAATAGCTCACAAGTAGTATGTGTCATTGCATGATACTTAGATTCTGTATTGGATCTGGAAACAACATTTTGCTTCTTACTTCTCTAGGAAGCCAAGTTTCCCCCTAGACATGTACAATAGCCAAAGGTGTATCTCCTTTCATATTTACACCCAACATAATCATCATCAAAATATATGTCATGTCTAGATGCCCATTTCTTGAATAAAAAATTATTTATCCAGGTGCATTCTTCAAATATCTCAAGACTCGGCATGTAGCACCCCAGTGACACTGCCTAGGACAGCCCATGAATTGGCTAACAACACCAACATCAAAATATATATCTGGCCTAGTAACAGCAAGATATAAAAGTTTTCCAACCAAGCATTGAATTTATCTAGCTAAGGGATGAGTAGATTTTGCCCATATATGATGAGCTTGATCTGTAGGGGAGATTGTAGGTCTACAACCAAGCACTCTAGTTTTAGAAATTAAGTTCATAGTATACTTTCTCTATGATAAAGATACTCCATCCTTATTATGTGCTACCTCAATTCTAGTAAAATATCATAGACACCCAAGGTCTTTGGTTACAAAATTCTTCAAGCAATAAGTCTTTATAGAAGTAATTCTTACAACATCATTGCCAAATAGGATGATATAATCCACATAAACAATAAGAACAATAATTCCAGAAGTAGTGGTTTTGATAAAAACAAAGTGGTCAACTTGAGACCACATGCAGCCAAATGTGTGCATTACAAGGGATGATAACTTGTCAAACCAAGCTCGGAGACTCTGTTTGAGGCCATAAATGACCTTCTTTAGAAGGCATACTTTCCTAGAGGTATCCCCCTGGGCAACATGACTTGGAGGTTGTGACATATAGATAGTCTCCTGTAAATCTCCATATAAAAAGGTGTTCTTAATATCTAGTTGATGTAAGTTTCAACCATTGTTAACAGCAATAGAAATTAAATAGATAGAATTAAGTTGAGAAACTGAAGAAAAAGTTCCAAAGTAATCAATCCTAGCTTCTTGTGTGTATTTCTTAGCAACAAGTCTGACCTTTAGGCATTCAATTGTCCCATTAGGAAAATATTTCACACTAAAAAGCCATCAATGGCAATAGGTTTACTACCTGTAGGGAGATCAAAAAGGTCCCAGGTCCCACGAGAGTGAAGTACATCCATCTCCTCATCTATGGCTTGTTTCCACCCAGAGTGTAGCAGTGCCTCTTGAACGTTCTTTGGAATAGAAATTACAGATAGAGAAGTAGTAAATTTAGGCATAGAAGCATTCAAATGATTTGTGGACGCATATTGAGAGATACAATATTTGTCACCAGATCGCCTCCCCTTTTGTAATGCAATAGGAATGTCAATTTCAAAAGCTTTAATAGAGTCAGTAAATTACCATTATCTTAAGTTGGATCATCAGTCTCAAAAGATGACAAAGTAGGGGATACTTTAGGTAGAGGTGTAGACATAGTGGGGTCAGGAATGGGTAGAGTTGAGAGTGGCACCTGGTTACTAGGTTCAGAAAAGAAAGATGTATCTTCAAAATGGTTACGTCAGCACTGACATACAAATGACAACCAACAGGATCAAAATATTTATACCACTTTTGTATATGAGAGTAACCAAGAAAACAACAGCAAAAAGCATGGGGTGATAGTTTATCATTCCCAGGTTGGTGATTATGAACAAAACATAGGCAGACAAAAAACTTTTGGAGGTAAAGCAAAGATAGGTTCATGGGTATAAAGAAGGTTATAAGGAATCTTATTTTGAAGAACAGAAGAAGGCATCCAATTGATGAGATAATTACCTAAAAGAATTGCATCAACTCAATAAAATTTAGGCACTTTCATTGCAATTAGGAGAGTGTGAGCTACATCAAGAAGATGTGTGCTCTTCCTTTTGGTAACTCCATTTTGTTTTGGTCTATAGGGACACAAAGTTTGGTGAATAATTCTCTTAGAAATACAAATCTTTTGAAAACCATGTTGGCATATATTCAGAAATATTATCAGTGTGGACAAATGTAGTAGCGGCAGAAAATTGAATCTTTATCTCATTAAGAAAATTTAGAGAAACATTGAAAACTTTAGAACAGTTTTTTAAAAAATAGATCCAAGTAGCACAAGACCAGTCATCAACAAAGTACCAAAATATCATACACCAATAAGATTAGCAATACCACATGGTTCTGAAACATCAGAGTGAATTAAGTAAAACAAACTAGGATTCCTATTGTTATGATGATGAGGAAACATTGTTCGATAATGTTTTCCAAACTGACAAGATTGACATGAAAAATTCTCAATAGACAAAGTGGGGAATAAAGACTTTAATTTGGAAGTAGAAGGGTGACCAAGTCATAGGTGTCATTGATGAAGGCAGCTAGATTAGGCCATAAGAGTAGTGGTAGTAGGGATTGACGGGGTCTACAAGTAGTACAAACCACCTCCACCTTCATATCCCCCACTAATCATCGTCTTCATCCTGAGATCATGTATAGAGACGGTGTAAAGAAAGAAGGTTACACTATAGTTTAAGCTTTTGTAAATTTTACTAAGAGACATCAAGTTTAATGGGAATATAGACACAAATAAGATAGATTTAAGGAGATTCTGATTCACATCTCCTCTCTCAACAATCAAAGAGTTGGTCCCATTTTCCAAACACACAGTAGAATGGCAAGTAGTTTCTTTAGGTAAGTAAATAGTTTCTTACTACCAGTCATATGAGTTGTAGAACCCTAATCAATAACCCACTCATCTTTAGATGAAGAGGAAGAATTTTGAAGACATGAGGGGTCACCTGAGTGTTGAGCATTGATTGCTTGAGGAGTAATCATAGTAGCAAAAGTAGCCTTGATCAATTTGTCAAGGTCAGAAGAACTCAGTGTCACCATTTGAGGATTAGTAATACAAGGAATAGGGGTAGAATCTCCATCAACATTGGTAGTTGACACTTTATTTTCCCATTCAGGTTTCCCATGTTTTTCCAACATTTTCCCTCATTGTGATTAGTGTGTTTTTAGAAATTACAAAATCTAGGTTGAGATGAGGAAGAAGAGGATCCTCTCCCACTATTCTTGAGACTTTTTCCCCAACCATGACCAGGATTACCTCATCCAAAAACAACCAGGGATGCATGCTCTTCTCCAGTAGGGGTAGAAGATACATAGCGATATAGTCACAAATAGGCATCATCTAATGTTGGTAATGGTTTAGAGGCAAGAATTTACTAACAAACATATTCATAACTAGGAGGTAGAGATGCCAAGAATTGACAAAGTTATATTTCCTCTTACTGCTTTTGCATCTTAATAAGATCATATGATAAGGGGTGATGATGCTTGAGCTCACCCCAAATCCCTTTAAAGGTGTTGAAGTGTGAAGCAAAGTCTAAGTTATCTTCAACTTTAAGGGAATGCAATTGCCTATGTAGATCAAAAACTCGGGATTATTTCCTTTTCTAGAATACACTTGGGTAAGGTGATCCCATGCCCCTTGGCGGTGTTGGTGAAGAGAAGAGTAGCAAAAATATGTGATTCACTACTATTTAGGATCCAAGAGAGAATGAGAGAGTCATGTTCATACCACTTTTTAAAATTCACCTTATATTTTCAGATGCTTCTTCAGTAGCTTTCTTCTTGTCATATGTGCCTTTCTTTGGTGGAGGCAGATCTGTTAGATGTTCTAGTTTCCCTAAGGAGTGTGCATAGATCTGAAACTAGTGTGCCCACAGGACAGAGTTGGATCCATAAAATATTATTGAAGTTACATACTTGGGGTGTGTATTGGACATCCCAATAGTAGAAGAAGATGACCCCATAATACACCAATAGAAGATATAATGGAACACCAAAGGAAGAATAAAAATAGGGGCAGAGAGTTACTGACATGTTGTGTCAGGAAATGGACATTTTCTGTCTAGAAATGGACATGCATGTCACTTGCAACATAATAGAACTATAAGTTTTAGGCATGCCATGTCAAGAAATGACATGTCATATCACTTCTGAAAGATTTCAACATCGACGGATTCGTCATAGCAGCTCGCAACGACATGCCGTGTAGGTAAGGCACACATCGTGTGTGATGGCAAAATAACATATTTTTTCCAAAACAAGATCCAGAATAGATGGTGAACCTTATGGATCACCAAGAGAAATAGAAATATGTTGTAGAGATCCAATCACATCTGATAATATGTGGACAAAGCCTATAGAAAGTGGTCATAGATGACCACAAAAGGATATCGTACAGTTGTTTGAACAACCCGCCTTTTGACAGAAAGTATGTATGCAATCGTCTTAGATCCTCTTGTTGAGAAGAGGATAGATATAGAGAAGAAACTTGATCTTCCTTGGTGTGATCAGTGGTGGTGGAGAAGGAAGAAGATGATGAGAGGGGATGGGGGAAGAGATGGAAGCAACGTTATTTTGGAAAGGAGAAGTCTTGAGGTGTCTATTTGTCCTTCTCTGATACCATCTTGAGAATGATCATCTTTCTATGTTCAAGTAGGAGTACAGCCCTCTCCTATTAATAGTAGGGGATATAACAAGGAAGGACATAGGAAACCCTAATGGGCCTATTATACTTAAGCTCATATTACATAATACTAAGTGAAATGGAAAAATAGAATTAAAGGGAATGAAACAATTAAAAATAAATACATATCTCGATAGAAGGCAAAACTAATCTATGGTATATTCTTATTTGTAGCACAGTGGTTCATTCCTATAAAAATACTTGCTCAATTATTGGACTACAAATCTTGGTTGTGTTAATGCTTATTTAGATGCTTATTACATATTGTATGTATTAGTGTGACTCACTATTCATAAGGTAATGAGACTTAATTCACAATTTTTCTAAGATCTGGTTTATTTACTTGATCTAGTGTCGTGGTCTTCCTATTTTATGACTTGAAAGTCTTAATGATTTTAATATTTAACCTAATTGACTCATTTTTAAATTATTTGTTATGGTTCCAATCAACATCAAACCATTATTCTCTCCAATTAATATGACATATTCTCTAATCCTATTATCCCAAAACACTCCACCTACAAAAATAATTTCATCCTTGAAATCCACTTATCTTAAAAGCTAGAGACATAGAGGGTTATGTATTCCATACCTGAATGACCATATATTTTCTTTTCTTTTGCACCATGCATCATCACTTTTATATGTAGTCAAAAAGGTTAATGGTTCAATCACATAAATCATAAGATCAACATCCACAAGATTTTCAATGTCAACTTCACTCCAGTAAAGATTTGTGACTTACTTCAAAAAACTTTAATATAAATAAAGAAAGTTATTTTTCTATGTATACTTATATAAATTAATAATTTTATGAGAGAAAATTGGCATTGAAAGTCAAAAGTGGTACCAAACCAATACAATAACTAGAGTCAACTAACTTTTCATAGACCTATACATGCTTGTTTTAAACCAAATTGTCCCATCCCATCACTATATTATCACTTCATATGTATTTAAAGGGTAAACTTTACCTTAAGAATAGAGGGACTATTATTGGAATCTGAAACTGACATACATGTGGGAGTCTATTGTTTAATATTTAAATAAATTAATTAAAATAAGGTGTGATAACCCAAACAATCTCTTCTTCCATTTGCAAGTCAAGGTACCAACATAGACAAGATCTTTCTTACTACTCAATGTATCAGCTACCACCTTATCCTTCATTGCGTGGAAAAAGATATTGAGATCATAATCTTTAGATGTTTTATCCCATCAATGTTGTTAAATATTCATGTCATTTTGATTCAATGGATACTTTGAGCTCTTAAGATTGCTAAACACTTCAAGCTGCACATCTTATAAGTAGTGTCTCCATTATATTCAGAAGAAATGATAGTAGCTATCTCCAAGTCATGCATTTAAAAAATTTCCTTTTTTAACTTCAATAGTCATAAAGGATACATGATGGATCTTCCTTCTCACATTAAAATGTAACCCAAGACTTGTCTGGATGCATCACTGTATATAACATAGTCTTTTCATTTAACATAAAAATCTAAGAAAGGTAAAAGCCTTTTCATAAGCTCATGAAAGCTTTCTTCTCAAGAAGATGACAAGGAAAACTCCATATCTTTCATGTTAGCTTAGCAAGGAGGAGAGATATATATAAAATGTATTGCATAAAACTCTCACAAAAGCTTGTTAATCCAAAAACTCCATATATCATAGGGATTTTAAGGTGGCATTTAAGTTCATAACAACTTCTACCTTTTTTGGGCCCACTCCTTCATGACCTATAAAGATCAGTGATTCAGGATCTAGTAATATATAAAGAATATCATGGGTTCATCTTTCTTATTCATATCACTAGGGACTCTAAGGTTAGGCATTCCCTAGAAATAAATGCATATTATATTTCTTAAAACTTTAGTCCATGTTGAGGATAAGATTTAACTTTATCATATTTAGGGTAGTGACACCCATATTATTGTTCTTCTCATATTAGGAGACAACCATATAGGGTATACATAGATATGTTGTTTGTAACCTGCAATGAGGTTTATGAACATCCGAAAATAGGTTAGTTAAGGTGTGAAAAGAGTGAGCATGATAAAACCTAAATGATTATCTCGAGAGGGAAGGGTCTAAAAGAGAGTGGCTCCAAATATATGAGCAATAGGAGGAGGATGAGACTAGTCAACCTGGGATTTCCTCTTTAACTTGTCACTCAACATACAGATGTTCAAATATCATCTAGGATGATGGATACAAGACCCTATGGCTTGAACATCTAATTATACCTTAAGATAGTTACACAAATTTAATGGTTGCAAGAGCATACATATGGTCATCTAGAAATAGGGAATGAGGTGGAGGTTTTTTTAAGATAGTCCAATGTGTTGATTATGATGGCTCTGATACCTACCTATAAAGGTGGGGCTTTTGAAGTCCTCAGATTTATGTTAATATGATGAAGTATTAGAAACCCACTATCTCTTTTTCATTTATTTCTTTGACTACTATAATATATTAATTCAAAATGATATGTAGTGGAAGGTTAAATAGTGGCACTATACAAAGCCATCAACAATCATTACAAAAATTTGGCAAGATCAGTTACAAATTGTGTCAAATATATGACATTTCCAAGCATATAATTACACCAATCTAAAAATGGTAAAGGGGAACACATGACTGGTTGATTCTAAGTCCAAAGATAAAGAGTCTAAGGTATTGCACCTTCATATCTAGAATGTATATATAGTCTTTGAGATAACCTTGAAATGGGAATATACCCCAGATAAACAAGTAAATAGGCATTAAAAGACACTGATAACATTATTTTACAATGAAGGGAAAATTGGAAAAAGTAACCAATATGTAAAGGAGTAAAATACAAAAAAGATAGGAAGAAAAAAATTATAGTTATGTATATAATTATATATGATTATGAGTCATTTCAAATGATGTTGAATTAGTCGATCATTTAGCTTGCCATAATAATAAAGCAACAACACATAAATAGGGAGATATAAGGTGAACAACTCATCTAGTAACGTTTAACATTATGGAAAGTGGTAGATGTACAACCACAAACTACCGATTTAGGAAATATTCCAAGGAGTATGTGCAACAATGTCCATATATCCTTGGTCCAGAGATTGATCTCAAAGGCAGTGTGCAACCACAGTTATACACCCCTAATTTAGGGACTAACCCAAGGAATGTGTGCACCTAAGTCCACACGCTCCACTCATAAGTTACACTACACTAGGAAGGCATCAGAATTTCTTGTATAACACAACATGGCAAGTACAAAATAAACCATTGTTACTAATTCAATTTCAAAATAATACCATAAGGTATTTATATCAAAGTGTCATTTCAAATTATTATAACATGAGTAGGTATTTCAAAGGCATCAAGAATGGTATTAAGGTTTATTTAGCATCATTTCTATCAAATAAAAGTATTTTAAAAGATTTATAGATCTTAGAAAAAATAATATGATTATGCCTCATTCAATGAGAATGCAAATATCAAGTGAGAAGTGCATACCTTATATCTGACAAATTTTCACACTGGTGTTGGTCTCCAAATCAATATTTATCCTAAGAGAAATATTTATCAAAAATTGATCGATACAAATACAAATATGTAATTATTCATTTCCAAATAGTATTATTGGTCACTTATATGTGTATCATGGTTTTTCTCTATAATATTATTACATATCTTTTAAAATTATGGTTGATTGTACAAATTTGGTTGTTGTATGATTTAGAGTTATACATTTTTTAGACACGAATAGATTGAATTATAGATATATAGTTATATGAAATGAATTAAACAATATTGCATTTGTTCATTATAACAATCAGGTATTGGTTATTCCACTTAGGTAGATACTGCACAAATATGACAGTCTTGGGATGAAAATCAGTTACTAAGATCAAGTGGATATATATATGCATAAATTGTCCATTTATAAGTCACAAAATAAGATGTTCTATTATAGAAAGTAAGAAATCATGGATCATGTGTAGTAAGAAATATATGCATATATATTAAATAAGACATGGTTATATATAAGACATGGTAATATATTTCAAGTTAGATATTAATGGAAGTATCAAAAGGTATTTCTAACTTGTTGTATATTCTCAACCATATTAGTTATAAAATTATACAAATCAGTTTAGTATAAAATTTATTATGTTTACTGACTTGAATGAAACATAAAAATTAGTACAAGATAACACATAATATTGTAATACATGGTAATAACATATTTCATAGTCATGAATTCAATAATGATTAATCATATGTTGTCAAAAAAAACTAAATTATTATTTAGAGAGAAGATATGATAATATATAATTGTGTTTTACTATTTAACAATAGTTTAATTATCATATTAATTGATAGGCATGTAATGTTGGGGAATAGGGACAGCGGATAAGGCAGCGCAAACAAAAACTTTTGTCATTATTTTTTGTCAAAAGATCGCATCAACAACAATGTATCTAGGAAAGAAGGATAGAAAGAGGTATACATAGTCCTGGAGCAAGTCCAGTGACTACTCTTTATTGGTGATGTGCACTCTTCACTAGACGTACATGAACAACTGGCGATGATAGCCTCCTGGAGTAGCATCACAGATGGTGGTGGTTGTTGTCCTCCTAGAATTATGGCAACGGCCTCCACGCCTCTACGTAGTCCATGTGAACCACCGAGAACTCCACGTTGTACTACCAGAGCCAATGGGAAGGATTTATCCCTTCAAATGTCAATGTGCTAGCATTAACTTGCTCTCCCTTATGGTCTCTCCCTTACTATCTTTTTCTTTTATAGGTAAGACTTGTTTGGGATCTCTAGTTACCAAAACTATGAGTGGACAACATTTATCAAAGCTTATTTTGTCCCTCATGAAAGCCTAGACTACCCTCTATTTATATAAGGACCAGGGTCAGGGTTTCCAGATCAATTGGGAGTTAAAGAGATGGATTTTCATGAATTTTTGGCTACTGTGGATCATGAGGCCATCAGTTCATTTCTAAAATGGTCATTTCATATGTGAATCATTCAGTTCAACCCTTGAACCGGTCGGGGTTCACATGTGAATCAATCGATTCAACATTTGAATCATTCAGTTCACTATATTTCCTATTCGCAAACATATTGGCTTTCAATGTGATGATTAATGTACAACATGACGTCAGCATCAATTCTTGGTCCAGTCATATTGATCCCTCAATCGGTCATTTCAAAGCTGAAACGATTGATTCACATCACTTTTGAACCGGGTGATTCATATTCTAAATCGGGTGGTTCACTTTTGAACAGGGCGATTCAAATTCTAGTTCGGCTAATGTACAACCAATGTTGTTTAAATTGAATACCTAAACATTTTAGTAATCAAGTTAAACCATATTCATGAGTAAACTCCTTTTCCATTGCATCCCATGTGTGTGACCTTAGGTTGTCAGTGAATTTTCATCAGTGAATTATGACATCACAAGCAATGAGCGATATCTAGCAACACATCATTGCTACCTAGATAATTCAAAGTTAGAGAACAACTTCAACCTACAATTTGTGATCAATGTTACCATGATCGTATAGTTCCTTTGTCTCTAATATTCAGATTGAATTAAAGGAATGGAATCACCATCCTCTCAATGTTCAATCCATGTTTCTTGAACTCGAGCAGACTATATGAGATGCATGTGAGCTCACATATCACATATTGAGTCACATGAGTATGGCCTTACATTTCTCCATCTTTCTTATCAAGTGGCCAGGATATCAATCTCATGTAGGAGGGACAATTCCCATCTACTTCACTCACACTCAATCCCCATGTGTCACAATGCAGCCAAGCATCATCTTTATGGCAACTCTTATTCAAAGTCATGTTGGATGATGTCAAAATACATCAAAAGACATGTGATGAATGTAGTGACTTCATGTCTAAGAACCAAAATCACCACTACCACTACAAGAGATGATTCTGACTACATTCATGGTCTCTATGTATCACTCTCAAGGTGGGTCTATCTGATACATGGTTCTCTAATAAGTACCTATGTGTTTGACTTTATATCACATATGATGACTAACGAGACTCTGTCATCAGTCAACACACACTCTAGTCTTATGTATTATTTTTTGTCTATTTTGCTTCCATAGTAATATCTGACTAGGGACATAACAAGAATGCATGGTCCTCAACGTGAAGATATATGTCATCAAGTAACATCATTCTTTAGACATCTACTATATTTGTGATATATACATACATACATACATACATATATATATCATCTAATGATTAAGGCGGACATAATAGACAGAGTTACCTTTTTAATTATAAAATTAGGTATCTAATTCCCCATTACAATGATCGTATGATTGTCTCTCGAGGCATACATACCAACACATAATACTATGAATTTTGGATATCCAGATGGAAACAGTATGGCACATATAGTGTGATGTTTAATTTTGTTAATTGGAAGAGGGTAATCAACCATTATATATATATTACATATGAATGAGGTTCTTGAAATAAGATTCTCTCAAACATAGTGAGGTTGCAAATGTAGGAGTATTGGTAGTTGGTGAAGGTAAGTGAGGGTAGAAAAGGTGTAGGTGAGTGAATAACACAAAATATATGCATGAGGAAGAGGAAGTCGAGTCGATAACACTTGGTGGTGTCTAATGGTGGTGTTTACATAGGATAGGTAGCAAATGATTAATTGAAGAAGAAGGAATTATTGGGTGGTGAGGATGAGAGGGAATTAACAGATAGGGAGAGGAGGATAAAGATAAGAGGTGGGGAGAAGAAATTGTCATATAAGAGGGGCAGCCATTGTAATATGTTGAAGGTAGCGCATAAAAGTTTTTGCACAATGTTCGTCCGCCGTGAAATGGTTATATTCAATCTTTGTTATTTATCAATAGTAGACGATATTAATAGACATTTATGATCAAATATTTTCTATTTTCTTTTAGTGTGCAATGTAAGTATGAAAGACTTGAAATTTGGAGGAAATATAGATCAAAGGTAGGATAACCAAACTAAATTTTTATGATTTTTCTTAATCAAGCCAGGAGATTCTTTTATTCATCCTACTCTCCTCATGAAATATTATAAATAATCCACTACTTAATTCTTAATAGTTTGCAAATGTTTTGACAATCCCATTTAAGAAGCGATGTATTACACATCATATCACATAAATTATTTGTACGTTGTGAAAAGGGAAAAATTCACTTATAGTTCTAAAAAGGTATAAATGATTGTAACCTCTTTTACAAAAAGGAGAAGGGTAAAAGATTTGATGTAAATACCACCATATTAAATATAGTAAATTTAATTACTATTGTTGACTATATTCAAACAAATAATATATGTCTAAGAATATAAAATCATTTTACTAATTAGCATTTGAATGTGATAATTAATACTAATAATTCAGTCTCTTACAATTAGGGTAGAATTATGGCCTTAGGTTTTAGGTTAGAGACTTATTTAGGTTATTTAGGGTTAATCTATTTTTAAGGTTCATTATTTGATGTTCTTATTATGTATTAGTTTGTTGTTTACATAATGATCCATTGCTTGAGGTTTCCTTTCTGTACAATTTACCATATTTCTCCTTATGGCATAGTTTAATTATAAATATGGGCTCTTTGGAGTTTCAGTTGTTCTTACGCACAGATTATTAAATATATATGTGCAGTCAACTCATGATATTAATTGTAGTGGTTATTCTTCCATTATATAGTCTTTATCTTTCCATGATTCATAATTTCCTTATATGTATTACATTATATTACTTATGCCACTAGGATATTCTTGCAAGGTAGGGTCCCCACTTGGGAATTAGAATAGGTTATCATGGTTTAAATTTACTAACTTAAGGCTTAGTCCATAATTATCATCTCACATTATTTAAGTATCTTAGCTAAGGTTTATGCTTTAAAATAGTAACCGAAATTAGGGGTTGACTCAAGCTTTGAAATAGGGATACATGGATTCCTTATTCCTTCACTTTCCATCATGTATTTATACTATTGTTTTGACAATACAATAATTTATGCAACTTTAAAAACACTAAATAGTCAAACAAATGGAAAAATTATTACAAATAATTTTCTAAAAAACTTAAAAGTAGACAAAAAAAACCCTAAAAACACAGTTCCCATGTGGCCAACATGTTTCTGCTAGGTGGATAGAGGACATGAAACATAACACAGAGTGCTCAAAGTTCAGGACAAAAGAATGGGATTCCCTCGTATCACATGCTAGACTTTTCATGTGTGATAGGGTGTAATGGTAAAAAGCTATAATCAAAATCACTATGCCTTAGTACCAATTTATCATAGAAGTTCAGGTCAGCCAAGGCATGTGTTACTCTTCTAATTAAAATAAAGGGAATACTAGACAAAAATCTATCATGAGTCTTGCTAATAAAACCTAAAGAAACCCGATTAGACTAGATCTCATAGAGTGTAAAGAAATTCCATAAAATAGTGTTTCAATACAAGTTGAGACTCCGCCTTGTTCCACACTAGACATTTTGAGGGAAAAATTGGATTTCAAGGTCATTTGAATCTCTAAAAACTATGTACCTCCATGATAACAATAGAAGGAAGAAGAAGAAGACAAAAAGTACTAGGAAAACTAAAATCATGGTAAGTCAAATATTGTTGAAATGAATTCTAATGGAAAACAAAGATTTTTTTTGGTGAAATTGGATATACAAAGATTGAGAGCTCATGAATTTCTCAAAGGGTTAGAGAGTATGAAGAAAGAGCTGAATTAAATATATCAGTGATGAGGCTGAATTTTAAAAGGATAAGATTCATCAAAAGTTCACAAGAGGATCGTGAAGCTTTCATATGAAGTGTAATGGACGAATATACCTCATCATACCTTGGGTTGCAAACTAAGGTAGATGAGATTGTAGGGATACTAAGCATATGAATTTAAGGGAATATATGCAGTAATATTGGTCCCAAAAAATGCAAGGAGTATTTTGTGAGGATTACATATAGTCATTGATTCATATAGGGGCAAAGATGCCAACTAGAAAATATAGTGGAGAGCAATGGAAATCCAAGGTCAATTAGGAGTTAGTGTGTATGAAAGATTGGTAAATCTCGGGTCAAAAGTTTATTATGGAAAGGCAAATCTAAACATTATCATAGAATGTAGTGAAGAGAATTTGAGGAGAGAGATAGATCATTACGAGAATCATTTGTTACTATGGAAGAGAGGTAAAATGGAGTTAGTAAGAGAGATGAAGTTATGTGCGTTGTTTGACCTGATTACCTAGGTGAAATGGGTAAGTAGATTGTAATGTGAGCAAGGAAATACCTATTTGATTTAATTGTTGAATCATGGTCTAATGGATGTAACAAAATCATCAATTAGATTTCAATGGTTTTTTGGAATTTCTTTGTACTGTTATATGTCTTCTTTCCTATTTTAGTTTTAGGGTTAGATAATGTCCAAATGACTCCAGAATTTAGAAACAACTTACTAAGTATATATATGCTTACTATGTATTTTTGAAAACCTAGTGGACAAAATATATTCAAGCATGTTTAATAATTGATTTATATTAAATATTAATTTGTACATAATTTTTGAAATGTTTATGATAGATTATTCTAAGTGTCATCATCTCGTAAAAATGAATGGACAAGTAAAATAGATATTATTATAATATTAATGGAAGATTGTGTGAAAAAAATTGTTATTATGGTAGAGATGCCTTCCTTTTTCATATTATAGATATATTAGGTATTATAAGACATATTTCTTTTTTTTAGTCAATTTATATCTATAAAAGAGTTTTTTACTTAAGTTAATGTGGATTCTCGTTTGGTTTTGTTATTAAATCACTAGTATTAATATTTAGGGGGGTTATCTTGATATTAATTCATCAAATATCTATGAGGTCATTTAGGGCACAAAAAGAGTTCCTATTAATTTCTCTTTGGAGTTTTTAAAGCCATAAATAATTTAATATATTTCAGTAATTTGGAATATTTTACTTTTAATCCTAAATTAGGTTTAATTATCTCATGACTAAATTAAGGTTAGGATTTAATTCTTTGTTTTAATAGATTTTTAGGGATATTGGGCATGCTATGTCATGTGCTCAACAATGCAAAGACACACCATGTTGCCATTTGAACCACCTTGTCAGATTGAGGATCACATGTAATAGCATTTGTATTACATGTGGTGATATCACATGTGCAACAACATTTAGTTGTTTCATGTGGCACATCATGTCATCCATTGACACGTCATGTCAATATTAGAAGAAGAAAAAAAGCTCCCTTCTACTTTCATGTTTTCTTTTATAGGATGAACTCAAAATATATTACTTATTCTAGAAACCATGTCACCATGTGAAGTATATCTGATAATTTCTAGCATTGGAAATATTTTTATCAAATTTAAAAGTTATATATGTATATATTATAATTAGTTATATTTATTAAATATCTTGCTAACTGAAATATTTTATTCAACTCATTCATGTAAACAACTTTGAGATGTCTAGAAAAATGAAAGATATAGACTTCGAATCATTTTGTCATATCAAGTTGCCTACGTCGTTACTTGAAAATGTAAAATAAAGTAGCAAGTAGATCATGACTCGGAATCTTACCACACTTGAAACATGGTATAATCTAGACATATTCTACTATATATGGTTACATGGAATGCTTTTTTGACATTAAAAAACTCCCTACTTTTATACTTCAAACCGCATAATTTGTATTTGTTATAATGTGCCTATGATTTTAGGATAGGGCATCGACGTATAAGCAGTAAATAGGTTATGGATTTAGGTATGTGAACGTAGTGAATTTTTTGTAATGATAACGCTTGATCCAGTTGGGCAGTGTGGTTTTCTCACTATGCAAACCTACTAGGCTGAAAGCAACCTTACTACTTGGAAGGGCAAAGGTCCTAACTAAGTCTTTCATTATTTTTATGTAATCTTTTAATATTGTGACTGTTAATTTATAATTTTTTAAGTATAGTTAAGTTTCATGTATCATCTTATCTTATTTAGAAGAAGCAATATATGTGGTAACTTTTTTGGAAGAGTACTCGTAAAGACTACATATTATGCATAAGCATAACCCTACAATGAAATATGTGAAAATGAGTGAAACTAAAATGTGGATATCCTAGCCAACAATTCAAAATCCTAGAAATGCATTACTTGATTATGATGATGTTCCTAGATCATGTGTATGCAATCTTTCCCATACACTTGTATACTTGTTTGAAGTACCATGAAGATAATATTTTGGAAAATACCTCGATTGGTTTTGCTCATGATTCGAGGTGCGGAATCTGTAATTTCTTTGATGGAATATTCTTTCAATGTTGAAAGTAATTCACTAATAGAATTGAATTTGGGGGCCTAAAATTGTTTAAACATGTAGGGTTCTTCTTTAAAGACACTCAATAATAGTATACATGGATTGAATGGTACATTCTTAGCACTATTGGATTTATAAAGATTGGAGGTCTCCAATATAATGGGATTACGCTTCCACAACTTTGTGTAGATAAGGGGATAGTTCTCCCAATTAACTGGTGTTGAACTTGTTTTTTTTCATCCATTCTCCTACCAATCTCTCAAAATTTCCCCAAATTGCATCTTTATAGTTTCTAGGTTTTAAGTCAAGTAAAATAGGTTTAGGAAAAACCTATAACTAATCAAATTGAAGCAAAATAGGTCCATCGATCAACCCTCAGTTATCAATAGATTGGTTGGATAATTTATGGGGGAGACATGTCATAATTTGGTGACAACAGTTGAGGGTGCTCACAAGCAGACTGGCCTATCTGATAGGCTAGTCCTCTAACATCTTATTGGTTGTGACTATCCCACTACTAGCAATCTGGTCTGAGTCACAAGCATATGCATGGATTGTTAAAGGCTTGTATTGGTCACTAGTGTGAAGAGTTGGTTTGACATATCTATAGATCGACCGACATGTTAGGCCAGCTTGAGCAAGTTGGTGTAAATCTATTATGAGCACTTAAATACAGTCCCAACCCAAACAAAGGTTAAATCAACATAATTAAAAAAAAATTGATCGGCGAAAAACTCTGTTGCTATTAAAATACCAAAACTTTAGGTACAAGAAGACGCACCCCCTAACCCTTTGCAGGATTACAGAAAGAAACTAAAGACCAGGTTAAATCGGTCTTGAACATAAGATCTATAGACAGTAAAAACTACAAACCAGAAGAAAATGCCCCAGAAAATACATAAACAAGAGACTAACTATCCATCAGTCTAAACATCTGAGGAGCTACACTGACAAGAAATACCACCCACAAATTGTGCAGGCGCAGAAGGAAGACGGAGGACACCCAGCCATTATCTACACACCAAGCAAGGCCGCACTTCAGAAAAGGAATTTATCTATCTCAAACATGATCCCAGCAGGTTGGAATCAAAACAAGTCCTAAAAAAGGACTCCCAAGAAGGATAGAAAAGAGAAGGTGACAGTTCAACCTCTCCTATACAAACAACTACCTAGCAGCTGCTGTACATCAAGAAGGAACAGCCAATAGGACTCTTCTCTACCAATCCAAGCAAGCTTCCAAGCTGCATAAACTGGTCCAAAAGAAACCAGCAGAGGTGAAATCAACGGTTCATGTCCATGAAAAGGAGAGCCCCCCTGTCCTCCATATGCGTTAAGCTCACCACCTAAAAAATGGAATCTAAGAAAGCTTCATTTCCATCTTCATTAGCCGTATGAGAACCACCCAGGGACCTTTTTGGAATAGCCAAGCCTCCAAGAAGCATGCGCCTAGTCTTCTGCTTGCACAGAGACTCCAAACTCCACGATCCAACCCATGTTTGCACAGAGGCAAATCACCGAGCTCCTTGAGGGTGCTCCATCACGCAACATCAAGGGTAACCATACAAAAGCCAGGACCCAGAACTGCCTCCTCGCTCCACCCAAGCTCTGTCCCAGCGATGACGACCATAGCTGCTTGAGGTCCGGAAATCACTGCTTGAACACAGAGCCTCGCCGTGGCTGAAGATAGCACTGATGACAACGGTTGGTGAAGCCCCACCGTGGACGGGTAGCTATGGGCTATCCACCGGCCGGTAGGGACACCTGCTCACCCCTCTCAGGCGGAAGAAGGTCTAGCAGGGAGTAGCAAGACGCCTCTCCTACAGAGGGTCGGCATGGCCCCAGCACTGACCCGCCCAATTCTGAAGAAGAGGGCCGTCCAGCGACTAAGGAAGGGGCGTCGACGTCGGGAGAAGACGACCGGAGGTGAATCGCCCGAGCACGGAAGCCGCCCAGCGCTCAGCCGCCATTACCATCGTCGATCCCGTCGAGGTCGAATCAAGGATGTCATTGCACTAGCCTAGCTAGCAAATGACTCAGGGGAAGGGGGAAACATGAGACTGAAAGAAGGGATCGAGCGAGCCCCTTTTCTTCACCTGGACGGAGCCGCAACAAGGGGGCAGATCTAGGGCTCGGCTCTCTCCACCCATCACTCATAGACGGGATGGAGTCGACACATCGAGTCGCCGAACGCACTGGATCTTAGCTCCACAGCGGCGCACGCGTCTCCACCTCTGCCCAGTCAAGAGACGATCTACTCTGCTGAAGGGAGATCGTCAAAAAGGCGCCATCTCCATCGTCACCTGAATTAAATTTTATAAACAAATTTTCAATATTTCCATTTATCTATAAGCAATTGAAAATGGTTTCTCATATATGGCATAATTAGCCAAATATCCAAAATTTAATCAACATAATAATGCATTCAAACTTGTAAATCAAATTCATCATATTTCAACATATATCCATTCTAATGATCTAAATTCATGTATTTCACTAAGATTGGGATTTTCATACTATAATCTTGTTATATTACCATCTAGCTCCTAATCTTGCATATTATTCATATTCAAAGGAGAAATACCAACAAGTTATTGATTCAACTAAAATCTAAGATTAGGGTCTGTCAAAACCTAGGAATTATAATAAAGGTGAGAACTAGGTTGTAACAATCTCTACTTCTAATGGAAAATTTTCTTTAAATATCCAGATGAAATGATTGTTCTTAAACTTCTTCAACTATAACTCCTAAGTTACTTCATCTACTCTGTGTTTCCACCACAAGACTTCCACTAAGGCTCTAATTGGTTTGTCGTAACTAGTCCATAAAACTTATGAACTGGTATTCCTTAAGCAGTTTTTCATGATTGGTTTAAAGTAAGTGTTGAAACTTGAGTTCCGTGACTTTCGACGAGTTATAGACTTACATACAAAACACATTTCTTGAGTTCCCTCTTAAAAAGAGCGGAAAATGAGTTCCGGGACAACTAACAATATTTCTTATACAATTATATTCTTCATTCATCATAAATGACACATGTAAAATATTTATGACTAGAAATATTAGCAGTGTACATATAGTTTATTGCTAAAACTATACCATAATATGAAAAAATATTATACACTATAATTACACTGTGTAAAGTATTACACTATAACCACCATTATCGGTGTGATTTATAAAATAAAAAATACAAAGATCATGAAAAAGAAACAACTGCACCATGTGAAAATAATGTAATTTACCTAACATGTTTTTATTCTTCATGTTCAAACAATATGATGTGAAAATGATTATTAACTATAACCATGCACAAATAATATAGTAAAAATTCCCTACAAAAATAATGTAAAAATTAATATCCTATGTTGTGTTAAACAATGATGAACCAAAACTTATATTTACAAGAACATGAAATGTGGATATTATTACAATACTTTGTATTGACAAAGTGAAATCAAAATATTGTGATGTGATTTTAATTATATTATATTTTTATTAAGATTATAATTGTACCATAATAATATATTTTTAACGGAACAACATTTGCACGATAACCATTTGTTGAGATTATTTTGGTTAAAGAATATTATTTTTTTTTACGGACATGATTCTTTTTTATGTCATTGTCATCCTTATTTATTTACATGACATAGTAAAAATTTATTAATTTTCTTTATGATTTTCATATTTACACTTACAACAAAAAAATCTCATAGAAGTGAATGGAACTTCAGTTTCAAAAACAATTCCCAGAAAATGAGTTCCACATAACTCATGACTTACACCAAACCTATAGGAGCCTAAAGGGGCATACTTTTCCTTGAGCTTTGAAATTTTGTTATCTAGAATCTAAGGCCGTCAACATAAGAAACGTCTTCTCTTATATGAAACAATTCTGGATCAATTACTTTATTTATACCAATATATCACTTATTCATCATATTATGACAAGATACGTATAACAAATAGAAAGGACAGGCCGTGCAATACATCTATATCATGATCGTTGAGAAAAATATGCTCGCTTTTTGCTTTCTAAACCTAAACATGGCTCATTTAGATCTATTGGCACCTCACAACATTTTGTGAATACGCATCCTAAATGTTCACACAATGCTTGTATGTAGGAGTGATGTCATTTATGAGAAATCATGTAGTTCAGGACAAGTGGAATCTCAGTCAGTGAGATTTCTTGTCAACCATATTTTTTAAAAATTATTGCATTCTCATTTTGTCATTCATTAACATGTGAAGTTTCTTGAGAACCGTACTCATTACAGTCTCAGGTCAAACTAAGACATAGCAACGGAGAAATTCGTTATTAATCTTTACCTTGCATTGGGGACGTTAGTTGACATTTTGAAGGCATGCATCATCGTCATCCACTCCTCGGCATTTATTTGTGGTTTTCGCTTAAAATTCTCAGACAATGGTTATATATGTCAAATATGACAGATATCATATATAAAGCACATTTTGCCGATAAGTAATTAAAACAGCCTTCTTTTGCTTAAAATGATAACTCTTATACGTCAGAACTGTGCTAACTAACTAAAAGAGTAGTATTTCAGGTGTAACTAAAAGAGTAATATTTCAAGTGTAGAAGGGTGCGAGAAGCAAACGCAAAAACAGAAACACTAGAAAATGGATGCAGCACAAGATCTCACAGTTATCTCAGATCCGGAATAGCAGCACAGAGAAACATCGCGTCAAGTGCAAACCCGCGCGCCGTCACCCATTATTAACCAACAGACACCATTTTTCTCTCTCTCTCTCTCTTATTGTTGCAAAGATCCGACCACTGCTGCCAAATATGAACGGATGATCTGGCCACATCTCATGTACAGAAGCAGGACGAACGACATAGGTTCGGGATGTAGAAGTTTTGCAAGATTACAAAAAATGAAGGAGGCCCCCTTAATACATAAATCTCAGGTGTCAATTCTTGACAAGAAAATAGTTTTACCACCTCCCTGAAATGCCCCAAAATTTACTCCGGTTATTCGTCAGAAAGCACCTCGTGGACAGTCAAGATGGCATTCAGCACTTCCTAAATACCCCCTCCTCCTAAGATCTTTTTACAATATTTACAATGTGGTTGAGGAAGGCCTAATTTGCGCGTTTCAGAAGTATTCAGACTTTGTGACCTGGAATCGCAATAGATTCTTCTGGATCTGTCGCATGCAGGTAAGACCTGTTAAAATTTGAAAAAAAAAAAAAATTAGACAACTTACAATGCCCACTTGCTTGTACACCCGGGGAAGAAGTGTGGCCCTCAATAACATGTATCTATGAAAATATTTTTTTCACTATCTCCACTATATCTTTCTAGAAGAGAGAAATACAATGTATTAAATTATTTTGCTCATAATATTTATTTTTCGAAGTAAATAACATTAGATTCTTTTAAAAAAATATTTTTCAACGATAGTACTAACATACTTTAGAGGAAGAATAATACAACAGAAGTATAAAAAAGTAAAGAGAAAAGTATAAAAGTCTTTGATTTCCTAATGAATCTTTTGCCAATGGAAAAGTATTAGATTCTTTTAAAAAAATAATGTTGACATATTCTGGAAAAAAAATAAGAAAAGTATAAAAAATAGAGGAAAGTATAAAAAAGAGAAGATAGCATAAAATAAAGATGAGGGGAGTAGACAAGAGAGAGAGAGAGGAGAGAAGTAAAAAAAGGGACAAGAAAAGTATAAAAAAGAGAAGTAAAATATTGTACCCATAAAACAGGAATAATGTACCTTAGAACAAAGGTATTGTATCTCAAAACACAAATATTGTGCCCAAAATACGGATATTATACCCTAAAATACGGATATTATACATCGAAACGGAAGTAATGTACTCAAAACGGAAGGAGTGCATCCCAAAGTGGGAGTAATGTACCCTCAAATATAGGTATTGTACCCCCTAATAAACAGGTAATGTACCCTAAACACAGGATTTGTACCCTCAAAACAATGGTATCGTAATCCTCTTATTTCCGTACTCGATTGTAGTACCAATTTTTTTAGAGTACAGTACCCATGTTCAGAGTACAGTACCCATATTTTGATGTACATTATTAATATTTACTTCCCTCTTATACTTCCTTTGTCTTTGTTTTTAGTTCTGTCCTCTTTGTTATCTATTACCCTCATCTTTATTTTATATTTTACTCTTTTATTTTACTCTTTTCTTTATACTTCCCTCCTCTCTTTTTTATATTCCTATTATATTATTTTTTTTCTTCAAAGTATAACAACGTTAGTCTAGTTGGAAAGTCTAGTTGGAAAGTACTTATAGTATTTTGATTTTTAAAAAAATCATTGCGGATTGAAAGTTATGAGTAGAACAATTTTTTCTCTTTTTTTCTGTCTCGCTCATTATTTTTCTCTCTTTATTTACCTATTTTATTATTTACTTTCTTCTCTCTCTGCCTTCTTTTTTTATTTTCTCATGTTTATATTATTATTTCCCCATTTATGTCTGTTTTTTACTCTCTCTCTTCCCATAACTACTCTTATTGGATAGTGGATGTACGAAGCGAACTGCTTTTTCTGCGCCGGCAACAATACTACCGCCTCTCAACGAATGGGTGTGCGATTGCGGTGTGGGAAAATGTGGGTACGGTAGCTTTTAAAATGTCCGCAACTACGCAGAACCTTATCCCACGACACTTCTGCATGCCAAAAAATAAAATAAAAATCACTGCTTCACGACACTCCGTTATGATGTACTTGAGAATTGTTTTTCGTTGCGAAAGTGTGAATCTGGGACAATACTATATACGTAACGTCCGCAAGGTGAAACACGACACACTACAAGATCCCTCTCACTACATCCAAAATTTTAGACACAAGGAGTCTCCATCTGTATATGATCTTTCACAACTCGCACGAGCAGCTCGTCTGCGCAGATACAATTAACCAAGGCAGCCCGATCGATATTAAAGGATGATCTCTTTAAAGTGCAGGATACAACTAAGAATCCCATGCTTGCCTCCAACTCAGATTCATAACTTGGACTTGCTCTCTATGGTCTACAGGTCCCTTATGTATCTTTGACTGTTGTCTCATCTACATGAACTGTGGGGGTTATATGCTGCTGCAATAGACTCGTTTGTTCTACTACTACGGCAACTGCCATTATACGGTGCCTCCCCCTTTCACAACACTTGCTTACTTTTAAATTTGCATTGTCTAGTTAGCGTTTTGTGCCGCTTCATGCAAGTTGAGGCCAAAGGAGGCTCTTTCGCCAAGAAAGGATATTAGAAAGACCAAACCACCTTTGGAGTTTAATAAGAAAAATCAACTAACCGGAAAAAGGTGTGCCAGTTAAGCCATCTAGCTACCATAATGCCAAGCGCCTCCTTCACATTTTGAAAAGATTGCCCAAAGCGTAAATTACAAGCTAGGTTCAGCCATCAGTTAATGAAGCAATTTCCCATGCAAAACTGTACGTGAGGACCATCGGTCTTACAAAAAGCAAAGTGCTGATAATATTGAAGAATAAATCAGAATCCAAGGTTCAATACTGAACTACAGTCGGTATCTTAGATATAGCTCTAAGAAGTCTGCACTGACTATCTGCAGGTTGGTTTCGGTGTCAGCATGTCCCCGATGACAGTATCGAGCTCTAAATTACCAATCAAGAAACAATTACCGACCAAGGTTCGCACAGAAGGGACATGACAGTCAGAGTTAGACGCAGAAACCAACAAAGTAACCAATGCCATCATCAGTCCGCATCAGGCACAAAAGTTTTCGACACCGAAATAAACATTTCCTAGGAATTGAATCTACCGCTGCGATGCGCACAGCTGGAGGTATAAAAGTACACAGCATAACCCTGCCACCTAAACATTACTGCTCAAAAGCAAAAGCCCAAACAGCTGCCTTCGAATGAAAGCTTGGACAATCCCCTGTAGAGAAAAGACTTTTTTTAAGACTTAAAATCTAGGGAGTTTAATGATCATGATTACCGAACTAGATAAACTTTGTTTGTCAAAACAGGAAATTCCTACCATCAAAAAGATGTCAAGAAATCTGTGAAACAATTACATGCATACTAAGCGCCCCTCAAAAATAAAGGGGACAACTACCAGCTTAAGCAGGCCAAATCAAAAGGGGAGAAAAGATGCAGTTTGAAATCCTACAATTTATTTTGTTGCAGCAAGCAGACTATGGATTCATTGCAGAAAACTCGCACAGCTTCCTCACAAAGGTGATGAAAGCCCTGCAGAGAGAAATTGTAATTTGTGAAGGCGTACTATTATTTCAATTAAAAAAACAGAAATAGTAATCAAATTAGCTTATCGTGTTGCTTCAAAGAGTGAATTTATAACAGATCAGAAGCAAAAGTACAAAAGTAGAAACGAAATATCCGATGCTAAGAGTACTTAAATGTGCAAGCAAACTTTCTAAGCTAAAATGGGGGTCTATATTTGTTACAAACAGCCAATAAGAAATGCATACCACAGCGAAGATGAGGCTGCCTACAGATCACTCAACATATCAAACCAAACTGCCCGTTCTTGCTTCGAAATACTCCAACCTCAGTTGCTCCACAAAATTATATGTAAATTTGTGTTTTATTTGCGTAGTATCCTTAATCTCAGCTTATCAAAGAACCACTTCTATATAAGCATCTGCAGTTTTGACATACCACTGCCTCATATATACATCACATTGCACAAATAATTTACAAAACAACCATTGAAGCATATGTCACTTATTACCAGTAATATTATTGTCCAGACAGGTAGAATGGTGTTATGCCTGACATGAACACACTAGTATTATATGCTATAAGAGTATAAACTACCTCATCACTTTAAGCACTGTGGAAAATAGTTCATTAGTATTGTATGCTATAAGAGTATAACCTCATTTAATCACTTTAAGCGCTGTGGAAAATAAATATTTTGTGGGCTTGGTAGAAAGGCTCACGCCTTTCGGTTTTGTATTCTCTGAGGAGGCACTTCACAATTTTCATTTCCTCGTAAACACTTTATCCTATATTGTACAAGGTCCCTATCTATACTTAAGATAGTGGATCGATTCCCTCTTGTATTGGATGCACACCTTGGTTTTTGTCAACCCACAACAAAACACCGGCTTCCTCAGTGATATTCTCCATATATCAAACTCACCATGGTATCCTAGCTACATCGTCAATCTTATTCTACCTCACAAAATTACATACATGCAGTAGTTTCATGGGGAATGTTTGGATCCGCCTGCAGCCAGCAACAAACAACAAGTTAGCTGGTCGGGTGATGATCCACTTTGTGCGCCCAAAAATGCCCCTCTATGATTTGTTTCTCATATCAAACTCAACATATATCCTAGCCACATTGCCAGTTTTGTCAGCCCGGCAAACTACATATATGTAGTAGTCCAACAGGGTATGTTTGGATCCACCACATCCAACAACATAATTGGCGAGATCTGCCGACAAGGAGTGGCTCAAGTGGTCAGGCACGGTGTCCCCTAATAAAAGAATCAGGGTTCGAATCCCAGCTGTCGCCTTGATTTACCACCCTCCCGGGCGTTCGGCCTCCGCCATGGGCGTGGGAGAGGGGGAGAGAATGCCTCTCTTGATCCCATAATTGGCGAGATCCGACGGGTTCACATCCCCCAAAAAAGAACCGCCTAGAAGCCTGAGGATTTTTAGTACCCCCGAACCAGCAGACATGTAGCAGGTCAGCCTGATGATCACTTGATGCACCCCCTCAACCAACCACCACTTAACACCAATCCTAAAGGGTGACAACTGAAAGGCTGGGTAACATTAATCTTTTTTATTTTCAAACAGAAAGTTAGCATAATTTGAACGTAATAATGTTTTGCCTAAACAATTTTGTCTGTGAACTAAATAAATGTACTAGTTCTGGGTTTTTGTAACATCCTTGATTCCAGACCCAAGACCAGAACTTGTGCATAAGTTATGACAAGCAAGAAAGAAAATACAAGAAGCTGCAGGGCCTATTTGTTTAGGTGCAGTCAGATAAACTGTGGAATTTGTAATGTATATTTAAACAGAAAAATAACCTATTTGCAGCCATACTAACACTCTACCAAAATAACCTTTAGAAAATAGTTCCCAAATTGAACAATGAGCTGTTCATTTGTACTTGATACAATTGGATAAATTAAACATAAGAGCAAACAAGAAAATTTCACACTGTACATGCATGATCTCAAGCCACACTCAGAAAAGATTTGATTTGTATCTCGTATAAAACTCACTATGGTATCCTAGCCGCATTGCCAAATCTTATTCTTCCCCGCAAATTACATATATGCAGTAGCCTCATAGTGCACATTTGGGTCCACCAACACCCAACAACATAACACAAAGAAGGTAAGCCTGATGATCACTTTCTGCACCTCCTACCTATGTCACGCCTAAAGGATGACAAATGACGGGCTGTGTAAGGTTAAAGTGTTCTGTTTTCTAACAGAAATAAGTTTTGCACAGTTCGCACTTAACATGTATGTATCTGATCAATCTCGCCTGTAAATTTAATGTAATAGTTCTGGGTTTTGAAAGCTCATTGATTCCAAACCCAAGACCAGAACCTGAATAAAAGCCAGAAGAACTGAAGTAAGAAAGAAATTTCAACAAGCTTTAGAACTGCACCTACTAGTGAACAATGAATGGTTCATTAGCGAACAAGATAACTTCACACTACACATAAATTTCACATTTGAATTTTTTTATTGAGATCTAACTTACAATTCATTTTCAGAGAGTCGGAGGGAAGGGGGTTGAGATCAACATACTACTCACTAGTATAGGTTAAATATAGTCAAATGTTATCATTACTTACTATGGCTCTTGCACCTCCAGTCCACCCATTGATTATAAAAACTAAAATAAATAAAACCAGATCAGGGAGCTGGTTCCAGCAAGCTCATGTATCTGAAGCACTTGGGCTCCTCCCACTGAATAGAAGAGGATTGATTAGCTGAAGACAGTAATCCAAGGTGTTAGAAGTCAGGTAACGTGGGGAAAAAATATAAACACGTGAGAAGGACAAGATTCAAGCATATCCCACCACGGTAACTTAATTGTACATGGCAAACAGATCTCAAACAGGGACTTGTTTGTGCGGGGTGCAATCCTGAGAGGTTAGTGGCAAGTGAGGGCACAACACAATGTGGGGTCTCTTTCACCCGGAATAGAGGTAAACCCCTCTAAAACATCTTCACACACAAGCAAAATAGGCAAAGAGATTGGATATTGTTGGGATATGGTGGTGATAGAGACCCGAACAATGAACGCCAACGAGCTTGTCGCGGAGATGCGGAAGCATGACATAGAGCAATCCAAACCGAATACGTACGACGAAAATCATCAACGAATAAGCAAGTAATCACAAAGACGAGATTTACAGTGGTTCAACAAATTCCCAATGTGGGAGCCTACATCCACCAGTGGAGAAGATATAATGGATAAAGAGATTACAGAGATGATGAATACAGAAGAGAGAAGAAGAACCAAATCCCCTTTTACACCAGAAAGCCAACTGTGGAAGAAGACAGCTGCTTAGAAAGCAGCTCTTGGAGGCGTGAAACCCTAACGAAAGCCCCAGGTCCGTTCGTGGTTTTAGGTCTTCGAAAAACGACATCTCTTGATGTCTCTTCGGTGCTCTTCATGTTTGGGACGAGTTGGGGGGTCTATTTATAAGAATAGGACCCATATCCAAAGTCCCGAAGTCATTAGGTTGTTTTTATTTCAACATTTCGATTGGACTGTATACAATCCGTAACACACTGTATTTTCAGTTCAGCAACATTTACAGTTCAGCATTGGACTATATACGGTCCAGCTGGACCGTAAATGCAAATACAGTCCAGGAAGACCATATACGGTTTGAAGTAATGATTGTAAATACACTTGTAGGTGCCCAAAACGCATCCCGAAGATGCTAAGGCTTGGTGTAGACGTGTGGTTCACCAAGAAAGCTTTTCTAGAGAGATTAAAGCAATCTCTCAACAAACTACACCTTGTCTTCAACTCCAAAACGATGGAAGAGAAAAGCACTTGCAATCTTCTCCAATATCAAAAACTGATTATGAATATCACCTACTCCACATGCCCTACACGGGAAAAGCTCGGTTAGAAAGAAGACCAGCTAATTTTGAGCAAAGCTCAAACTTAGCTAACGGAACAGTCTTCGTCATCATGTCGACTAGATTCTCAGAAGTACTAGTCTTCTTTCTTTAAATCTTGCCTTCAGCTGCGACTTCTCTAATGAAGTGGTAATTGACATCAATGTGTTTCGTTCTCTCGTGGAACATTTGATCTTTGCTATGATGTATAGCACTTTGACTGTCACAATGAACAATGACTTGTTCTTGAACCATGCCCAATTGATTCAATAAACCCTTGAGCCATTGAGCCTCCTTCACGACTTTCATAGCCGCCATGTACTCTGCTTTAGTAGCAAATAAAGCAATCGTACTTTGTAGAGTGGCTTTCCAACTAACAATTGTAGATCCCACTTTGAACATGTAACTTGTGAGAAATCTCCTCTTGTCGAGGTCGTCTTATAATCTGAGTCCACATACCTTGCCGTGATGACTTGAGCTCCACAAAAGACTAAACAAGTATTTGAAGTGCCTTTCAAATACCTCAGAATTCACTTAACTGCTTACCAATGTGCCTTGCCAAGATGAGCCATGTAACGACTAACCACACTGATTACATAAGCGATGTCTAGCCTAGTGCAAACCATAGCATACATGATGCTACCAATGGCACTAAAATAAGGTACATGTGCCATCTCTTTCTCTTCTTCATCGGACTGTGCAGACTGCAAAGCTGATAACCTGAAGTGAGCAACCAATGGAGTTGAAACAGGCTTCACATCTAACATGAGGAACCTGTGAAGAACCTTCTTTGTGTACTTCTCCTGTGTCACGATAAACCTTCTATCTTTCCGGTCCCTTTGAATCTCCATGTCAATAATCTTCTTAGCTTCACCTAGATCTTTCATATCAAATTCTCCACCTAGAAGAGATTTCACCTTGGCAAAATCTCATATGCATGTTTAGAAGTGATCAGCATGTCATCAACATATAGGAGTAAGTACACAAAGCAATTGTAATCCAGGCCATTGTAGTATACACAAGCGTCACAACTACTCCTGGAAAATCCATTGTGTCATTAAAGAGCCAAATATCTTGAATCATTGTCTAGGAGATTGCTTCAGCCCATTGAGTGACCTCTTGAGCAAGCACACATTGTTCTCTTTGTCTTCAATACCCTCTGGTTGTTGCATGTAGATCTTTTCTTCTAGTTCACCATGCAGAAAAGTTGTATTTACATCTAACGGCTACAACTCTAGGTCTTCAATGCTACCAAAGAAAGATGCACCCGAATGGAACTATGCTTGACGATGGGTGAGAAGACTTAATTATAAACAATGCCTTCAATTTGACTACAGCCTTTTGCAACAAGGTGTGCCTTGAATCTGTCGCCTTCTTTCTTCTTATTGACCCACTTGCACCTTACTACTTTCTTGCCTCTGGGAGGTACCACCAGCTCCCACGTTTAATTCTTATGAAGAGATTTCATCTCTTCCTTCATTGCAACAAATCTGCTGCGGAGAACAAGACCTGAGACTACATCACAGAAATTGGTGGGCTCATCACCAATATCCACATGAACGGCGTTTGAAAGGGAATAGACTACCATGGAGTCACCAAAGCCATAGTGTTGGAGTGGTTTGACGTTCTATTTGCCTTTGCCTTTGACTACACTGTAAGAACTCTCTGGAATCTCCTCTTTGTCTTTAGTAGGCATTAAATCATCTGGCATAGAAGAAGGATCTTGTTCATCAACATGTGAGTCGTCATCTTCTTTGGTCTCCACCTGTTGTGAGACGCCCTGTAGAGAACCTGTAGAAGAGATCGTGTCTTGCATAGTAGACACCATGGCACATTCGTTAAAAGTAACGGTGTGCTCTAGCAAGAAACACAGTAAAGAAGGATCCTTGCACCAAAGACGGTATCCTTTTACCCCAGAAGCGTAACTAGAAAATATGTATTTGATAGCTCTAGGTTCTAATTTGCCAGTATCAGAATGTCAATAAGCTGGCAGTCGAACATTCGCAAAGTCAAAAAATCAACAAGTTTACCAAACCAAGCTCCTTCAAGAGTCTTGAAATTAATAAAAAATGCAGAATGGTTCACCAAATAACAAGAGGTTGATATAGCTTCAATCCAGAAAGGTCTATCCAAGCCCACATTAAGAAGCATGCATCGAGCCTTTTCCAACAACATTTTGTTCATGCTTTCTGCTACACCACTTTGTTGGGGCATGTGATGCATTGTACATGTCTTTTGATCCAATGATCATTGTAGAATTAATAATTGAACTCCGTAGAACAGAACTCCCAAGTCGTCATCAGTCTGAAAAGCCTTTATGCTCTTGTCGGTTTGATTCTCAATAAGAGCCTTTCATTGCTTGAAAGTAGAGAAGGACTCGTCCTTGCTCTTGAGAAAATAAACCCAGACCTTCCTAGTGCAATCATCAATGAAGGTCATCATATATTTTGCACCACCTTTGGAAGGAACACGAGAAGGACCCCATAGATCAGAGTGAACATAATCTAAAGCATCCTTTGAAGAATGAATTGATGTGTCGAAGCTATTGAGTTTGGCCTTCCCCATAAAACAATGCTCGCAGAAATCTAACTTTCCAATGCTTTCGCCACACAAGAATCAAAAGCATCATCCCTTTCTCAAACATGTGTACCAAATGCATATGTCAGAGCCTTGTGGTGTCTTTAGATGAAGTTGTAACCACCATGGAGCTTGAGATAGTGGAACCTTACAAGATGTACAGTTTGTGTGAATTTCTCCATGCATTCATGAGGACCCGATCAGCTTTAAGAGCATCAATAACTCCATTTTTCACCGAAAAACTTGCAGCCCTTGTCTTCAAGTGTGCTCAATGAGATGAGATTCTTCTGCAACCCGACAACATGTCAGACATCCGTCAATGTTCTGACTTCACCATCAAACATCTTCATCTTCACCATGCCAACACCAACCGTCTTACAAGGACGATCGTCACCCATAAGGATATCTCCACCTTGATGTAACTCATAGGCATGGAAATAATACTTACGCTCGGTCATGTGGTATGTGCATGCCAAATCAAGAACCCAATCCTTCTTGTAGTCGTAGGACGGCGATGAAGCAAGAACATAGTCGTCGTGTTCAGAACCTCCATGAGTCACCTTTGCATGAGTTGCAGCATCAGTTGATTTCACATGCTTTTGCTTGTTTTACAACTTGTAGCATTAATCCTAAGTATGACATGTCTTCTTGCATTAGTTGCACCTCTTTAATTGACGTAACTTTGACTTGTTCTTCTTTTTGTTTGAACTTTCAGGGTTTTTGTATCGTGGACGCTCCCTCCCTCTAGCGGCCAATGCTTCACATGCTACTTTTGATAAAGTAAGATCCTTCTCTAATTTCTCTTGAGATGCAAAACCGTTTTAACTTCATGGAGTGAGATAGTCTTTGACTCACAGAATATCATCATATCCTAGAGATTTTTGTAGGACGGTGGAAAGGTACAAAGCAATAAAATTGCTTTATCCTTGTCCTCTATCTTCACATCGATTTGCTCGAGGTCACGGATGATTTCATTAACTCATCGAGAAGAGCCATCAAGGAACGACCTTCCATGCGAAGCATGAAAAGGCCCTTCTTTAGCGCAAGCTCGTTGGTGATGGACTTCTTTATGTAGAGTGCTTCAAGTTCATCCCAAAGATCTTTGATGGTCTTCAGATGGGACGACCTCAAGGAGGATTTCGTTCTCCAAACAGAGAGAGATGCATGTACGAGCCTTTTGATCAATCTCCTCCCACTGATCATCCATCACGGATTCCGATTTCTCTTTCTCGAGAAGAGCTTTGTGGACTCCTTGCATGAGGCAAGATTCACACTTGACTTGCTAGAGAGAAGCTCTTCAAGCGATCGAACTTCTCGATGTTGTAATTCGATGTCACGGTAGAGATTCGGAGGTAGAAATCGCTATGATACCACTTGTTGGGGTATGGTTGTGATGGGAGACCACAACAATAAGGCCCAACGAGCTTGTTGCGGAGATGTGGAAGCGTGAGATCGAGCAATCCAAACCGAATAAGTACGACGAAGATTAATAACGAACAAGCAAGCAACCACAAAGACAAGATTTATAGTGGTTCGGCAAATTCCCAATGTGGGAGCCTACATCCACTGGCGGAGATGATATTATTGATAGAGAGATTGCAGAGATGATCAATACATAAGAGAGAAGAAGAACCCAATCCCCTTTTACACCTGAAAGCCAACCATGGAAGAAGACAGTTGCTTGGAAAGGAGCTCTTGGAGGCATGAAATCCTAAGAAAAGCCCTAGGTCCGTATGTGGCTTTAGGTCTTCGAAAAACAACGTCTCTTGATGTCTCTTCGTTGCTCTTCATGTTTGGGACGAGTTGGGGGTCTATTTATAAGAATAGGACCCATATCCAATGTCCCAAAGTCATTAGATTTTTTTTTCGACCGCGTTTACGGTCTGACAAGATTGTATACACAGTCTGTTGTATTCTCATTTCAGCAACATTTACAGTCCGGTGTTGGATTGTATACGGTCCAGCTGGACTGTAAATGCAAATACAGTCCGAGCAAACCATATATGCTCAGAAGTAATTACTGTAAATACACTTGTAGGTGCTCAAAACCCATCCCGAAGATTCCGAGGCTTGGTGTAGACGTCCAGTTCATCAAGGAAGTTTTTCTATAGAGTTTGAAATACTCTCTCAACAAATATTGTGGTTCCATATATGTGGTTTTTCGAGGCGACAGCATTAGATTATTAGTTGAGAGTCTTGAGTTGAGACTATAAGTTGTCCAAGGTTTGTATAACAATGGTGGCGAGGGTTAGCATGGTGAGCTTTACACCATTGACCAGGCCAACTATTGGAATGGACTAGGGAGCTGGTGAATAAGGAGATAAGCAGGTTACTTTTACTCAGCAAAAACCATGAATAACGGGGTCGAAGTAATCAAACTTGTTGCATTTTGGACATCCTTTCCATGCAACTAAATCTAGCCTTCAGGACTACTGAATTCGCAGAAACGGTTTTGTTCCTGCTACTCTTAAATCCCCTGAATTCCCTAACATTTGTTCATAAGTTTTTGTTTCTTGACCAATTTTTGTAGACAGCAATCAGCCTCAACAAACAGCACGCACCAAGGAACATCGTTATTTTTTTGTCATAGCTCATCTATAACCAAACCATATAGACAATAACCCAAATTTGATTTTCGATTTATCCTGTATGCTATCATAAACCTTGGTGTCCTAGAGTGTAGACACTGCTAATTAAAATTATTGTGCATGTCTTTGACTATATGAATATAGGATCGGGGCGCTTTTTTTCTCTAAACTTTCAACAAGACATCCCTTGTACTTGATCATAAGCCTTTTCTAAGTAAAAGAAACCATAGGAAGATCCTTTATATTTTCTATTTACTTCTTCCTATGCTTCCTTAACAGAAAAAAATAGCCTCCACAGTTCATTTCCGGAGCACGACACCACATTGATTTTCCAATGTGACATCAATGTCAATTGGTACTACATAATCCTATCCATAGCTTCCAGGTGTGAATCATGAGCTTGGTATTTTGCAGTGACACACAATATCATGCCTAATATAACAGAACAAAATTCAATGGCAAAGAATAAATATATAGGGTTTATGAAACTCCAAATGTGGTTGATTTGTTGGAGGACTATTGTGGCCTTTGATTGTGTTGTTTACATGCTATATACCCGTAATTATCATGTTCATTGTTTTTTGTTTTCAAGCGCTTTGAGTTTGATTCATAAAGAATGTGGTTTAGCCCCAAAAACCTTGAAATTAGCAAAATTCATCAAACTTAGTGCAATTTTTATCAAAATTCCGGTAGATGCAATCTTGGTAGCAGTTTCAACCGAAATCGATACAATCGCATGTTTAGGTAGCAGATGCCACCAAAATCAAAATTTTAGTCGAAATGTCTCCATTTCAACAAAACCGCATTCCTTGTTATAAACTATCATTTAGAGATATTTCATATTTGATGCATCATTGTTCAATATACTTCTTGTGTTGTGTTGTTTTGTAAATTGAGTTGTGAGCTCGTGATTGATGTATCTATGAAATTTAGATTACAACAAGTAGTGTGTTGTAATTTTATTATTTTCAATCCAAATGTATAATTTATACATTCACACACATACACACATGTATACTTATGTCCAATCTATACATATATATGGGTGTTTCATAAATATATATAGGAGCAACTCGGTACATTTTGAGACTTACGCCTTCCCCTAAGACGAGAATGATTCGGACCACCTCATGCCCTTTCAAACATTGCACGGGCCCCATCAAGAAATATCATAAAGAGAACGACCTTCCATATTTTCCACCCATTAAACTCAATGCTTCAAAACTGAACCTTTCATAGTTTTAACTTCTTAAGGTTAAAACCAAGTCCTCAACTCATGCCTTACTAGAGACTTCACAACCCCCTATTATTCCAAGTAGCTTGCATTATATCTCAATGCAATGCACTTTTAGCTGCATTAATGAAATAGCATTCTCAAAGACAACTCGATCAATCAATCTACTAATAAGCATGCTTGGTTTTATTGCTCCTCCCACCTAGTACCATTCACACTAGGTTGCACATCATTTTCTTTACCTAAAGAGGCTACAAAAGTATCCATGAGCCCTCTTACCTATAAACCACACCTCTCTTGCATCAAAAGAATGGGAATTGCTTGACGTATGGATCAAGGATCAGGTGTTAAGGTTATTAATATGTTCACTTAATTGTTGGTGTTATTTTTTATTCGTTGTTGTATTATTTCTTTTCCTTTAGTCATGTATTGCAGAGATATCTCTTTTAATGTCTCTCCATCCTATAAAAGGAGAGGCATATTTTGTGTTTTGACTCATTCCAATATAGCCTATTACTTTACATGGTATAAGAGCGATACAATACTCCACGAAACCCTAGTCGGCCTTAACCCTCCATCTAAAACCAAGTTGCCACCAACCCGATTAACCCTAGCCTCCCACACACCCTCTTGTTGTTGCCCCTCTTCTTCCTCTCTGTTATCGTTGGTCCTACCCCTCACCCACCCCCATCTCTTTGCCGCCACCCCTATATAAGGAGAGGCATATTCTGTGTTGACTCATTCCAATATAGCCTATTACTTTACACGGTATCAGAGCCATACAATACTCCATGAAACCCTAGTCAGCCTTAACCCGCCATCTAAAACCAAGTTGCCACCAACCCGATTAACCCTAACCTCCCCCGACACCCTCTTGTTGTTGCCCCTCTTCTTCCTCTTTGTTGTCGTTGGTCCGAACCCCTCACCCACCCCCATCTCTTTGCCACCACCCCTACCTCCCCTCCATGCTACTCGTAGCCACCGCCCCCCCTTCTTGTTGTCCCCCCTCCCCGCTGCATCGTTGCCCCTTCGCCACCATGTTTCTCGTCACCGCCATGTAGTCCCTCTACCACCATGTTTCCCCTACCGCCGCCAATCCCCCCTTCTATAAAGCCTTGCTGCTCTTCACTGGAGATTTGTTATCACCATGTAATCTCTATCTGTCTGGGAGAAACTATGCCACATGGCACAAATCCCTTGAGATCGATGCTTATTCCCAAGATAAGACTTCTCATCCGATCGATGTTGCTCCCATTGTATAGATTGCTAAGGTTGATGCCATATTCAAAAGCGTGTACGCCACCTGGAAGAAGGATACCTCTTTGGTTAAAGTTGGATTCTTAATGGTGTTGAACCACGTATCAATTGCTCACTCATACATCTGGACTCTACAAAAGACATATGAGACCAAGCTAGCTACTGTCTACACCCACAAAGAGAATCCTAAGGCTTGAGATTTATCAAAACTTAACAAAACTCAAGTTGTCCCTTAGGGTTGAGTTAGAATATCATTATGCACCCTACAAATCTCTCTGTGGGGTTCTTGAGGAGCATCACACAATACTACTGACATTAGTAACTTACGAAAGCAACACTAAGAACTTTTAACTTGTCCAACTCCTTTGTAGTCTTCTTGACTTGTTCTCTCGTTTGGTTGATCAAATCATGGGGGTTGATCCACTTCCGACTGTTAACGAGGTTATCAAGTGTCTACAATGTCTTACCACGACCTCCTCGCCTACTGTAACCACTTCTGACTCTATTCTTCTTGCTGGAGGTGGCCATCGTCATGGTTCTTCTCAAGGATGTGGCCGCTCTACACGAGGTATTGGACGTGGCCATAGTTAGTTCACTAGACCTCGCTACTACTCTTATTGCAAGCGCACCAACCATGTAAAAGACAAATGCTAGCTCAAACATGGGAAACTGACTTGGGTAAATCAAGTCTTTGAGACTACAGACTATCTACTAATGAAACCTCTACTATGACTCTTGAGGGTCATGTTTTGTTGTCTAAGGCTGCTCTGGATAGGCTTATAAGTGTTATGGCTGTCAATATTGCTCTTGTAACAGAGTCTGCTTTTATCTCTACTCCAACACCATGTGGTAATAAAAGTAAATGGATTATTGATTATGGTGCTACATTGCACATTACTAGCAATGATGGATTGTTACCAAACATTGCCAAGTAGCAATCCTTTCCCCCAGTCCTCTTAGCACATGGATCCCAATCTCCAGTTAATGACACGGGGACAGCTACACCTACTTCCAATTTATCTTATCCTCTGTTTCATATGCTCCTAGGTTTCATATGATTTTACTATTTGTAAGCAAGTTTGTACACAATATGTTATGGGATTACATTCATGTCTTTTCATTGTGTACTACAATATTTGCGCACAAGGATGACGATTGGTGGGGGCATGAAGGACATGATGGCCTGTAATATCTCAATATGCTACCTCACTGCTAGAATGTGGGCCTATCGTTTTTGGTATCGCCTCTCCAATGCCATCTACGCATGACATCCTTCTGCTAGCAAGAGGCGTGATGTGCTTACCGGTTTTGTTCTTTCTTTTGATTTACAGTCATGTCAATCAAGTAAACAAACCCATTCATCCTTTCTTGTTAAGCTTCTATCAGAACCTTTAGATATTGTAAACACTGATAAGTGGGCTCTCTACAAAATTTCAAATCGTGGTTTTCAATGCTTTATTAGCTTCATTGATGATTTCTGCTAGATGGAAAATAAATGTTGTTTTGTCTAATTGTGAAATGTTTCTTTGCTGAAATGAAAACCCAATTCTCCAACACCATAAAAGTTGTTTGCACTGACAACGCACTTGAATACATTCAACGGGATCTAAACTGCTTTTGTCTTGATATGGTACAGTGCATCAAACATCTTGCCCTTAAGCCCCACCCAACAAAATGGTAATGTGGAACAAAAGATAGGCATTTCCTTGGTGTAGATTGCACTATTATGTGTCACACCAGTGGTCACAAGTCTTTTATGCCGATGCCTAGTTGACCAACTTGTTTTCCAAGTCAACCACATTCCTTCCGTTGTGTTGTCATAAATTCCATTACAAATTGTGTATCCTGATGCGTCTCTCCTTCCACCATGGTTTAAAATTTTGATTTCGGCGTCGTTTTTTATGTGGCTCGGGAACGGAATATATAGAAATTTTGACAAAAATTTTGACATTTGTGCCTCTATAGACACAAGATTTTGACGACCAAATAAAGGGATTATGTCACAAAATTTTACTAGGATAATTTGCATACATAAATACACTTATATATGCAATAAAATCATATATTGATGTTGCGGGGAATCCTATATGTGTGATGAAAAGAAGCCAAACTGTTTTAATGGAGAATCTAATGCTAATTTTAGTGACATAAGGAATCAATTATCTTACAGAAAAAATTAAGCACATTCTATTACAGCTTAGTAGCTTACACAATTGAATATCAATCTATTGTTATGCAAAACAAAGTATTGAATTACCGAATTGAAACCGGAGTGGTGTGGTGACTAACTTGGCCCATGATCCCCGTCCGATTTCCAAATGCAATGAAGCAGAGAGGCAACAACACATGTGGTAGACACTAGACAGTAACAAAACGGCAGGCAATAGCAATACACAAGTGGCTAGACACTAGATGGTAACAAATTGACAAGTAGTAGCAATACACAGATCACAAATTGGAGCACCAACGTAGAGGAAAGAAGAAATATACGTGAACAACAAGAGCCCAAGAGGGGTAATAGAGGGAAAAAGTTAAATATAGAAAGAAGATGGGTGTAGAAGAAGATAATGAAATGAAGTAGAGGGACACATGAAGGAGACAGAGAAAAGAAGAAGGAATAAGGGGAGGTGCACAGGAAGCATACGAAAGGGAATACATGAAGAGGAGGAAAAGGAAAAGAGAAGGTAGAAGGGAGGAATAGAGTTGGAAGTGGTAGAAGAAAGGACTAGAGGGAAGGAGTAAAACATAAGATGGAGGAGATACATACCTTGGCGACGGCGCCAACAAGTAGGGAAGCAATCGGCAGGTTTTGGTTGAGCACCGGCCATCGACAATTGCTTGATCAGCGACAAGAAGTAGCAGTTGCTTTGTCGATGGCGGCCTGAGAAGCTCCCAGCAATAGTAGCAGCCTGAGAAGCTCCCACCAGTAGCAGCGGCCTGAGAAGCTCCCACCAGTAGCAGCAGCCTGAGAAGCTCCCAGTAGCAGCGGCCTGAGAAGCTTCCTGTAGCGACGATGGTCGAAGAAGGCTATGTAGTGGTGGCTTCTCTTCGTCTTTCCTCAAGGCTAGAGGTCAGGAGGTATCACGGTAGGCGAGACAAAGTCAGGACAGAGTTGCGCTTTCCAATGGTTTTTTGGGGGGTTTTCCCCAAGGCCAACACGTGAGGTGCACACAGGGGAGTTGATTGCCGATTGCATAAAATCGGATCGATTCATCAATTCGTCAATTATTTCCTGTTTAAGCCTCAATTGCAAGCATGGAACCAACCTGTACTATCCCATCCTCGTACTCCTGATTGAACCAGCTAGTTTGGTCTGATTTTAATACACCTTGGTCTGCAGGGAGCAACCTCCTAGTTTTGTTGCTCAGGGAGAGTTCAAACTCAAATGACTATTATGGTTTGAAACAAAGCCCGAGAGCCTGGTATGATACACTCAGTCAGATTCTCATGACCTTTGGGTTCTCCAGATCACATGTTGATAATTCTATTTTTGTAAAGAAAAAAGATACGGGGAATGTCGATACGGTCCTTCATTGCTCGCGATATGGATGGCTTGTTGGAAAGTTGATCTATGTTATTGTTACTTGTGTCGATATTACTGTTGTGGTTGGGTTTGTTAGTTGATACTTAACACAAACCTAAACAAAGTTACTAGGATGTTGTATGTCATACTCTGAGATACTAGAAAGCTAGGCCTAGCAAAGGTCAATTGCATTTAAAATAGGTCACACTGATATTATTGGGTATACTGATGTGTCGATATTACTGTTGTGGTTGGGTTTGTTAGTTGATACTTACACAAACCTAAACAAAGTTACTAGGATGTTGTATGTCATATTCTGAGATACTAGAAAGCTAGGCCTAGCAAAGGTCAATTGCATTTAAAATAGGTCACACTGATATTATTGGGTATACTGATGTCGATTTTGTAGGTAGTCTTGCTAACTGCAAAACACTTCTGGCTATTTTTCTTGTGCAGTGGAAACTCATATCTTAGCGCAATAAAAAGCAGAATGTCATTGCCTGATCCGGTGTTGAGGTAGAATACAGGGCTATGGTACTTACAACCTCCGAACTTCTTCGGGTCAAATCTCCTGTTAAAGAACTTGGATTGTCTTTTACTATGCCAACACAGATGTTTTGTGACAATAAAGCTGCAATATTCATTGCCTACAATCCAAGTTTCCATGAACATACCAAATATATCGAAGTTGATTGTCACTTCACTAGGGAAGTTGTGATGAAGAAAGTCATCTCTACTCCTAATATACGCCCGAGTAATCAAATTGTAGACCTATTCACCAAAGCGCTTCCAAGGAAGAGATTTATAGAGATGATTGACAAGTTGGGCATGAGAAATATCCATGATCTAGCATGAGGGGTAGTGTTAATACCTTCATTTATTTATTGATGTGTTATTTCCTATTTACTGTTGTGTAATGTGCATAGAATTAAATGTCCGGTTTCGATGTCGTGTCTGATGGCCCAGAAACAGAAATTTTTTAAAATTTCGCACGAAATTTCGATATTTACGGCCCTAACGATTTTGACGACCAAATAAGCGAATTATATTATGAAAATTTACCCAGACGATCTAACGAAATTTTGATACTTACGGCCCTAATGATTTCGACGACCAAAGAAGCGAATTAAATTATGAAAATTTACCAGGACGGTCTAAACGCCAAGATCTACTCAAATATGCAATAATATTTCATATTGGATATGTGGGGTGGGGGGTCTCCCACATTTGTAAGTGAAGGAAGATAAACAATTTCGACAGAATTTCGATGGCAATTTCGATGACAAAATGAAGGAATTAAATTATGAAATTTTGCATACACAATGTTTAGACAAAGATACATTAGATTATATATTAAAGTTATATGTTTAGAGGTTAGGGTGGGATCCATGTCTTGATGAGTGAGTGCACAAATGATCAGAAATGGCAAGTCTGCTAGACAGTTAGACTGTTAAAAACTTCAAGTTACAGCTTAGAATGTATAACTTACAATTAAAAGTTACAAAGTTACGAACTACAAGTTGCATAAGTCTAGTGTTCGCATTTAACTAGGTTACATGGGACATTTATACATAGATCCAAGAAAGAACTTTGTTATTTTCGAAGTATTTCTCCATATCTCTATAGAAGTGTAGAAATTGATGAAGGTAATGTATAGATGGTCTAGAGATAGCAGAAACATGCTTTAGAATTAAGGAAAATAGGCTTTAGATGCAAGAGATTCAAAAACAATTGCCAAAATACCCAAGATGTAGTATTAGCAGCCTTAGGAACAAATTTCTCAAAATTTAAGTTGTGTTTCTGTACCATTTTGCGAAATTACGGCCCAAACTGGCCTTTTTGCTGCGAAAGTTCACCCTATTTTGCGAAATTTCGCACCTAGGGTCGAATTTTTGCGAAATTACGTCTCATTCCCTGCATTTTGTGTCCGATCATAGGTTTTGATGTCCGATTGAAAAAAAACAAAATTTCGAGCAAAATTTCACAATTTCGATCAAAATTTTATTCCATGGTAATGTGTTTCTCCTTTAGCACCATGTTGCTAGGATATCTCTATTCTAATGTCTCTCTGTCCTATATAAGGAGAGGCATATTGTATCCTTTAATTCATTCCAATATAGCCTATTACTTTACAAAGGTGTATGCTTCAATGCAAACTATCTCCTCCATTTCTTCTATTTGTTTAATCTCGCATATCATTTTTAGCCTCTAACAAATTTGTCATAAAAAGCAACATTCTTATGAGTTTAACACTTGATCTTCCATATTCCAGTGAAATCCAAATTGTTTGGCGAAATTTTTTCATTTCGAGGAAACCTCATTCCTTGATATTATTAAAATGTTATTCAATATTTATATGTAAAATAATGAAATTTTAAACACTTTATCATATACAGTGATGTTAATATTTCATATATATAATATCTTTACTAAAAATTTAATGTATGATTTTCAGTCTAAATCGGATATTTATCCAAATTCCAGTGTTATATATTCAGATCATATTCGGATGCTATAATATGATATTTGTCGAATAATGGATCAGATATCGGATTTAAACTTTTTTTCAAAGTCGGATACTAGATATAGCGCTATCTACTCCATATCCAATCCGTTTACATGTCTATACGTGAACGAGGTACAACTACAAAGCATTCTTCGTTCTAACATAAACAGGATGGACTGGTAAATAGTTTTACATTTTTTTCGTTGTTTTCAAATTTAGAAAATTATCCTTTAAACCACAATTTTTAAGATCCAACTACGACCAAAGCATATCTATACTACACACTATAGTTCGTCAAGTTGGTGGCTTCTTCCTCGATAAGCTTCTAACCGGCACATAACACTCACATTGTACATTTGACATGAACGAAAACGAACAACTTCAAGGTCTTCCGATCAAGCTTTAAGATAGCAACTTGCAGAGTAATTAACAATTGATCCAATAGCCATGGCTACAAATAGTCCAGTAGGCAGGAAAATAGGTAGATGCACACAGGAACAACGCTACATGTGAATATGCCAAGCATAGTAAATACGCACAATGGAAGAACAGGAACCCTAAAAGGCTAGCTAAGAAGAAAAGCATGTGCCACACCCTCGGAGCAGCTAGATTGAATGTGTTATGACACTAAGCAGCAACGGCCAATTAGCATATTGTCACCCTAGGTTTTGAAAAGCACGAAGCATGCAGATTTCCCTACTTGAAGCGGGAAGCGCGAAGCGGGTTTTGAAGCGGAATAAAGCGGACGCTTTATGAAAAAGCGGTTCGCATTAATTTTAAAAATTTAGGAAAATTGAGAAAAATTTAGTGATTTCCATACTACCAACAACAAGAAAAAATTCTCAACATTCACATATTTTGAATGAGATATCACTGCATCAAATGACTTCATACATCAAAATTGCTCCTAATTTATTACAGTAGGTAAGGGAAATTTTTATACAACCTATAGTAAGTGCAAGAATTAAAAATAGATTATTACGACGTTGCTAGTAGGTGACTAGGTGTACATTTACAATAGATAATTTAATAGCATTAGAACAACAGCCGTTTTCATATGGATCAGTTAGCGATAGCATTAGGCTATTAGTAAGGGAACAAGCAGCAAGGAAGAGGGACAATTAACTGATTAACCGTACACAGCAATCAGACAATTAACCGTAACAGGGTACTTATCAGAACAATGCAAAGTAATGTATCCTACTGGTCAAACCATGGTACTGATCAAGACAACAGAACGCATATGAGTACATATTAGATTAAGATTAGATGCATGATTTCAGACTTTCAATATTAGAAGTGGCCGCACTTCAGTAGGTGTACATTCACAATCATCAAGGTAAAACTTTTACATTGACAGCAGGTGTTTTTTATCTAGTTAGCATTGGATCATTTAGCATTAGCATGGAAGAGAAAAGAACAAATCAACAACTTCGAAGATCATATTGCATCGCAATTTAACAGCCTATAGTAGTTACTAGTTGTCAACAGTCGTGTACATATGGATCAATCAGCAACGTCATCCGCATTGGAAAGGAAGAGAGGTTGAAGGAACAAGGAGCAAGGAACAGGGAACAGGGAATAGGGAATAGATTGCACGATCAGTTTGGGACTTGGGGTTTATCGAATTGGGAAGTAGGTGGAGAACAGGGTAAGAATACTTACTTGAAACCTTTCAACTGGAGTCGATCGCTCTCCTTGGCAGGTCTCTCCTTGACTCATCTCCGCTTGGCGCGTGAAAGAGAACTCGTTCAACCTTTGAGCCTTCTGCGCCACCCCACCGCTGGCAGTGGGTAGCTAATACTCGCTGCTTCGTCTCTGCTTCACGTTTCTAGTGTGGAGAGAAACCGTAGGGAAGATGGCTTTTAGTAAGCCAGTTGACGGAAATCCTTTCCTCATCGGGAAAGTCCCCTAGGTCAGCGGCCATTTTCGGAAGGGAACGGAGGCGTCGAGGAGTAGTGAAGTCCCGTGTTCGCATGGTTTCCGAAAATACAGAGCAGCGGCTCATAAATGTTAACGCAAGGCCCAAACGAGGAAAATGACTTAAGGCTCCCGCTCCAGCCGCTGAAGCGGCTTCTAGATAAGCGGCCCAAAGCGACCGCTACAGTAAAAAAACGCAAAATTGCCGCAAAGTGCATATTTGAAGCGGAGAAGTGGGTCTGGAGCGTATGCGGCCGCTATAGCGGCTGGTGCGGCCACTTTTTAAATCGTTGCCTTACAAAAATAGTAGCAATAGGCCACCACACATAATAGAGAGGGCAGAGATAGTGGTAACTGCATCAAGGCATTTTCTGGTGGCAAATGGTAGACACACCAGAGCCATGACATAAAAAACTCAGGTGGATTGGAGTTTTCGTGATGCATATGGTTGTGCTAACCTATCAAGGAGGCAACATTAGTGGCCTTGGAAACTTGGTCAACAACAAAAAAGTGGGAAAGAGAGTGGAGCAAAAGGTGGAAGGGGCAACAATGTGTGAAGACAAGTCTCAAATTCTTCTAGGATCAATGTTTTGATATCATGTGGATAACAAAGACAAGTTTATCTATATGTTTGTCTAAAAAGATTATTATAAGACCTTCTACATACAATGGGTTGCGTATAGCATAACAAGAAAAGAAAGAATACATAGAAAATCACTGCAACATAAAAAGAAGGGGAAAAAGATGACTATATACTCTAATAGGATTGAAATATATCTTAATTGGGTATAGCAATCATTTGAATCGTGTCAATAGTATCAAGAAAGATCACATCAAACTCTCTATAAGGCAATTAAGGTTGCAACATATGCCATAATATAGATAGTTATCGAAAAAGATGGTTGAAAGTTATCATTTCTTACATTATTTGATTTATAAGAGCTTTGAGAGTCCAAGGTTAACTTCCTTTTGCAATGAAAAATCTAAAAAAGCATAGATGACAATCACTAATGTCATTATCCTTCTTGTAGTAAGAATGGTTGAGGAAGCCATAACAAAGCGGTTAGGTTATCTCATAAATACAACTATGTCCTATGAGAATAAACATCATTAAACAGTTTTCCAACAAACATTTGAAAATCGAAACTTATAGTCATCAAAGCCCTGTCATTTGTTTTAGGATTTGGGAGTTAATAGACGTGCATGTGGTAGAGTTGCTTAAATAGCAATACAGACCGGAGAGCAGCAATGAGGGGAAAATTGGGCAGTACTTTAGGAGCATAAGGCATTAAAAAATGGAATAGTAAAGAACATTAGGGGTTGGTAGATCTGAATGATATGAACATAAAGGACAAGGATGGCAACAAAAAATCAAATTTCTCATGTACACTCTACATATAAAAGTGTATAGTGACCTTTCAGCCATGGTACAAGAATTTTGCAAGTATGAACAAACAATAACTGCATGGATGCAAGATTGCAAGAGTCACTAAAACATATGTAAGGAAAGCCATAAAGGCGTGCAGGAACCAGCAAGAGTCGCCCCTCCTTGTCAAGGGGATGTGATACAAGAAACAACAATTCATTGCAACGACATGTAAGAAAAGAGTCAATCTCGGCATTCCACGCATTAACATGCATCCATAGGTCAGAAACACCAATTACTTGTCACTTCCAACTTCATTAGGATATACCTTTTAGCATAGGGAGACATTCCGTCTATGCACTTATAGAGAGATTCGAAATCAGTAGCTGGGGCAGGGAATGGGTTATCAGAGATTTGATAGAGTTGGGCCTTTTCTTCTATCTACTGATTAAGATGTATCAAAGTCACAAGGGAGATTGTAAACTAAGATGAGAACAAAAGAAGTTGGCTAGGTAGGAGCATAAACTTGACTAATAATGCTAAGTTATTAATTTTATTTCTTCTAATGATGAAAAACCCTAGAATAAGTCTCACACATGCCAATTCAAGATTCTATCGCATCTTGATTTTATTTTGTGTACAACTTAGCCCTAAGTATGCAATAATGACAAAAAAGGGTTTAAGTAGCAAATGACCCCATATTCATCCATATTATGTTGTTTTTAATGATATTTAAGTAGTTCATGTTTTAAATGATATTTAAGTGGTTCATGTTATATTAGATATTAGCTCACATTTTGGTAGTTTATATCCTTGTGAATGATCATATACGCATCAAACACCCTAAGTACCTAATATTGAGAAACACACGATTTCCTACCTCGTATGTAAGAATTGAGTCGATATTTGGGTTCCTCATGCTTTAATTAGGTAAGGGACCAAATTTCATCAATTTTGAGTAGCTCTACCTATGCCAATTTATGTTGGGAAGAAAGAGTCAATAATTGTGGGCTTTTTAACTATGTTAACTGGTCAATATAGTCAATATTTAACTTTTAGCTAAGTTGCTTCTAGCCCAGCGCATCATGCGTTGTTGATTATGTCAGGATCTTTTACGATCGTCAGATCGTGATCGTGCGAGTAGGGCTTCGCCTTCCCCTTATAGTCTTTCCACGTATGGGATCAGTTGCAGGCCACGACTCTTGGCGATCTCTCTCACCCACTACATTGGACGACTCCCGCATATCTCGCCACCATCACACGCATGAGGCTATTCCAAGTCCAACGATATACCACTCAAGCCCCAGCTCCCACCACAGCAGAGACGCCCAAATCTCAACTGTCTCCTAGATCGGGCGTGAGTTGTAGAGCGAGGAAGAGACCATCAGGATGGTGAGGGTTGAGTCAAAGAGCTTCTTCGATCTCTAAGGGAACCTCCTTTGCCGTCAATTCAGTCGAACCAAGCCAAGAAGCCATTGTGGAGTCCATCTCCTTCCTCAAAGACGGCGAGCTCAACCCGGCTTCTCTGGCCATTACAATCGAATCAGATCAACAATAAACATCTTTGTATACTTACGTATCCATTGAACATGTCATTTAGTGTCGTGATGCGCCTATATGCTCCACCCACAAACCTGACTCCATGGCATTAGAGATCCACTCTCGGCCAGCACTCATAGTGGCTTTCTTCGCACAGAGACACCCCCATCGACCTCATTAGATCATCCTGAATTCAAGACCATGTTTCATCGAACGTTTTGCTTTCGTGATCTCATTTTTTCCAGTCGACCCCCATGGACTTTGTTCTCCTTAAACTGCAGTGTTGTTTTGAGGTTTCCAAGGATTTCTATGCACTGTTGTTTACATCATTGGCTTTGTACTGCCCTGCTTCGTACTGCCCTGGCGAACTCAGTGGGTGACTTTGTCTGTGTTACCTAGTGATGTTTAGATGTTGAGACCTCCATCTGTTTCTCGAGCTTCATCGGCCATGGCGGCGAGTGTCTCCTGCATCTCCAGCCATCTTTGTACCTGAGTCAGGGGTCTCTGACTCTAGCAGACCACGAAGAAGCCAGTCGCCATGGTCTCTCGTACTGGTTTTCTACTGATCGTGAGTTCATCCTCAAGATCGCAGCAATTGCTCCATGTTTCCCTTGCTTGGTCTAGGTACGAACATGGTAGCTGGTAATTAAGCAATAATGTCCTTGTATTCACTTTGATGTGTCACAACTCCACTATGGTTATCATACTCTTTCCACCTATTCATTTTAATGGATCGCACTGGTTTGATCTCAGGCCATTTGACTACTCTGCCAAGTCATGATGCCTAGCTCAGGTGCATAATGTGAGGGTAACATTGTCTTTCTTGTGGTTTTATTTAATCAATTTCCAGGAAAGGTTTTATATCTTTTTCTCGCCTTCGTGATTGGTCGGGACTTAAGAAATTGATATATTTTTCATCGGTTGTCAGAAAAATATGTGTAAGTACTCATTGGAAAGTTCTTGAAACGAGGAACATCCCTGACCCATTATCATACCATGTTTTCCAAAATAAATCCCCTATTTCTAAGAGAAAACCTAGATGTGTCTTAATGACGTGTAATTAATTGTTGATTATGCTACATACAGGATAATTAGGATTGGATCAGGAATCTGGACATCAATAACATCCCTCCTCAAGTAAAGGTGAGTGGTCATGCGCACTGAGTATTAAATTAGGGTTCAAGGTTTATATTAATCGCTTATTCATTCATAATGCCTCAATTAAAGTATGAGTGCAGTAGTACTCATTATATGCTTCTGGAAAATCATTTTCATGCTAAGCATTTACATTTTCTATTATTTTCATGTTTATTATTTCAAATAAAGTGGCACTGTCATGCTAATGAATTAAGAAATCAGGATAAACATGTTCAATGAGTTAAGAAATTATGAAAACTTAAGATTAAGAAATCATGTCATGTTGATATAGTCCTCTCAATCATGTTTAAGTGAGCCTTAACCGGCCTTATGAGCTCTGTGGGAGCATTATGTGAGCCTTAATTGGCCTTATGTGAGCCTTAATCGGCTTTATGCGAGCCTTAACCAGCCTTATGAGCACTGTGGTGCATTCAGGAGAGTGACTATATCAACTCAAGTAAAAGTTCAATTTATTAAGAAATCATGTCAAGTTAATCAAGATCTCACATAATCATGTTAACCATGTTAAGTAATTATGTTTCAAGTTATATGGATCCCTTTTCAATTATGAATTATTTTTATGTTATAACTACTCGGTGCCACTCACACAAGTTTTTATGTTGCTTTGCATGACTGGGGACGAGATGTCCGCAGGTGAAGAACAGAAGAGGATCATAACATCAGGACAAGGACATGGGGGATCTAATAAAAGACGAGGAGTGTCTTGGTGGGGTGCCATTATCCACCTCGGTTTAGTTTCATGTTTTAAGATATAGTTGTTTATGCTTAGGTTTCTGAACAATGTCATAAGTTGTATTAAGTATCTTTTTCATGTAAACTATTGAGAATGAGAAATGAAATGTGTTCCTATCATAGTTACCTTTCAATTATTCTTTATGCATGATATTCAATGTGTGTGACACCCCCATCAATATTATGAGTTAGGAATTAACGCTCCCGCTCATGTGCATGTGTGAAAAATTTGGGGTGTTATAGCAAACTTTTTTTAAACTGAAAAACATGTTATCCCTGATCTCATGTTAGCCTGGTTGCGTGAAAGATAAGATACATGAGAAGTTGGCAATTTCATGAAAAACATGTTATTGTCATTCTTGTTGTCGGCTTATTTTGTAATGTAATTCATGTGGCCATATTTGTGTTGTATTCCACAGGTTGGGGTGTCAAAAAAACAGTTTTGAGTCAGTTCCGGGTCGGACAACAACCGGGTTGGTACATAGCTCAACCCGGAACCGAACTTTCGGCACGGTAGTATGTCCAGAACCAAACCCGGTTTCATAATGCGTAACCCGGAACTGAATTTGAATCATATACTTTTGTTGTTTACACATGATATGTAGTAATTTGTACACCATAAGAACTTGTTTTTCTAAATTTGTCGTTGAAGAAATCACTATCCAAAACCCAATTTCAATTTGGACATCGATATCCAAACCCGAAACGAATTGATAGAACTCAAAACCGAAACCGAATTTTTCCGAGTTGGAAGGGATCGGGTTCACGGGTTTGGACAAAATTTGTCAGGCCTATCCGTAGGTATGTTGTCAATATTATTGTTTCCTTGTGTAGCTCAAAATAGTCCATTACTTAGTGTGACTAGACGTGAATTTCAGAGTGCTAGGATTTCGGAGGTGCTTGATTCATGCAATTCGGGTCTCACAAAATTGGTTTGATGTGCTAAGACATGAAAGTATACCAATTACCAATCTAAGAAAATCATAAAAAATACAATGACGTTTGTTCACATCATAGATAAAATATGTTTTCCAACTGTATGCACTTACAAAAAATCAGATTTGAGTGAATCAACGGATTTTTTCTATTTCTAGATTACTTTATATTCAGGTAACAAATGCTAGACTAATAAGCAATAATAATGTTTTTACTAATTTCAGTGAGATGTTCTCCCTCTGATATTGCAAAAATATTACTAGAGTTCAACAATCAACTTTCAGCAGTGCAGTGATCTTGGAAACATCTCAAATTTGCTCAAAAGACTACTTTACACGGAGAGATAAGCTGGAAAGAGAGAAAAAGTGGGGCGGAAACAATATTTATCTGGAAGAAAATAATGAAAATCAGAGTGTGCCTGATTCATAAAAGGCATATTTATCCTACAAAGTTGAATAGCTTTTTCCCGACCTCAACACCCACAAATCATGGTTAAATATCGTCACTTCTCCCCTGTAGACTCAGAAGTCGTCTCTTAAACCTATGCACATATTAAATAGTTGTCAAAACTCTTAACCAACCACTACTGACCACAAACACCCATAACAAAAAGAGAAGATATGCATAGTTGTTCGTAGTGGTAAAAAAAAGCAGAAAGAATGGCATAATGCGGGAGGAAATCACAACTGATTACAATAGCCAATCAATTTGACCATGCAAAAATGTGTGTACAGGTCATTGTTGCATGATGTTTGTGCGGGATTGGGGAGTATTTAGGAGTTGTAGAGCAAGTACCCTGACAGAGCCAGCTCCAGCGGGAAGAATCCATGGGAATGGCGGACCTAAGTCGAGCAGAGGCAATGGCACTGTGAAGAGGCATCAAAGACTCGGTACATCCTATCGTGGCGCAAGCAACCGATCTAGTAGAAAAAAATAGAAACACATTACAGAACAGCTAAATGGAAAAACAAATATAAGTACACATATCAATGGCTTAGAGGAATTCTAGGGTTTATTTTTCACCTGGTGACGAACAGAGCAGTTCTCCGCGAGGATGATGGCTTCGGGAGGGCGCTTCCGCAACGAAAGGCGGCAGACCTCACGGCGGACAAGGCAGCGGATCGGCACACAGAGGCCATTCCTGTGTCGGGTATTTGGCAAACGAGGATCCTCGAACAACAGCCAAGAGGAACAACCGATAAAACCCTGCCAAAAACCTAGCAACTACTGTATACTTGTTTTTGTAATTTATTTTGAGTTTTTTCCCAATAACCCCCATCCTTTCCTGAAATTCCAGATTACCCCCTCCCTTTTGACAAATGCCAAGCAACCCCCTCTTCTCGTTCAAGGAGCACCGCAATACCCACTGTACCCTTTTCCTTCTGCTGGGTTCTGCTGCCATAAATGGCTGCTACGTTCAACTCTTTAATCCCTACAGTTTTAATGAAAATAAAATAAAATAGAGTGTAGTCGTAATCATGTATATATATAATAACTATATCATCGGACGCTTATACATGCCACCATTAATATATGTCAATGGATGCAATAAGTTGCATATCAGATATTGCTTGTTATTAATGTCACTAACAATATACTATGCAACTAAATAATATGAATATTTTGACCAAATGCAGCGCGATAGTGTCCGCCACAGTGTGTGTTGGGCTAGCTATATCAGATGACTTCTATTTGATCGCATTTGACCTGACCCGGTCTAAGCAGATCATGGATATGATTTTCTAGACCCGTCCTAAAATTGACTAAGATTTAATGAGTATAGAATATGTTTAGATTGATTTCGGGTTGCAAGTATAGTCCAAAACAACTAATCATCCCGAAAGTAAATAAGAAAAAGTTTTTCTTTTCCCAATGACTTTATTCAAAGTATACATAACTAATATTGCCTTTGTGTTATTAAGGAGTTTTAGTAGACAATCATTAAAAGAAATAAGGGAATCTTGTTAAATCAATATATATATATATGGCTTCCCGATATCCAAAACCAATTGAATCTCTCATTATATGCTAGCATGTTATTCAAAAATTATTAAATAAGAAATGCTAAGTACTATAAGTCCTCTTCTAACACTAAGACGAAAGCTTTAAATAATTACTTACTATGTGCAATCATTTTTCATGGTTCAACATGTCTTGTTACCCAGTATACAATTCTATTTATACTATTCTACTACAACTATATGCACAAGAATACGTCAACAACTTTAATGTGATGCTAGTAATATGTTCATTTTATAACCTATAATTCCATGTCACTTCATTTAAAGATTATTTATGTTTATATATAATTTAGATTTGATTGTATTAAAAAGTATGTTTTTCTTTTGGATTATTCAAATGTAACTCAAATTAAGAAATGTGCATGTAATATGTTGGATATTGAACACCCAAAAGGAAGGTTTATTACGACAACTAAAAGTTTTCTTTCTTGATCATGTAACACCACCCGGGTAGTCGTTAGTATAGTATAAGTCCTATACTATTTCTATAGGACAACCAATCACAGTGCATCTTCTTCGTCTCAGTGTTCTCTAAAACTAAAAAATCAAATCCCTAAAAAAATAAGGAGCAACAAATGCCTATTGTACATTATATCAAAATTCTATTAGATCCTATCATATCTCTATAGGACACGCCATATTAAAAAAATATTGTAGGTCTACGGCTGGCAAAATAAGACCTAATCTGAATGAACCAACCCAAACCTGCTATTTTTAAGTCGGGTTAGGATCTAAATTTTTTTTACTAGGCCTAAAGTTGACCCAAACCTAAAAATCTGACATAAATTTAGGGTCAGGTTCAAGTTTGGACTTTAAATCCGAATTGACTTGATTGATCCGAAATTTACAGTTATATATTCAAGTAAAATTACATATATCAAAGATTAAGACACATTATGTCCTATTAAATTACTAAGCTATCACTCATGAAGTTTATTTTTACAATTCTACAAAGTCTTGCATTGATTTGTATGATGTATTCTGCTACCTACTTTATAAACTATTGTTTAAATTTCTAAAAAAAATTACGATAAGCTTTAAATTTGTTTCTCCATCACATTGCTAGTTCGTTTACATTGAAATTTGTTGACTACACTTGATAATTATCAGTGACATGACAAATCATAATAACTTTTTCAGTTTGTTCTATAACTAAGGTCAGATTAGTGTCGGGAGTTTTAATTCAAAAATCCATTTTTTGTAAGTTTATGGTTTAGCCAACAAGTATTGATCTAAAATGACCTAAAATAGAGCCTGGTCAATCCAAACATGATTCCACCCCTAGGTAGGACTAAACCTCAACTCCTCACAAATAAAAATTGATAAAAATAAAGGTGTAAATGCTAGTTCAATATCTAATGATTCACGTTGACACGTGCATTTACGTTGTTGCTTATGTGTAGTCATCATGCAACTCTTTATATAAACTTACGAGATCATGTATGGTTTATAACTAAGTAATGTCTATATTACATTTATGTTTCATGATAAGACAATAAAAAATGGAACTCAGTCGTAACGTCATGATGACTGATAGAAGGAAAATGAGGAAGGGCAAATTAGGCAGTGCATTTTCATCGTGGATGAAAACTTCCAGAACAGGGGGTTGGTTAAGATTTCTCAAAAGAGGGGGGATATCTGGAATTTTAGGAAAACATAGGGTGCTATTGGGAATAAACTCATTTATTTTTTCTTGGTTGACATCCAATTTTCTTTAATTTGCAGTCTTACTTTCTTCTACTCTTTCGTAAGTTTCATTTATGTGTTTTTCTTTTGTCAGGTAACCCCTTCTCCAAGCACATTAGCTTTGGATTTATCTCAATAGAGTAAAATACACGACGAAATGTGATGTATGTAAGTCATAGTGATCATGAGAGATATCTCCCCTCCCCTTTCCCCACAGTCTATAGCATTAGATGTCTAAGACGATGGTGGGTCAAGAAATGCTTGTCTATATGGTTCAAGCTTAGGTCCTTTTAGTATCAAGATTAAGTCATAAGTAGCATAAGTTGTGGTCATAAGAATGGGCCATTTATTAGTTGTATGTGCCTTGACAGACAACCAAGACTTATTATACTATATTAATAAATAAATTTTATGTAATAAACAGGAGGAAGGACGCGGCGCTCTGCTAGGGTTTCCGGGCGATCAATTACGTGCATGCGAGGAGGAGGCATTGGCAGTCGTGGCGTGCGGGTCGTGGCTTCTTCAACGTTCCCCACCCGCACACGGGCGAAGGATGGGTGTACCCTCCGGAGACATTAGATAATGTGGAGCCCTCGTTGACGGGCGTCATGGAGGATCTCAGGGTCGACCAGAATATGGACGTGAGCGGATCTGTTGATGGAGCACATCCAGGGCCGACATCCTTCTGTGATGTGATCACAGGCGGTAACATTACTCCAACGATCAGACTAGCTTCACCTGATGTCTTGAAGGCAACAGATATCCACGTCGACAGAATCGGTGTCCTCCCCAACTTCACGGTTAATCATGATGCCCTACCGCTGCTTCTGGAACCTTGGAGATTTGCGGTAGCGGTTAAGGTGGTCGGCATCAATGTTGGTTTCACTGCCCTCGTCAGCCGGATTATGTCTCTCTGGAAACTAATAGAACAATTCCATTTTATTGATCTTGAGATGGGCTATTTCATCATTCAACTTGGTAACAAGGAGGACTTTGTGTGGGCCATGATCGAGGGTCCCTGGACAATTTTTGGCAATTATCTTTCTGTTCAATCTTGGTCACCCAAGTTTCATCCCATTGATCATATACCTAGAAAGCTTGTTGTATGGTTGAGGATCCCTGAACTCCCAGTTTTCCTATACCATAACCAGTTGTTGTCAAGCATCGGCGATGTTGTTGGGAAAACAATCAAGGTAGACACCACTACCCTATCTGGCCATCGTGGAAAGTTTGCATGCCTGGAGGTGGAAAGTGGACACAATGAAGCCTTTACTCCTGGTCATAAATCTCAATGGGGAACACTATAGATTGGAGTACGAGAATCTACCGATGGTACACATGAAATGTGGTAGGGTTGGACATGATGACAAGGCTTGTACGTTTGTCACCCCGTTCTCTCCCCCAAAGCCTTCTTCGTCGTCGGGCACAACCCTCCTGAACCCCGTCCAGTATACACAACAAATCCATGCAAAGAAATTAAAGAAACGGTCTCCGGCTACTAAGAAGCTTGTCCAAACACACCTGGAGTTAGCAGAGAAGGCTCCTGAGTATCCGGAGCAAGATGAACCGCCCAAGGATACCTCGTCGCCTACGGCAGATGTTCAACAGAGGATTGAGGAGGAATGGCAGACTGTCCTATCCAAAAAGAAAAAGAAGAAAGGCCATATATAGGTCCAAACAGCAGCACTCGACAGTAGGGGTGAACAAATAATAGTCCAGACCGCAAAACCGGACCGGACCGCTCAATTCGGTCCGGTCCATTTCGATTTCGGTCCGGTCTGCGGTCCGGGAATTTCAATAAATTCGGTCTTCGGTCCGGTCCGGTTCAAAACCGGTCCGGTCCGGTCCAGACCGCAGACTAACTTTTATATAAAATCCATATATATTTGAAGGTGTATTCTATAATAACTACAAATAAAGTACATATATAAGCACTACTAGTATAAATGTTTGATACTAAAGTTATATAATTGTTAGAAGTGACTAAGATTATCAACTTTGTATAATTAAATAAGTTGTAAAATATGTAAAAAAGGCTGATTGCGGTCCAAACGGTCTGGTCCGGTCCGCGGTCAAAACGGTCCGGTCCCGGTCCGGTCTGACCACCAAACGGTCCGGTCTACGGTCCAAAAATTATTGATATTCGGTCCTCGGTCCGGTCCGGTTCGGTCCGATCTGGTCCGGTTTTGGACTGATGCTCACCCCTACTCGATAGGCACATGCATTGTTTTGCCCCCTAGGCCGCCACTAAGCGAAAATAGTAACACCACCCCAACAACACGATGGTGACCCTTCTGAATGACGAGACTTGCGAGGGCAGGATAAAAGATGCACATTCTAACCCACCTTTCCAGTTTGTAGCTCAGGAGGCTACAGCGGTCGACCCTTCTCATCAGTCCTTCCACTGGGGTGATAAGGGTGGCAGCAGTGGAGTCCTACTAAGAAATAGGAAAATCATCTACCAGACTGTAAGTCCTGGTAGGGAAAGGAAAAATGGAAAGCTAGCCCAACTGGTTGGCAATCTAAGCCAAGGGTCAGAGGCGAAACGAGCCATTGACTTCAATAAGGAATCGGTGGCAGTCTCTGATGATGAGATGGTCGGCAAGGATCAGTCTGTCAGCCTATGTGTGGCCATTGCTTAAATGCATGCTCCCTATCCCTTATTTCTGTGTTTAATGATTAACGTCCTTTGCTGGAATATATAGGGTGCTTGTTTCAAGAACAAAATTCATCTTCTTAAAGACTATAAATGGCGATATAAGCTTCATATTATGGCTATTATGGAACCCCGTATTAGTGGGTCCAAGGCTGAAAGTGTCATCAAGCAATTGGGTTTTCCATCCTCACTCCGCGTTGAATCCATTGGGTTCTCTAGTGAAATATGGGTATTGTGGGATGATGCTCGTTGCTCAATTAACATCTTACTGAATCACTGCCAATTTATTCACTATTGCATTGATAATTCTTGGTATTTAACTGTCGTCTATGGCAATCCCAACCCTTGTAGATGAGAGCTTCTTTGGAACCACCTATAAGAGATCTCATCTTCTATCATGAGTGCATGGGTTGTGGTTGGTTATTTCAGCATGATGTTGGATGTGTTTGAGAAGCAAAACGGATGTTCCTTTGATCATCATTCTAGCAGGAAATTTAACTCTCTACTCCTACATACAAGTCTCACAGATATGAAGGCAGACGACCCTTTTTTTACTTTCAAGCAGCTTCAATTATTGGAGAGACTTGATAGGGTCATTGCAAATGATAATTGGATGACGATGGCTAGCAATACATCTATCGTGGTGCTTCCTCGCCTATACAGTGACCACAATCTAATTTTACTTCATGACTCCTCGAGTCACCACCGTCATTCGTGCCCTTTCTGTACCAAGGATAGTTGTTCGTTGACCCCTTCTTTCAAAGACATCCTCTTGAATGCTTGGGACTCGTCAAAAAACTTCCTGGATGCTTTGCTCACCTTCCATGATGCTGCTATGAAGTGGGACGCAAAACACGATGCCTCCAACAACAAACAAAAAAACAATGTCATGCGTCGGCTTAACAATCTCCAAGTATCTGCTACCACCCAAAGTTCTATTACTATTTATCTCACCATGGCCCGTTTGCAAGATGATTACAACAAAATTATACTACAAGAGGAGGCAGACTGGCGTCAGCGAGCAAACATTAATTGGCTTAGTTTGGGCGACAAGAATACAAAATTCTTCAACACCTATGTTAAAGCACAACGTCTTTTCAACAAAATCTCTCGCCTCAAGAATGTGGCTGGTGTTTGGGTGGACAAACCAAAACATGTGAAAGTGCTTGTTTGAGATTTCTTTCACGGACTCATGACTGCCCTGAGCCAGAGTCCTAAGACCCAGACAGCCATCACTGATTTCATTGGTAACTTTACTCATCCGGATGATAGCACTTGCCTCTCCATCAACATGACTCCTACATCTGATGAGGTCAGAAGGATCATGTTCACGATGGCCCCTAATAAATCTCCAGGACCCGATGGTGTCTACAACTCTTTTGTTCAAAATAATTGGCTTACTATAGGACTGTCTGTCACCCACACAGTCCGAGAGGCCTTCACCACTAGCATTATTGATGATCGTATTGCAGACTCGTGCATCTTTCTGATTCATAAGAAAAAGCAGCCCCAAACTTATAGTGACATCCGTCCAATCTCCTTGAATAACACGTGCTTCAAACTGGTATCAAAGATTATTGTGGAACACATTGAACCCCTTCTACATGGCTGGGTCTCGAAAACTCAGTCTAGCTTCCTTTTGGGCAGGAGAATCACAGATAGTATCATTCTTGTTCAGGAAGTCATTCACACAATGTGCATGAAGCATAAGGGTAAGTCCATGGCCTGCATCAAATTGGACCTAGCAAAGGCTTTTGATAAAATGAGTTGGTGCTTTATTATTGATACTCTGAAGAGAACATGGTTGTCGGAGAAAATTGTCAACTTGATTATGCAAATCATTACGAAGAGTTGTACTTCTATTCTATAGGTAGGGTGTCCTTTGGACCCTTTCAAAACAACTTAAGGCGTCCGTCAAGGTGACCCCATCAGCCCTTATATCTTCATCCTATGTATGGAAAGATTAAGCTAAGCTATCTTGCATTCGGTGGCAATGGGTGACTGGAAACCGATCCAACTTTCTTGTCATGGCCCTCCTCTCTTGCATGTTCTTTTTGTCGATGATATCTTGCTATTGGCTGAAGCAAGCTCCAGCCAAGCTCAAGTTATTAACAAACTCTTGAAGGTGTTTGCACGTGTGTCTAGTCAGATGGTTTCCAAGGCAAAATCATGTTGTTTCTTCTCAAGGCAGGCCAGCTGCTCATTTTGTCGACGTTTGGGCATCCAGAGTACGTTGAACTTGGGCCGGTATCTAGGAGTACCAATACTTCATCACTGAGTTAACAAGTCTACACACTCGACAATTGTTTCCACTGTTAAGGACCCTATGACTAGTTGGTCAGCCCAACAACTGTCACTAGTAGGATGGATAACCTTAGCCAAGTCAACCTTACAGGCCATACCAAGCTATGTTATGCAATATATTCAGCTTTCACCTTCTCTCTACGATGACATCAACAAACATGTAAAAAAATTCATCTGGACCGAGGGTAGAGTGTGGGCTCCGATCTCCAAACCACGAATTAATCCCGATTTAATCATGTGCGGAAGCAATCGGTAAACAGCGGAAGACAAAAATCACGGGAAATTAAAACTTTTCGAGACAAGAGCTTGAAACCACAAACCTTTTCCATAGAAAAAGGATTTAACTGTTTACATCACTGACAATTACTTCTTGAGTAATTATATACAACATGATACCAAAACTCTCAAGAATTCATACTCCAAAACACTCCAAAACACTCCAGGACCTGAGAGTACAGAGGACACATAGGACTTGACTCTAACTACACCATGAAGCAGGCTAGATCTCCACCTGAGATATTTACTGCTCCTGATGCTACTGTTGCTGGGATTGTTCACCTGAGTTCTTGTTCCTTCGTCTTCGACGACCACCTAAAAAGTAGAAGTCTACGGGGTGAGACAATTATACATAATTGCCCCAGCGAGAGTTATAACTCTCCACTAGGCTTTATAAGCAAAGCAAGGAATAACTAAAGCAATAAGAGCCTTCAAGATATTCACTGGCAGTTCTGATGATAAGCAAGAGTTCAATCAATATTAAAATATGAGAACATCTATGCTATTCAAGGTAACATCAATCAAATAACTCATAATTAACTCTAACAGATATACTACGATGTTGTTTATGTTTTTCCAAACATTATTATGCCCTGTGGAGATGAGGCATACCACTCATACTCCAACTGATCGCTAAGAAGTCACATCAGTATCATACATAGGTCATTAAGAGAGCCGGATTCTTATGACCTCATCTTCCTCAGTCAGTTAGAGGATTGATTGTTTGACATCTGGCGGGATGTCTATGTAATAGCTCACCAGGGTACTCTGGTCCTTCGCTATTTTTAGAGTTACAGTGGCATTCTGTACTCTCTTCGCTATCGGAAGATTTCTTGTTTATCTTTCACCGATGCGGGGTTTATGTCTTTAAGGGAGTGTAGAGATACAGCTCACCTTTAAAACTTTGGGGTGGGGTCTGATGGACTACTAGAATCTACATCATCCACTCACCCTTTCTGTTATAGTGAAGGTATGACGGACTACGAGAATCTACATCAAATACCTACACTAGGATGTCAGGTTCTACACATCCATGTACCCCACATACTCAACAGTATGTGCTCCAGGAGTTCCCTTAGGAAAACCTGTTTCACCATCATTTAGACAACTGACAATGATGGATCTATGATCAGGGCTCTACATTTCACTTGATTAGTTAGGTACATTCAGTATTCCAATCATCATACAGTAACACAGCTATATATGAGAATACAAAATGTAACAGGCCTAACTTATCACAATTATCAGATATTCATCTCAAGTCATCTGTCAAGCATGACCTTAATAACATTTATGGCTCTTACAGCCCATAAATCACAAAGGATGTCACTTAGCAGTGCATCAAGATGGTTCACTATTCATAAAGCATAAGACATGCCTTCAATGAATATAACATGGTATTCCATACCTGGGTGTGACCATCATCTCACAACAACCTGCATGGTTAATTCAACAGATAATAGTAAACACTTCAGTAAATAGGAATACATCCCCAATTAGGGTTTCACTTGGATTCACCCTCAACTAGTGTTTCACATGGAATCACCCTAAAATAGGGTTCCACATGGGATCACCCACAACTAGGGTTCCACATGGAATTACCTTCAAATAAGGTTCCACTTAATAACCCTTACAATCAGGGTTTACTATTCATCTTTCATGTCATCGCCCAAAAATTAGGGTTTACTATTCACTCCATGGTGAATTGTACTCATTACATCATCATGTAAGAGAAACATCATCATTAAGACTCTTAATTATCATTAAGATCCATTAGATATCATCATTAGGGTTTCCATGACCTCACATAGGTGGGTCATTCCCTAATCATGCACCTTCATGTGTAAAAGAAGTATCTTACTAGAGATTCCTCCTAAAAAGGGCACTTTCTCTCTCTAGGATACTTTCTCTCTCTAGAAACACTTTCTCTTTCCTCTCTCTAGTAGATGGTGGCAACACCACTCTAGATTAGGTTGAGACAAGTCTCTATTGACTGATGTGAGCCAAAGCATCAACATTATGTGATTAGGGTTTGATTAGATTAGGGTTTTACCCCTTTAGACCCTTCAAGGGTATTTTGGTAATTTGCCACATGATCACCATCATGGGTTAACCCACTAATCACATAGTCCCTTAATGACCTAGGTTACCATTAGGGTTTAGATTGAATCACCATTGAACTGATTACATCATCAAATGGTTAAGTACAAACCATCACAAATCTCCAAACGGTTTCAACCTTCAAACGGTTTCAACCACCTAAACGGTCTTGAGACCGTTTGGCCCTCAAACAGTCTTGAGACCGTTTGGAGGTGAAGACCGTTTGGAAGGGTTGACTTCCAAACCGTTTGGAGCTTCAATCGGTTTGAGGTCGTTTGGACCAATCGACCTTGAGGTCGTTTGAGCTCAAACGGTCTTGAGGTCGTTTGAGCCCAAACGGTCTTGAGACCGTTTGGCCCCAAACGGTCTTGAGACCGTTTGGTCTCAAACGGTCTTGAGACCGTTTGGACCCAAACGGTCTTGAGACCGTTTGGTCCAAATGGGCTCAAACCGTTTGGACCTCCAAAAGGGTTCAAAGGTCACCAAAGTTCAAGGATATGTATGTTGAAGCCCTTAATTGGCTAAAGGTATGCTAACCACTTATACATTGAGCCAATTAGGGTTAGCCTTAACCACTTAGACATCAAATTGACCCTCAATTGTAAACCAATTAGGGTTCAATCGTTCTCAATTAGGGTTTCAAGTTGATTGGTCATCAATGTTCAACAATGTGAAACAATTCAAGGTTGAACCTATCAATTGACCTCCAATTGGGCTCAAACTTGGCCCAAACGGTCTTGAGGTCGTTTGGACATCATCCAAACGGTCTTGAGACCGTTTGCCCAAAGTTTGACCAAAAACCAAGTCGTTTTGACTAAGGTTGAAGTCCAATTAGGTCAAAATCAGCAATTTTCAACAATGCATCAATTTCCTACAATTGGACCCTCAAACCATTAGATTAACTCAACCCTAGACCTTCAAACGGTCTTGGGTTGACACCAAACGGTCTTGAGACCGTTTGGATGAGTTCCAAACGGTCTTGAGACCGTTTGCCCATCCATCCTTTGGACTTTAGCGAAAATTCATCAAGGTTTGATCTATTGAGTTGATCATCACATCAATACTTAATTGCAATATGATTTGGTGCCTTTGGACCTTCAATTGATCAACTATACTTGACCCCAGACCTCCAAACGGTCTTGGGGTGACCCCCAAACGGTCTTGAGACCGTTTGGGTGATTCCCAAACGGTCTTGAAACCGTTTGGGCTAAGCAACCCAAAATCTCAACTTAACTCATAGGAGATTCAGCACTAATTTCAATTAGGGTTTGCCCTATTAATCATCCTTCAACTCATGACTCGTTTGGAATTAATCCATAAAATTTGGTGAGTCGTTAATTAACATCATTATGAACAGTAATCCCAAACGGTCAACGTTTAGTCAACCATCTTAAACGGTCTTGAGACCGTTTGCCCAAAAAGGGCAAATTAAACAGATTGCAAATCAGAAATTAATTCAATTCGTTTTGCTAATTGATTTGCTCATATCTCACGATTCCTTTGGAGTTAACCTCTCAAATTTCGTGGGTGATTAACCTACATAATTATGAACAAGATTCCCAAACGGTCTTCGTTTGGTCAACGGGACCAAACGGTCTTGAGACCGTTTGCCCTCAAACGACCCTGAAACCGTTTGCCCACCAAACGGTTTGAAACCGTTTTGAGCAATAGGTGGAGGTCGTTTGATAAAGTGAAAATCTGTGGATAAGCATAGGAATTAACGCCCTTATCTTCCACCTTAAGAACAGTAGCAGTTCTTCACGTTTTTGCTTGCAAGGATGCAAGGGAAGATAGGGAAGAAGAAGATCTATCAACTATATGCATAGAAAAGATGTATAATCGAAGCATCAAGTTTAGAGTTATAAAACCCGCCTAAAGCTTGCTCCTTGAGCTCCAAGCTTTCGAGCTCCAAGCCTTTAATGGCGTCCTAGAAGCTCCACAGGTCGGCCAAGGTTAATCCTCCAAGGAAGGTTGAGAAAAGATGGCTAAAAAGATAGAATTAAGTAAGCTAGCCATGAATTTGCCCTTGAATCCGAGTTCTAACCATAGAATTGGGCAAGAAGGGGAATCCAAACCTACCTTGCACCCTTGGTCGTTTCTCCTGAGCTCCAGAGCAAGGCTTGGCCGTTTGGGAAAGAAAGGAAATGAATGGAACAGGGAAAGATCGTTTGCTCATTTGCAAAGGAAAAGCCTTTTTATAGCTTAAGCCTATTTCCTACTACAAGGACCTTTCAAATTCAAAATTCACATCTAGGTCCCTCATTGTTCAAGGGCACGTCCAAGCCCATATAATCTTATGCAAATCTCAAGAAAACTCAAGATCTAAGGGTAAAGGAATCCAACCTTCAACTAGGGTACATACAGGAAAGGGTTTTGTACCCATTTTAGGTGATTTCTATCACAAAGATCATTTTTCTCATTTAATTATTAAATGATGTATCCCTTTCATCATTTTTACTCTAAATGATGACAAGAGTCATAAAAGATGTTCTAGATGGTGAAAATTACAAGTTGGACCCCTCAATTTGGGTAAATTGCACTTTACCCCAAATTAGGGTTTCTAAGCATGGGAATTGCTTCCACAGCTGCACCTTGGTGCTCAAGCTTGGGAAATCCCTCAAACTTTACCATAACCGTTCACATGATGTTTCAACATCAAAGGAACATCTTATCTTGTGAATTTTGCAAGTTCAACCCTTAAACTGGGTAATTTGCACATAGGTCCCTGCATACAACACAATGCTACAACTTTATACAAAAAGGAGCAAAATTGAAAGTAAATGTTCCTGAGGAACTTAATTACATGCCAGGGAGTGTTCACAAGTATATTAATTACATATTTAGGCAAAACTTCCAGGGTTAGGTCATAACCCAGGTCAGGGGTGTTACAAATTCTTTACCCCTTCAAAAGGATTTCGTCCCCGAAATCGATAAAGCATATTATAAGAAGAGAGCAGGATATTTTCTTCTCATTTCATCTTCTAGTTCCCAAGTGGCTTCTTCAACACCACGATGGTTCCAGAGGACTTTTACAAGGCTTATATCCTTCTTCTTTAACTTTTTAGTTCTGTTATCGAGGATTGACACTGGTCCCTCCTCATACGTTATATCTTCATTCAATTTTACCTCCATAGGTTGTAGAACTGACTCGGTATCTGGATGACATTTCCTCAGCATGGAAATGTGAAACACAGGGTGCAGCTTCTGCAACTCTAGAGGTAACTCTAGTCTATAGGCCACCTTTCCAACTTTTTCAACAATTGGATACGGTCCCAAAAATCTAGGAGCTAACTTTCCTTTCTTCCCAAAACGAAGGACTCCTTTCCAAGGTGAGACCTTGAGATACACTCTGTCTCCATCCTGGAATTCTAGGGGTCTACGACGTTTATCGGCATATGATTTCTGTCTATCTTGTGCAGTCTTAAGCTGTTGTTGTATAACTTTAATCTTTTCTGTAGTTTGCTGCACAAGATCAGGGCCTAATAACTGGTGCTCACCAGTTTCATACCAACACAAGGGTGATCTACAACGTCTGCCATATAAGGCTTCATATGGTGCCATATCAATGCTATGTTGATAGCTATTGTTATAGGCAAACTCTATCAAGCTTAGATGTAGATCCCAACTCCCGGTAAACTGGAGAACACATGCTCTCAACAGATCTTCTAAGGTCTGTATAGTCCTTTCTGACTGTCCATCAGTTTGAGGATGAAAGGCTGTACTAAACCTTAACTTGGTGCCTAGGGCTCTGTGTAACTGTTCCCAAAAGCGACTTGTAAACTGGGGACCTCTGTCAGAAACTATGGTGACAGGAACTCCGTGCAAACACACTATCTCTTGGACATATATCTGGGATAACCTTTCAGCAGTATAGGTTGTTTTGACAGGTAAGAAATGCGCTGTCTTTGTCAACCTATCAACAACTACCCAAATGGAATCATGTCCTTTGTTTGTCCTGGGTAGGCCAACAACAAAGTCCATGGTTACATGGTCCCACTTCCACTGTGGTATGGGTAAGGGTTGCATTGTCCCTGCAGGTTTCTGGTGTTCAGCCTTGACCTGCTGACACACAGGACACCTCAGAACAAACTCAGCTACATCCTTCTTCATCCCAGGCCACCAATACATATCTTTCAAGTTTCGATACATCTTGGTGCTCCCTGGATGCATAGCATACATCGAAGAATGAGCTTCTTCCAGGACTAACTTCCTCAGGTCGTCCACATCTGGCACTATCATCCTTCCATGATAGCATGCCACCTGGTCATCTGACTCATGAAAACCTTCTCGCTTCTCATTTCCAAACTCAAATCTAATCTGCTGTACAGAAACATCTACTTGTTGTGCCTCCTTTATCTGCTCTCTTAAGGTAGGTTTAATCTGCATCTCAGCTAACAGACCGGCTAACAATGATGCCTTCAACTGCACATTGTCATGCCTTAAAGAGATAAGCATATCTCTTCTAGAGCATACTAAGGAACTTAGTTGTGCCCTATCCATGGTTGATGTTGCTGATTTCCTACTCAAGGCATCTGCAACCACATTGGCCTTGCCCGGATGGTAATCAATCGTACAATCGTAGTCCTTGATTAACTCCATCCAGCGACGTTGCCTCATATTAAGCTCATGCTGAGTGAAGATGTACTTAAGGTTCTTGTGGTCTGTGAAAATCTGGAAAGTTTCTCCGTAGAGATAATGTCTCCAGATTTTCAAAGCATGGACCACAGCAGCTAACTCCAGATCGTGTGTCGGATAATTCTCTTCGTGTTTCTTAAGCTGTCGGGAAGCAAAAAAAATCACTTGGTTATCCTGCATCAACACACATCCAAGTCCATTCTTGGAGGCATCACAAAAGATTATATATTCCTTTCCTTGCTCAGGTAACACAAGCACAGGTGCACTTGTCAACCTCTCCTTCAACAGCTGAAAAGACTGTTGACACTTATCACTCCAAGCAAAAGGAACATCCTTCCGGGTTAACTTGGTCAAAGGTAAGGCTATAGAACTGAAATTTTTAATAAACCTTCGATAATAACCAGCTAACCCCAAGAAACTTCTAATCTCCGTCGGTGTCTTCGGTTGTTCCCACTGCAGAACAGACTCTATCTTTGCAGGGTCAACACGAATTCCCGAGGCAGATACCACATGTCCAAGGAAGGACACTTCAGATAACCAAAACTCACACTTGCTAAACTTAGCGTATAGCTTATGCTCTCTTAGCAAGGTCAAAGTCTGGCGAAGGTGTTGTTCATGCTGCTGAGCATCCTTACTATAAATCAGTATGTCATCTATGAAGACGACAACACACTGATCAAGGAAAGGTCGAAAGACTCTATTCATGAGTTCCATGAATGCAGCCGGTGCATTGGTTAGTCCAAACGACATGACCGTGAACTCATAGTGACCATATCTTGTCCTAAAGGCAGACTTAGATATGTCACTGTCCTTAATGCGGAGTTGATGATATCCAGACCTTAAGTCTATCTTAGAAAAGACTGTCGCACCACGCAACTGGTCGAAAAGATCATCAATCCTCGGCAAAGGATATTTATTCTTTATCGTTACTTTATTGAGTTGTCTATAATCAATGCACAACCGCATCGATCCATCTTTCTTTTTAACAAACAAAACCGGAGCACCCCAAGGTGAGGTACTCGGTCGGATGAAACCCTTCTCAAGTAACTCTTGAAGCTGTTTCTTGAGTTCTGCCATCTCAGCAGGCGCCATCCTATACGGAGTCTGGGCTATAGGTTTCGTATCTGGGACCAAATTGATCTCAAAATCAATTTCCCGGGGTGGTGGTATACCAGGAAGTTCTTCGGGAAACACATCCTCGAATTCCCTGACTATCGGAACTTCAGCAGGGTTGGAACTCTCCTTGGTAACATCTACCACATGGGCTAAGAATGCATAGCATCCTTGCCTCATCAACTTATCAGCAACCATAGCTGATACAAGACAGGTGGGCAGAATCTTTCTTTCACCTTGAAAGATCCATGTGTTGCTTTCATCAGCAAACACTGCCAGCTTGGATTCACAATCTAAGACAACTCGATACTTTTCCAAGTTATCCATCCCTAGGATTATATCAAATCCTTGCATATCAAGCGGTATGAGATCCACTTGAATGCGATGCTTAGAAAAGAAAAGTACGCAAGGAGAGCATACTTCTTGCAGAACAGCAGACCCACTCAACGGAGTCTCCAACAACAACTTATCTGCCCTATGACTAGTTGTCATATTGCAGTTACGAATCACTCTTCGAGTGATGAAAGAGTGCGTAGCACCCGGGTCAATCAGAACAGATACTACACAAGATTTAGACATATCAGAATATAAAAGTTCCATCTGACCTGTCACCACTTGTGGATTGACCACTGCTTCTGGTGGGTTCATAGCATAGAACCTTGCGGTAGCCTGCTGTTGAGGTGGTGCTGATGATCCAGCTTGAGACGCTTGTCCACGTCCTCGAGCTGCTCCTTGATGTTGTCTATTCTGAGATCCCTGTCGATTCTGTCTCGGGGTTTGTTGTGTCACACCGACAGCCCTAGAACGACAATCCTTCATCAAGTGTCCCACCTTACCACAGTTGTAGCAACTCTTTTCCTGTTGCTGTGGTCTGGGTGGTCCAGTAACTGACACAGATGCAGAACTGTGCGTCCCTTGAAGCGGTTGACTTCGTCCTCTACCTCTGCTTGGTGTCCATTGAGTTTGAAAACTCGATCTGGGTGGCGGAGGGTTAGGTGCAGAGAATCTAGGTTTCTTGGAATCCCTAGATGAAGAACCCTGGAACTGTGGATATCTTTTATGGGTTTGTCTTTTCTCAACTACAGATCTCTCTATCCTTCGGACTGACTCAACGAAGGTAGAGAATCTCTCTCGGTTCTCTAAGGCAGACACTGGGGTAGACATGTCAGCATTCAACCCCTTCTCAAACCTTCTGATTCTTTCTTCTTCTGTGGCAGCCATGTGCGGACAAAATCGCAACAGCTCCATGAACTTAGCTTCGTATTCGCTAATGTTCATAATACCCTGTCTCAGTCTCTCAAACTGAGAGATCTTCTCGTCTAGGAAGGTCTTGGGAAAATATCTATTGATAAATTCCCGACGAAACTCTTCCCATAAGAACTCTGCCCCAGGTCTCTTCTGCTCTTCCATGTTCCACCAGTGACCAACACTTCCTTTGAGAAGATAGACAGCATGTCTAACCTTCTCAGCTTCAGGGATGTTGAGGATCCTGAAGGCCTTCTCCAGCTCTGTCAACCACAGATCAGCATCTGCGGGGTCAGCAGTCCCATGGTACTCGGTAGCTCCGACACGACGTAGTCGCTCGAACGTCTTCCCGATACCTTGCCCCTCAGGATGGGCAGGTACCCTAGGTGCAGGCATAGGCAACCTGTCGGTTATGTGTGTCATGGCAGTCATAAACTGCCCAAACATTGTCTGGACTGCTGGGTTACCCATGTCATCTGGATCAAACTGGGGTGGCTCTCTAGGTTGTTCTGGTACAGGCTGTTCCAATCCTGGTACTCCTGCACCACCTTGAGGTGCACTAGCACTACTTTCTTCCACAATCTCATCATGTGGCTCTGACATCTTAAGTATCTTCTTCTCCTGAGGAGTAGAAGATTCTATTAGATAAGGAAGGAATACTAAAGATAGACTCGACTTCCTAAGTCCTATGCCTCTGTAGACTCGGATGAACCTGGAGCTCTGATACCACTTAATTGTGGGCTCCGATCTCCAAACCACGAATTAATCCCGATTTAATCATGTGCGGAAGCAATCGGTAAACAGCGGAAGACAAAAATCACGGGAAATTAAAACTTTTCGAGACAAGAGCTTGAAACCACAAACCTTTTCCATAGAAAAAGGATTTAACTGTTTACATCACTGACAATTACTTCTTGAGTAATTATATACAACATGATACCAAAACTCTCAAGAATTCATACTCCAAAACACTCCAAAACACTCCAGGACCTGAGAGTACAGAGGACACATAGGACTTGACTCTAACTACACCATGAAGCAGGCTAGATCTCCACCTGAGATATTTACTGCTCCTGATGCTGCTGTTGCTGGGATTGTTCACCTGAGTTCTTGTTCCTTCGTCTTCGACGACCACCTAAAAAGTAGAAGTCTACGGGGTGAGACAATTATACATAATTGCCCCAGCGAGAGTTATAACTCTCCACTAGGCTTTATAAGCAAAGCAAGGAATAACTAAAGCAATAAGAGCCTTCAAGATATTCACTGGCAGTTCTGATGATAAGCAAGAGTTCAATCAATATTAAAATATGAGAACATCTATGCTATTCAAGGTAACATCAATCAAATAACTCATAATTAACTCTAACAGATATACTACGCTGTTGTTTATGTTTTTCCAAACATTATTATGCCCTGTGGAGATGAGGCATACCACTCATACTCCAACTGATCGCTAAGAAGTCACATCAGTATCATACATAGGTCATTAAGAGAGCCGGATTCTTATGACCTCATCTTCCTCAGTCAGTTAGAGGATTGATTGTTTGACATCTGGCGGGATGTCTATGTAATAGCTCACCAGGGTACTCTGGTCCTTTGCTATTTTTAGAGTTACAGTGGCATTCTGTACTCTCTTCGCTATCGGAAGATTTCTTGTTTATCTTTCACCGATGCGGGGTTTATGTCTTTAAGGGAGTGTAGAGATACAGCTCACCTTTAAAACTTTGGGGTGGGGTCTGATGGACTACTAGAATCTACATCATCCACTCACCCTTTCTGTTATAGTGAAGGTATGACGGACTACGAGAATCTACATCAAATACCTACACTAGGATGTCAGGTTCTACACATCCATGTACCCCACATACTCAACAGTATGTGCTCCAGGAGTTCCCTTAGGAAAACCTGTTTCACCATCATTTAGACAACTGACAATGATGGATCTATGATCAGGGCTCTACATTTCACTTGATTAGTTAGGTACATTCAGTATTCCAATCATCATACAGTAACACAGCTATATATGAGAATACAAAATGTAACAGGCCTAACTTATCACAATTATCAGATATTCATCTCAAGTCATCTGTCAAGCATGACCTTAATAACATTTATGGCTCTTACAGCCCATAAATCACAAAGGATGTCACTTAGCAGTGCATCAAGATGGTTCACTATTCATAAAGCATAAGACATGCCTTCAATGAATATAACATGGTATTCCATACCTGGGTGTGACCATCATCTCACAACAACCTGCATGGTTAATTCAACAGATAATAGTAAACACTTCAGTAAATAGGAATACATCCCCAATTAGGGTTTCACTTGGATTCACCCTCAACTAGTGTTTCACATGGAATCACCCTAAAATAGGGTTCCACATGGGATCACCCACAACTAGGGTTCCACATGGAATTACCTTCAAATAAGGTTCCACTTAATAACCCTTACAATCAGGGTTTACTATTCATCTTTCATGTCATCGCCCAAAAATTAGGGTTTACTATTCACTCCATGGTGAATTGTACTCATTACATCATCATGTAAGAGAAACATCATCATTAAGACTCTTAATTATCATTAAGATCCATTAGATATCATCATTAGGGTTTCCATGACCTCACATAGGTGGGTCATTCCCTAATCATGCACCTTCATGTGTAAAAGAAGTATCTTACTAGAGATTCCTCCTAAAAAGGGCACTTTCTCTCTCTAGGATACTTTCTCTCTCTAGAAACACTTTCTCTTTCCTCTCTCTAGTAGATGGTGGCAACACCACTCTAGATTAGGTTGAGACAAGTCTCTATTGACTGATGTGAGCCAAAGCATCAACATTATGTGATTAGGGTTTGATTAGATTAGGGTTTTACCCCTTTAGACCCTTCAAGGGTATTTTGGTAATTTGCCACATGATCACCATCATGGGTTAACCCACTAATCACATAGTCCCTTAATGACCTAGGTTACCATTAGGGTTTAGATTGAATCACCATTGAACTGATTACATCATCAAATGGTTAAGTACAAACCATCACAAATCTCCAAACGGTTTCAACCTTCAAACGGTTTCAACCACCTAAACGGTCTTGAGACCGTTTGGCCCTCAAACGGTCTTGAGACCGTTTGGATCCAAACGGTCTTGAGACCGTTTGGAGGTGAAGACCGTTTGGAAGGGTTGACTTCCAAACCGTTTGGAGCTTCAATCGGTTTGAGGTCGTTTGGACCAATCGACCTTGAGGTCGTTTGAGCTCAAACGGTCTTGAGGTCGTTTGAGCCCAAACGGTCTTGAGACCGTTTGGCCCCAAACGGTCTTGAGACCGTTTGGTCTCAAACGGTCTTGAGACCGTTTGGACCCAAACGGTCTTGAGACCGTTTGGTCCAAATGGGCTCAAACCGTTTGGACCTCCAAAAGGGTTCAAAGGTCACCAAAGTTCAAGGATATGTATGTTGAAGCCCTTAATTGGCTAAAGGTATGCTAACCACTTATACATTGAGCCAATTAGGGTTAGCCTTAACCACTTAGACATCAAATTGACCCTCAATTGTAAACCAATTAGGGTTCAATCGTTCTCAATTAGGGTTTCAAGTTGATTGGTCATCAATGTTCAACAATGTGAAACAATTCAAGGTTGAACCTATCAATTGACCTCCAATTGGGCTCAAACTTGACCCAAACGGTCTTGAGGTCGTTTGGACATCATCCAAACGGTCTTGAGACCGTTTGCCCAAAGTTTGACCAAAAACCAAGTCGTTTTGACTAAGGTTGAAGTCCAATTAGGTCAAAATCAGCAATTTTCAACAATGCATAAATTTCCTACAATTGGACCCTCAAACCATTAGATTAACTCAACCCTAGACCTTCAAACGGTCTTGGGTTGACACCAAACGGTCTTGAGACCGTTTGGATGAGTTCCAAACGGTCTTGAGACCGTTTGCCCATCCATCCTTTGGACTTTAGCGAAAATTCATCAAGGTTTGATCTATTGAGTTGATCATCACATCAATACTTAATTGCAATATGATTTGGTGCCTTTGGACCTTCAATTGATCAACTATACTTGACCCCAGACCTCCAAACGGTCTTGGGGTGACCCCCAAACGGTCTTGAGACCGTTTGGGTGATTCCCAAACGGTCTTGAAACCGTTTGGGCTAAGCAACCCAAAATCTCAACTTAACTCATAGGAGATTCAGCACTAATTTCAATTAGGGTTTGCCCTATTAATCATCCTTCAACTCATGACTCGTTTGGAATTAATCCATAAAATTTGGTGAGTCGTTAATTAACATCATTATGAACAGTAATCCCAAACGGTCAACGTTTAGTCAACCATCTTAAACGGTCTTGAGACCGTTTGCCCAAAAAGGGCAAATTAAACAGATTGCAAATCAGAAATTAATTCAATTCGTTTTGCTAATTGATTTGCTCATATCTCACGATTCCTTTGGAGTTAACCTCTCAAATTTCGTGGGTGATTAACCTACATAATTATGAACAAGATTCCCAAACGGTCTTCGTTTGGTCAACGGGACCAAACGGTCTTGAGACCGTTTGCCCTCAAACGACCCTGAAACCATTTGCCCACCAAACGGTTTGAAACCGTTTTGAGCAATAGGTGGAGGTCGTTTGATAAAGTGAAAATCTGTGGATAAGCATAGGAATTAACGCCCTTATCTTCCACCTTAAGAACAGTAGCAGTTCTTCACGTTTTTGCTTGCAAGGATGCAAGGGAAGATAGGGAAGAAGAAGATCTATCAACTATATGCATAGAAAAGATGTATAATCGAAGCATCAAGTTTAGAGTTATAAAACCCGCCTAAAGCTTGCTCCTTGAGCTCCAAGCTTTCGAGCTCCAAGCCTTTAATGGCGTCCTAGAAGCTCCACAGGTCGGCCAAGGTTAATCCTCCAAGGAAGGTTGAGAAAAGATGGCTAAAAAGATAGAATTAAGTAAGCTAGCCATGAATTTGCCCTTGAATCCGAGTTCTAACCATAGAATTGGGCAAGAAGGGGAATCCAAACCTACCTTGCACCCTTGGTCGTTTCTCCTGAGCTCCAGAGCAAGGCTTGGCCGTTTGGGAAAGAAAGGAAATGAATGGAACAGGGAAAGATTGTTTGCTCATTTGCAAAGGAAAAGCCTTTTTATAGCTTAAGCCTATTTCCTACTACAAGGACCTTTCAAATTCAAAATTCACATCTAGGTCCCTCCTTGTTCAAGGGCACGTCCAAGCCCATATAATCTTATGCAAATCTCAAGAAAACTCAAGATCTAAGGGTAAAGGAATCCAACCTTCAACTAGGGTACATACAGGAAAGGGTTTTGTACCCATTTTAGGTGATTTCTATCACAAAGATCATTTTTCTCATTTAATTATTAAATGATGTATCCCTTTCATCATTTTTACTCTAAATGATGACAAGAGTCATAAAAGATGTTCTAGATGGTGAAAATTACAAGTTGGACCCCTCAATTTGGGTAAATTGCACTTTACCCCAAATTAGGGTTTCTAAGCATGGGAATTGCTTCCACAGCTGCACCTTGGTGCTCAAGCTTGGGAAATCCCTCAAACTTTACCATAACCGTTCACATGATGTTTCAACATCAAAGGAACATCTTATCTTGTGAATTTTGCAAGTTCAACCCTTAAACTGGGTAATTTGCACATAGGTCCCTGCATACAACACAATGCTACAACTTTATACAAAAAGGAGCAAAATTGAAAGTAAATGTTCCTGAGGAACTTAATTACATGCCAGGGAGTGTTCACAAGTATATTAATTACATATTTAGGCAAAACTTCCAGGGTTAGGTCATAACCCAGGTCAGGGGTGTTACATAGAGTGCATCACAATCTATCTATGGTCTCATGGAAAAAGATTACTATGCCTAAAGAAGATGGAGGTTTGGGGATCAAGGAGGCACATTCCCAGAACTAGGCTCTTATGCTAAAAACTGTATGGTTATTTCTGAATAATCAAAATGCTCTTTGGGTCTGTGTCATGCGTGCCAAGTATATGCACCATAGGACTCCAATTAGGAAACCTTGCTCTTAAGTTTGGTTATTTATCTAAAAGAATATTATGAACATCAAGTAGACCTCGAAAGTCACCATTAACTCTAGCACCTCAATGAATTTCTGGTCCAGCAAATGGCTCCACAATTTGTCTATCAAGGACCTTAAACCTACCTTTATGCTACCACCGGATCTTGCTGATCTCTGTGTTGCTTCTGTGGCTTTGGATGACGATACTTGGGACTGGTCCTTCATCCATAATTATCTCCATGTATCCTCTTGGCAGCATATTCAATATATCTACACCCCCAACCCGACTGCGGGTAGTGATACTTGGCAGTGGCCATTGACCTCATCAGGCATCCTTACTGTAAAGTCCACTTATCATTGGCTGCGTAGGGACCTCCACCTCCCTATGAATAGAAATTGGTGTGCTATATGGAAGCTACCCATCCCCTCAAGGTTTTGAACCTTCATCTGACTGCTCCTACACAAGGCGCTACTCACTAATGTGGAAAAATCCTGACGGCATATCCCAGTTGATGATCTATGCCCTATTTGTTCTAATGAATGGGAACATTGCTACATTGTTTGCAGGACTGTTCTGTTAGCAAGGAGGTCTGACTCTCACTGCATGTAAACACTCATTTCTTCCTACTATCGAAGGATGATTGGATCCTGGAGGTTTCTTCTTCTTTGTGTCACGACACGCCCTCTCTTATGCCCATCATAGCATGTTGGGCTATCTGGCTTCACATAAATGACTTCATTCACAATCGGAAGAACCATCCCATCAAACAACAAATATCTTTCATTAAAGAAAAAGCTCGTGCCATCCTATCACTTCCTCACTTGGTTACTCATCGCTCCATAGCACATGTATTGTGAGGGCAGCCACTTGGGATACATGATATCATTATGTTTTGTGGACGCTTCTTTCATCTCCCAATCCTCCCCTATTGGGATTGGCGTTCACGTTGTCTATGGACAAGGTAGGTTCCTAGTGGGTCACAGTTCACCCAGCTGTGCTAGATCGGCATTGGAGGCAGAAATCCAAAGCATCATCAGTGCTTTGGAGATCTGCAAAATCACAAGATGGTGCTCTCCCGTCATCTTTTCAGATGCAACTTCAGCGGTGCACACCACTACTGAGGTCATCCCTACATCAACCAAGTTTGCCCCGCACATGAGGCATCTTTAGATGCTCTACGATGATGCCGGACAGCCGCATATATCTCATGTTCCTAGAGCACATAATAGTGTAGCTGACATTATAGCCCGTTTTTTTGTTAAATCTCACATTGCTTTCACTTTTACCTCTAGTGTACCACCTTGGCTCAGAACGAGTGTTGATGTATGCTTGTCTGACATTTGGCATGCAGTAGAGAGCGGGATGAATAATATCTAATCTCTACATTGCCCAAATATTTCATGTAATTTTCTAGTGCTACCTGCAACTTTGCATTTCATATGACTATTCATCCACATGATCAATTGCATTATAAATCATGCTCAAAATATCTCCTTAGATATGCATGCAAATATTTTGTTCTGCTTTTGAGATGTAACATTTAAATTCATGTTCTCTATGATCATAGAAAGTTAACTTTGGTTTACTTATTTATGAAACATGATCACAATTTTCATGATGTTCTTTGAACTTTTTAGGAATGAGTATATCATAAAAGTTTGCTTCATAAATTAGTAAAGTGGTTGTTAAAGTATATATTTTTATACATTTGTTTAGATTTAGATCTATATTGTCATGTGGTTGGATCAAACCCTAGAAAGTCACATTTCTATTATACTATAATCAGATCATGGAAGTCATGTAATTTATAAGTGATATTTTTCATATTCCAATGGCTATTTATATGTACTTTTCTAACACTCAAGAAATGTAGAAATGTTACTATATTTACAAAATCACTTAAATTGAAGTTGAGGCAAAAGATAAATGTTTACACTTTAATGCAAAAGAATAACACATTTCAAAGGTAACGAGGTATGTTCACGACTCAAAATCTAGATCGGCCTGACTAAAACAAATTAGAGTGCCCTAAGGATGCAAGACTAGATCGATTTAAATAGAGGATAAAATAGTAAACTAGTGTTGGTAATTTTTATTGGTCAAGATGTGTTTGAAAAATTGACCCAGAGTCTTGAGATCTTGATCAAAACCTGTGAATCCTTGATCCTCGCTCACAGAGGACCCTTTCAAATAAATCAAGAGGTAAAACATCTCTATAAACAAACAACATAATAAGAGTATAGAAAGGCAAAATAAGGTGACAACTATGAAAAAAGTGCAAGAGTTATCTTTGCCACACCGAATTGGAGGTAAGTTCTTAAGAGATTGTATAAAAAGACCAACCAATGTGCATAATCATTAGAAGATCCATAGAATAGCTAATTGAGCACAAAAAACTAAAGAAATAAAAGTAATGATCTGATAGGCCTATTGGTAGTTGGAATGCCTCCTAGCAAAGACTAGGAAGCTTTAGAGGTGATTTCATCCTGCAATATGGTTAAACCTTGCATCAAATCCAAAATCCCTAGTGTGAGTCATTGGGGTTTAGGTGGTATGATCAAGGGAAAAAGAGGTCAAGAGAATGTAAGACCCCTTACTTGGATTAGCATCCTAATCATATTTTGTTATCTTGATCACATGTTTGGATGCTTGTTGATGCATGTTTTGGTGTTTTGTCAGTTAATGATTTGTTCGAGGGTATGCATGTAAATTACCCAAGTTTGAGGGTTTCCTTGAAATTTGCACACATCACGATCCTTTTCTCTCTCTCTTCCCCTTTATTTGGACTTGGTGTATACATGTAGATGATCTAATTGAGTCTTTCTATATTTCCATGCGGTTAAGGATCCATCAAAGCAATCTGCTTTTCTATAGGTAAAGGACCGATGTAGCACGTCTGGTTTTTTGTCAGTTGAAGATCGGTAAGGTTCTTCAACACTTTTTGTTGGTTTAGGTACATTTTGCTTTTACTTGGTCGAGGACCAATGAAGTTACTCCTCCCTTCCATGAATTGAGAACTGATAGTCGGTGTTGCAACCATTTATGTTTTCATCTAGTTAACTCCCGTCAAGGTAGCTGAATGGATGAGAGGCATTTTTGTTAGTTAACTACCTATGGAAAGCATGTATTGTGTATCGATGGTTTTTTATATGTTCTATCAATAATGACCCTAGAGTATGGGTTCTTATGGTTCTCCAGACAGTTTGGCCTAATGATGGAGAACGACAAGATCCATGCTCGTGACAACCACAGATAGAGCAAGAAGGTATACTGATGGAGTGTTATGATCAATCTACTAATCAAATGATAGACTAGTGATAGTACGAGTGCTTTGATCAATGATGAATAGTCTTGTAAATTTTATTTGGGGTCTGAAATTTTGGGATAAATTTGACATCCGCCAAATTTGGATCGAGAGAAATGGAGTCCCCCGGGGCCGATATCATTTTGATTCGGCTCCACATCCCGCCTGTCTTCTTGGCTGACCATAGTCGAGACTTTTGGAAGAAAGTTTTTCCCCCAAGAATCATCTCGTGATTCTGGTAGAAGATTTTCAAATTCTCTCTAGGGTCGGAGGTTAGAAACTCTTCCCCTCATCGGTCTTATGATGAATGAATCTTATTGTCAAAAAGATAGAACCAGGACCCCTTTATTGCATTTTCTTTCTTTAACTAAACTTGATAAGAAAAAATCATCAGACTAGTGACTTATGTCTGACCAATCATGCTGTGACTTTTCTTTAGAGAGCCCCAGATGCCAAATTCTTTTAACATTTAAAGAAGGGATGCTTCTCCAAACAGAACAAGATTGTCTGCAAACCACAGATAGACCCGTAGACCAATTTACATAATGCAAAGGAGATGAAGCCCTAGAGGAAAACCCATTTGACAAAGGAAGGTTGGAAAAAGGTCACTGAAACCTAGTATTAGGCAGAGAAAATAGAAGACACCAAGCAAAGCACAAAGGATCAATATCTTAGATATTAGATTTTGGATCTAAAAGTTTTAGATGAAATATCATGTATTGTTGCATCCTCTCTAAAAAATCTGAATTCAATAAAATATGCATATGTTATCAAATGTATACTATATATGTATATAAATGTGAAAATATAGACACTTTATCATATATGATTTTTTTTGTTATATCAATATTTTACATGTATAGTATATTTAGTAACACCAAATGTATGATTTTTGATATGGGTTAGATACTTAAATGAATTTAGATATAATTCATTCAGATTTGATCAGATTCAGATGTTTAATATGATATTCATCAAATATCATATTGCATATCATATCAGACTTTCTTTTTAGATTCAGATATTATATATAGTTGTATCTGCTTCATATTAATCTCTTTATAGGTCTAATATTGGGACAACTTTAAACACCCTTTGTCTCTACTCTAGGGCTATATATACCCTCCCTTGTCATTCCTTCTCACCTCTTATGTGAGTTAAACCCTAAAGTGCTACTGTGAAGTGAGATTCCATCGATTAACATATATGGATGAAATTTCTACTTCCATCGATATTTGACTTAGTCGTTGTTTGCCTTCATTTTCTTCTCTGGTGATGTGAGGCAAGCTCATTGGTGTCTTCTAAGCTTGGATCCCTATAAGTGAAGCTTTGATCATCGTTCTAATTATGATAAACAACCTTCTTCCTTCCATGGACGTTTTCTAGGTGTTTTTCCTCTAGATTTTGACTATTAAGTCTTACACCATGTTCTTCCTTCTCCATGCTTACTCCAATTGCATGTAGACCGTGGATCAATTGATGTAGAACGTGTTACAAGGGCGGAGTTAGATCTTGGAAAGTTTTTCTTTAGTTGTGGAGTTTTTTGTAAAGCGTGAAGCTTCACTGATGTTCTTCGTAGGTAGACTTATTTCCCCTCTCCTCAGGAGAGTGATATAACATTTGACTCATTTATTAACTATTATGTAATTTCTCATTGAGAACTTACTATGTTACTTCCTAAGGAAATATAAAAAATGATATCTTTATGTATCTTGAATCGAAATGTCGAGAATATGAACTCTGTGTTGTTACCACAATTGAAAATTTATAGTAAGGATGTATGTTTATTACTTCACTGTATAGTTTTAGTTTATGATGACTATATGAGTTTAAATAATACTACTTTGGTGCATGATTATGACCGTCATATATATAAGGTGCTAAGTATATGCTGATTTTTCATAAGTACGTGATTGTACATGTTCCTTAGATGTTTTTGTATAGTATCGTTGATGGCGATAAAGATGACTCCTTTAGGCTAAAAAGATGATTTAGTTATTTATTAGACTATCCTAATGTGAGTACCTAGTAACATGGTGCCTGATGATGACTTTTTAAGAACTTCCTGGAAGGATTTCTTAACCTCCCTTATCCTTGAAGGGTTGGGTTATATGGGAGCCTTAACGTGATTAAAGGTGTAGCAATATGCTGCGCTTTGAAAGATTTTGATGATAATGCATTACTGGTACATTACTACTTGTCTTTCCTTGATGGTTTGGTTTATACCATGGTTGTTATAGTTGTATCATAGTGAATTTAATTATTAGAGAAAAATGAAATTTGTAGAGACTTGATTATGTAGATCAATTGCATTGGGTCATTAGCAGGATAGTGAAAGGAGTTAATTTTCTAATAATCTAAAGTTATGAGAAGATTCTTAGAGCATATATTAGTGAATATATGGGGACGTTTAGGGTTGACATGCCCCATCATTTTTAAACAATATCGGGACTAAAAAAAGGTTGATGGTCTGATGAGAAATGACATATCAAAGGTGATGATAAGTTGGAATATGATCTAACGGCATGTTTGGTTCAAGGGATCCTGATAAGGATAGGACTCATAATCCCATAAATATTTAAATCCTATGTTTGGATCAACAAAAGCAACACAGGGATAGGAAGTGAACCGGACTGGAATCCTAAGCAGCCGGGACTTCTCAATCCTGGCTCCCCCCCAAGTATTCGCTTGGGATAAATCCCCGACCCCTTGCAGCAGTTCCCGATCGACACTCCGTCCACAAAAATTGCCAACACCTTGGGTGCGGCGGTTCCCAGCCTCCGCTCCGCCTTCATGATTGTTGTCCCCAGGCTTCCACACGCACCACAGCCTCCTTCATCGGCCGCCGCCTCTGGCTTCCTCAAGCAGTGAGTCGAGGCTACGGCGAGCCCTTGAAGGCGGTAGTTACGGGCGTCGCGTTCCAGCACGCCGGTGCAGTTGTTGGTACATCTGCAGGTTGAGGGGGACTGAAACTGATGAATGATGATCGGGCACAACATAGATGTAGATCAATTGCCGTGGTGTTGTCAATAGTGATCACATGGTATGTCCCTGGTGAATGAACACGACGTTGATCGTCCGCTTTAAGAAGCACGGCAGTGGTCTGTCCCTGGGTAATGAACACGACGCCTGTGACGAACGGCTTGGTCGAGACCTCCATGACCGTAAGCATGTGTTTGGCGGCGATTTCAACATCACGTTCACAATCTACAGCAAGTACATCTTCCCACGCTTCACTTCAAACAGAAAGGACCCCAACAACTCACTGCAGCCGCCATGGCCCCATCCGGATACGTGAACTGGTCCCAAAAAACCCATTGATGAGGTACCCTTCCAATATGTTTCCCACTGACATCAAAAATTGTTGCCCACCAACAACATCTGTATCAAAAGCTAATCACATCCCAAGTTTCATCCAAACGTGAGATAGGATAGTCAGCATCCCAACCTCCACGTATACTTGCCCATCCTATCCTCCTTCTCAGTCCATTCGAATCCATTCCTTCGAACCAAACATGCCGTAAAGGGTTGTTACCCTAAGTTTGGCATTGTGACATGTGTACCCAAGATAGATATGAAATTGGTGGATCCACTCTGAAGCATACATACATACATACATGCATACATGTAGACAAGGAGTGGCTCAAGTGGTCAAGCATGGTGACCCCCTAACAAAGGGACCCGGTGAATCCCAATTGTCGCCTTAGTTTACCACCCTCTCGGACGTTTGACCTTCATTACGAGCATGGGAGAGGGGGAGAGAATGTCTCTCTTAATCCCACATATATATCTATATACATATACACACATATATATACATACATACATATATTTACATATGTATATGTGTGTGTACATACATACTACATACAACACACAGCTGTCCCCTAAGTTTAGCTCTGGCGAAACACCAGGCGTCCGATCAGGCAACGATGCCAAGAACAGGGTGTCAAACCCCCATTTTCCAACCCACGTCCACCTGCACCAATAGCCACCCAATCCCACCCAACCCTACCCCTACCCCAGCCACCTTTGAGAGAGGAGACCATGGGGTGCAAAGAAGAGGCACTGACGCCGACGTGTCACAAAGGAAGGGCGCTAACAACACATCAAAGAAGGTGAGCGATGATGTAGCCCTATTTTAGGGCTTCATCTTGTGTCTTTTTGCTCTTCAATCACATCTATGCTTGTTAGATTGCTTGTCATTCCTCCCAATATGCTTATTTGTATAAAATGCACTTATGGACATTATTTGCATGTTTTTTAGGCATTTGGACCACACTTGCTGGAAGAGAGAGAGGAGTGATCCTAGGGTTCCTCTGTCCTTGGAGAGACCCAAAGTCAAGTCCAAGGCCCCCTCGACCTACCCCTAGTAGCCAAAGATCAATTGAAGCAAAGATGTCCAAGAAAAGCCAAAGAACCGAGTCAAAGTGCTGATCCATGACCCAACACGACCATGGTACCATAAAACGGCCGTGCTAAATCACTTACAAACCAACATAACCAGAGAGAAGGACGGTCGTGCAACACAAAACGACCATGCCAGTGACAGACACCACGGTCGTGCTCCACAAAACGGTCGTGGCTCAGCAGACCAGAACAGTCGTGCAACACCACCACGACCATTCTACCTAGTCCCCAACACGGCCATGCTTCCCAGCACGGCCGTGCTACCAGCCTTCATTTTCACCCATCAACCTGTTGATTTAACACTTAACCAACACAGCCGTTCTCCTCCACCATGGCCGTGCTCACCCCTACCCACCACGGTCGTGCTACTCACAAAATCCACCCACTTTTCCACTGCTTTCCCCATTTTACCCCTAACTTAACCCTACACCCCCTAGACACCTATATATACCTAGGTGGTGGCTGGGGAACGAGGCTAACTACCTTCCACCACCTCCTAGCTCCCCAAATTGCCATCCACTCAATTTCCACCTCCATTCCACTCCATTTCACCATTTCCACCACCAAAACACTAGTTTATACTAGTTCCTACCCATAATCCCCTTCATTTCACACGCTTGCACCTTGAAGGAGGGAGGAGGACGTCCTACAGCTACTGGAGAGGAGGACTTCTTCATCTACGCCGAGCTCCATGGCTACTTCTTCCTCTATCTCCTTTCTTTTTGTATTTTTCTTTGTTATGAGTAGCTAGGCCCCTATGGGTGGGATGTTTGGGGGAAATTATGTTACTTTGTTACCATGTTGGGGGAAAATGACATGTAAAAATTGTAATTCAATTTGTTAATGATTATTTTCTATTTGCATCTCATTCTCCATGGATTGCTTGTTGGTTTGTGTGTGGAATCACCTAGGAATTTAGGCAAATTGCTTATATGTGTGAATTTTGGGATTTGCCCCTAGGTCCAATTCTTAGATCCCTAGGTTGCCTCCCATATTCCTACATCCTAATCAATCTCCCTAAACCTAAGTGAGAGATCTAAGTAGCTAGATTAGGTAATTCTAGTGCAATTAGCATGGAGCCTTCTCAAGGCTAGAATGTGGGGGAATTGGGGTCCAAAACCCTAATCTCACCTCCCCATTACTACCCTCGGCCCCTAGTTACCCTAGGAATGCCTAATCTAGAAACCTAGACTTGATTAGACTCTAATTGAATTGAACCTAATCCCTAACCCAATTGAGCCTCGTAAGGGTAGTAGGGGGTGTTAGGGACTAGTTCCCCTATGCACAACCTAGCATATCAATGGCCAATTAGCAGCTTAGGTTAATTCATTAGACTCTAACTTGTTGTTTGGTTTGGATAATCTAAATAGAATAATAATTTTCATATGTCACCCCCAACTTAAGTGATAAGTTCATACCCCTAAACAGCCCACACATCTCTTTACTGCTTAAAACCCTAGTTTTGTGCTTGCTTAGCTTAATTAGTTCTTTTCTTGCTTAGTTAGCTTCTTTCCTTGCTCTTGCCTTATTCATGTTAGTTTAGTTCTTTAATTGCACTTTCACTCCTCTCTTGCTTGCCTTAGTGTAACTTGCCTTTCCATACCTAGCTCAGACTTTCTTGCTTGCTTAGTCTTAATCTAACCTAGGGTTAACATAGATTTCATTCTCGCCTTTGACTGCTTGCTTGTTCATAATAGTTTAATAACCAAAATCACCTTTAAACCCTTAACCCTAGTCTCTGCAGTAGGAACCTAGCAAAACTAAACTAGCTCTAGCACCCCCTCTTTTCCCTGTGGATCGACCCTATACTTGCCACCTTCCTATACTACGACACGACCCCGTGCGCTTGCGGGTGTAGTGTTTTAGTGTGAGTAGGTGTTAAGTTAGTTTTATAAATTTCAAAAGCAAATTCCTATCACGTGTGTTCCGACCTCGTGGGGCGCATCTAGTCAGGTCAAATCGGCTAGTGTGTTGCACCTCTAGCGGAATCGCACCAAGCTTTATGGCGTCATTGCTGGGGATTAGAGGCGTTCGGCCTAGCTAGTTAGTTTTGCTTTGACTTTTCCTACTGCCCTCATCATTAATATTATTTATTCATTATTCTTTGCATTCTTTGTGTATATTGGTTTACTAACTTGTTCTCTTTTGTTTGGTTGTACTTTGTGCATGTGACAAGCCATTCGGGGGAAGACAAGATGGAAGGCCAAAATGCACTTCGCAAGTCCTTGCAAGATTAATTTATGTTGAGCAACTACCAGTCACCTATTGCATCTAGAGTCACCCAAATGCAAGGGGAGCAATTTTCTATTCCTCCAGGTTTTCTTGGGCTCCTGCCCACCTTCTACGGCTCGAAGAGTGAAAACCCCTACAAGCATGTGGATGCTTCCCTAGAGATGTGTGCCACTTCAGAACGTCAACGGCAAGTGATGACTCAATTCGGCTCACATTGTTCCCCTTTTCACTCAAGGATAGGGCCAAGGAATGGTATGATTCAAGGAGATACATCATGAGTTGGGGTGAGATGAAGATGGCATTCTTGAGGAATTTCTACTCTATTGCAAGGATGACACAAATGCGGCAGTCAATAGTGAGTTTCAGCCAAATGGATAATGAAAAGTTCCATGATGCTTGGGATAGGTTGCAAAAGCTATTGAGAGAGTGCCCCCATCATGAGATACCTTTGTGGCAGCTTGTACAAGCGTTCTACTCCGGTTTTTCATCAAGGGATCAAGCTACAGTGGATTCTTCTTGTGGAGGTATTTTCATGACAAAGCCACCAGAGGAGTCATGGTCATTGTTTGAGTAATTGGTGGAAAATTCAAGGAACCGAGCTTCTAGCATGATCTGTGATGGGAATCGGGACTTTAGTGAACCTTCTATTTCCAATGATCCCAATGCACAAGTGATGAAGGTTATGAGAGAAATGATGAAACTCATGAAAAGTCAAGAAGGAAATGGTCCTTGCCATCTGGTCAACTACATTGGTTCTTTTGAGGGAGAAGTGAAGACACCTTACTCCTATAGCTACTCAGAACTGCAAAGTCCAAGCTACATCTCTAGGTTTAAGGAAGAGGTACTCTCTAGATTGAAGATATTTGATGATGTCCAAAAAGATGTTGCAAGACTTGAAGAAAGGATAGATCAGCCATCTTCCATAATTGCTCTCCAAGAAGAAAAATTGTCTTCAAAATCCATCTTGAGTTACAATGAAGCAAGTGGGCCCATGCCCTCTTCTCAAATTTTCTACAATCCACCTCCCATGGAAGTGTAGCCCATCTACCATTTTCAAGTCTATCATAAGCCTTACACTCCTCCACCACCTCCCTCACCTCAAATTTCCCAAAACTTCACTTTCCAACCTCAATATCCCTCTCCACCTCAATTTAAATACCAACCATCACCCCACCTCCTCCACAGCCACAACATGCTCCCTCTCCCCATCATGAGCAAGGTAGTGCTGTGACAGTTCTAAGGAGTGGGAAAACACTTGAGCATCCCGCAAGTCAAAGAAAGAGTGACAAAGCAAAGCAGAAGCAGTCAAGTGGTGACGTCGTGATTGAGATTGCCGAAGATGATCATTTGCCACCCCATGTTGATATTGGGAGTCCTAGTGCTCCACTTCATGCTACACCACAGGAAGATCGTGCTGAGTCAAGTGGGTCAATAGCTAGTGAGCCACCATTTCCCGAAGCACTAGATGAACCCCCGGTTGTGAAAAGAAGACAAAAGCACAATATGGACATTCTTGAGGTCGTCCGACAAGTGAAGTGTAACATCCCTGACCTGGGTTATGAGTCAACCCTAGGTGTTTTGCCTAAATATGTAATTAAATCTTTGTGATTAACTCTGAGCATGTAATTAAGTTTCTCAGAAATGTATATTTCAGTATTTGCTCCTTTTTATTTAAAGTTGTAGCATTGTTATGATATACAGGGACCTATGTGCAATTTACCCAGTTGAAAGGGTTAGCTTGCAATTTGCACATGATGAGATGTTCCTCTGATGTTGAGACATCATGAGAATCTCTTTGGCAAAGTTTGAGGGATTTCCCAAGCTAGAGTACCAAGGTGCAGCTGTGGAAGCAATCCCAGGACTTGAAAACCCTAATTTGGGATAAAATGCAATTTACCCAAATAAAGGGATGCAATTTGTAAATAATGTCATCTAAAGTATCTTTTTAGACTCTTGCCATTATTGAGAGAAGAAATGATGAGGAATTCACCTCAATTGAGTTATCAAGTTAAGAAATAGGCTTTGTGATTGAATAATCAGGGTATATGTGCAATATCCCTTTAAGTATGAACTTTATTATTAGATTGTTCTTCCTTGCCTTCTTTTCTATAACTTAAGATAGGGTTTGTCCTTAGAATAAAGAGGAAGGGACGAGCAAGTAATAAAGGAAGGACTTAGTTGGAATTAAGGGAAACTTATGAACTAATGTTGAAAATCCTACCCCATGTATATAAGCCCTCCTTCCCTTAGTTGCAAGGGAACTCACCCTTCGTTCCCTTACTGTTTCATTTCACCAAAGACGACCAAGGACTGCCTTGGAGCTAAGGAGGACGAACAAGGGGTGCAAGGTAGGTTTAAACCCCTCTTCTTGCCTAATTCCATGGTTAGAATTCGAATTCAAGGTCAGCTTCATGGCTAATTCTCGAAACCCTATCTTTCTAGCCGTCTCTTTTCATTCTTCCTTGGAGTTTTCACCTTTGCCAACCTGTGGGAACTCAAGGACGCCATTAGAGCTTGGAGCTTGAAAGCTTGTAGCTCAAGAAGAAAGCTTTAGGCGGGTTTTATAACTCTAAACCCATGCTTTACTATGTGCATCTTTATATGCGATTTGATGATAGCTCTTAGTATTTCCCTACTTTTCCTTGCTATTTTGCAAGCAAACCCGTGGGATATCTGTACTGTTCTTGAGCTAGAAGATGAAGGCGTGATTTCCAAGGAAAACCCACCGCTTTTCTTTTCCTTAAACGGTCCTAACAGTTTGCTCTCTCGGACTCAAGACCGCGAGGTGAGCAAACGGTCTCGAGACCGCGACAGGGCAAACGGTCTCAAGACCGTTTGGCCCCGTTGACCGAGCGTGGACCGTATAAGAAATCTGTTCCTAATTATATAGGCTAATTACCCTCAAAATTTGGGAGACTAACTCCAAAGGAATCGGGATATATGACCTTTTTAAGTCACAACTTTAAATGAATTAATTGCTGATTTTCAAACGGTCTGAAATTGCCTTTTTGGGCAAACGGTCTCAAGACCGTGTAAGGTCGTTGACTAAGCGTTGACCGTATGAGATTACTGTTCAAAATTATGTTAACTAACAACTCACCAAGTTTGATGGTCTAATTCCAAACGGGCTAAGAGTTGAAGGGTGCATACTAGGGCTAACCCTAGATAAAATCAGTACTGAAATTATGGTGACCTAATTAGGGTTTTTAGGGATGATTGACCTAAACGGTCTCAAGACCGTTTGGGGGTCACCAAACGGTCTCAAGACCGTGAGGGCAATCAACCAAGACCGTTTGGAGGTCTGGGGTCAAGATTTGTTGACCAATTGAAGGTACTTTTACACCAATTTACATTGCAATTAAATATTGTTATAACCATCAACTCAATGGGTCAGACCTTGATGAATTTGCACTAGAATCCAAAAATTTGATGGGCAAACGGTCTCAAGACCGTTTGGAACTCATCCAAACGGTCTCAAGACCGAGAGGACAATCACCCAAGACCGTTTGAAGGCCTAGGGTTGAGTAATTTGACCAATTGAGGACCCAATTGCAAATAAGTTATCAATTTAATCAAAATTCTGTTTTGTGGTTCAATCATGGTTCAACCCCTATCAAATCACCTTAGACTTTGATGAAATCTTGGGCAAACGGTCTTAAGACCATGTGGGGTCCACCCACATGACCGCAAGACCGTTTGGGCCAAGTTTGGGCCCATTTGGAGCTCAATTGAAGGGTTCAACCTTGTGTTGATGCACACTGTTGAGTGTTGATGGGTGAACATTGATAGACCCTAATTGAATCAATTTCAACCATTATGGGTCAATCGAATGACCAAGTGATCAAGAATAATCTTAATTGACTAAATCCATAAGTGGTCAACATAGCTTTGACCATTTGAGGGCTTCAACATGGGTTGACATTATCGGTTGCATCTTTGAGCCTTGTTGAAGGACCAAGCGGCTGAGACCATGTGAGCCTCGCGGTCTCAAGACCGTGAGAGGGCTCGCGGTCTCAAGACCGTGAGGGGGCTCACGGTCTCAAGACCGAGAGGAGGCTCGCGGTCTCAAGACCGTGAAGGGCCTCGCGGTCCTGAGGTCAAAGAAGGGCAAACGGTCTTCATGACCCTCGCGGTCTCAACTCAAATTGGTCTTCGCGGTCTCAACTTTAATTTGAACCAATGGGAGGCTTCACGGTCTTGAACCCTTGAAGAGGCTCACGGTCTTGAAGCCTAAGGGGGCTCGCGGTCTTGGATCTAGAAAGAGGCTCGCGGTCTTGGAGGGTCAAAGTGGGCAAACGGTCAACACTTTCAACCGATCTTAATTCAATTAATGATTAATGATTGAAATTAATCAATGTGACTCAAGGTTGACCACATTCAATCATTTGATGATGTAAATGGTTCAATGTTGCCCGAATCAAACCCTAATGATAATCTAGGATAGTAAGGGGTTATTTGACCAAGGTTTTTGACTATGATGATGATCAATGGGGTGAATTACCAAAATACCCCTGAAGGGTCAATTGAGTTATACCTTGCTCAATTCAAACTCTAATTACATGAGAAATGATGTTTTTAGTCATAATGATTCTATCCAACTTGATCTAGTCTAATGTTATCATCAACCATTAGTATGATGAAAGAGAGAGTACTCTAGAGAGAGAAAGTACCCTAGAGAGAGAAAGTAACTCTAATCACTTAATGGTGATGTTTTTGGCTATGTTAGCCTATGATGACTCAACCCAACCTGTTTTAGAGTGATGTTGACATCACCTAACCTTATGATGAGAGAGAAAGTACTTCTAGAGAGAGAAAGTACTTCTAGAGAGAGAAAGTACCCTTTTTAAATGGAAACTCAATTGAAGCATCCCCAATACACAGAAATGGGCATAATTAGGGTATGATCCACCTGTGTGAGATCATAGAAACCCTAATTATGATAAATAATGAACCTTTAACTAATCCAAGAGCATCAATGAAGATGTTACTCATACATGATGATGTTATGAGTTTAATTCACCTTGATGTGAATAGTAAACCCTAATTCAAGGGTGATGACATGTAATGTGAATAGTAAACCCTAATTCAAGGGTGATGACATGTAATGTGAATAGTAAACCCTAATTCAAGGGTAATGGCATGCTTTTGAGCAATAAACTCTATTTGTATAGAATTAAAGATTTAACTCTTATGACAAAAAGTAGGAAGTACATTCCTTATTGTTGTATTACCTTTATCAGATGTATTAACCATGCATGTTCTGATATGAAGGTAATCATATCCAGGTATGGATGTTGATGTTATATTCATTGAAGGCATGTTGTTAGCCTTATGAATAAGTAATGTAATCTGATGCCTTGCCAGTGGCATCCTATGCTGATACTGGGCTATGAGAGCCATGAATACCATCAAGGTCATGCCTTAGAGATGACTTGTGATGAGGATAATGAGAAATGATGATTGATATGAGTTAAGGCTTGTTACATTTAGTATTCTTCTTTTATAGCTGCTATGCTATTGTTATTGTTTGAAGGACAATGTATGATGTTAAAGAATACTGAATGTACCTAACTAATCAAGTATAATGTAGAGCCCTGATCATAGATCCATCATTGTCAGAAATTAAGTGATGGTGAAACAGGTTTTCCTTAGGGAACTCCTGGAGCACATACTTTTGAGTATGTGGGGTACATGGATGTGTAGAACCTTACATCCTAGTGTAGGAAAGTGATGTAGATGTGTAATCCATCCATCCTTCACTACAGTTCCATACCGTATCAGTGGTAGGTAAACATGAAACCTCCTGATGACGAAGATAGCACAGATATCCGTATCAGTGGTAGGTAAATATGAAACCTCCTGATGACGAAGAGAGTACAGAACGCCACTGTGACTCTAGAATAGCGAAGGACCAGTTTACCCTGGTGAGCTATAATAGTAGAGACACGAGATGTCCTACAAGTGATCCTCTTACTGACTGAGGAAGGTGAAGGTCATGAGAATCCGGCTCTCTTAATGACCTATGTATGATACTGATGCGGCTTCTCAGCGATCAGTTGGAGTTTGAGTGGTAAGCCTCATCTCCACAGGGTATAATATTGTTTGTAAATCATAATCAACCATGTAGTATAACTTGTTAGAGATGACTCCAAGTTAGTTGGTTGATGTTACATTGCAATAATGTTGATATTCTCCATATCTCCTAAATTGTAGAGATCTTGTTATAACTGCAACTGCTAAAGAATGCTTTGAAGGCTTTACTGTTTAAGATATTCTTTGATGTTATAATAAGCTTCTGGCGAAGAGTTATAACTCTCGCTGGGACAATTATGTATAATTGTCTCACCCCGTAGACTTCAACTTTTTAGGTGGACGTCGGAGACGAAGGAACCAGCCTACAGGTGATCAGTCTCAGCAGCAGCAGCACCAGGGGCAGCAGTAATCTCAGGTGGAGATTTGTCCTGCCATGTGGTGTAGTTAGAGTCAGTCCTATGTGTCCTCTGTACTCTCAGGTCTTGGAGTCTTGTGTTATGTGATCTTGAGATTTTGTATCTTGATGTATATAATTACTCAAGAAGTAATTATCCTGAGATGTAAACAGTTACCTCTCTTTATGAAAGGAGTTTTTATGGATACAAATTCTTATCTCGAAAAGTTTTAATTTCCCGTGATTTTTGTCTTCCGCTGATTACCGATTCGCTTCCGCTAAGTTTTAATCGTGTTTATGTCATGGTTTGGAGATCAGAGCCCACAATTAGTGGTATCAGAGCTCCAGGTTCAGTTGAGTCTACAGAGGCATAGGACTTAGGATGTCGAGTCTACCTTTAGTACTCCTTCCTTATCTAATAGAATCTTCTGCTCCTCAGGAGAAGAAGATACATAAGAATGTCAGAACATCGTGATGAGCACGTGGCAGAGAGTAGTGCTAGTGCAACTCGAGGCGGTGCAAGAGTTCCGAGAATAGAACAACCTGCACCTGAGTCGCCAAGAGAGCCACCCCAGTTCGACCCAGCTGACATGAGTGATCCAGCTGTACAGACGATGTTCGGGCAGTTTATGACTGCCATGACACATATAACCGATAGGATTCCCATTCCTGCACCTAGGGCACCTGTCCAGCCTGAAGCACAAGGTATCGGTAAGACGTTCGAACGACTTCGTCGTGTCGGAGCTACCGAGTACTTCGGAACTGCCGACCCTGCAGATGCTGACTTATGGTTGACAGAGTTGGAGAAGGCTTTCAGGATTCTTATGATTCCGGAAGCTGAGAAGGTTAGACATGCTGTCTATCTTCTCAAAGGCAGTGCTGGTCACTGGTGGAACATGGAAGAGCAGAAGAGACCTGGAGTAGAGTTCTCATGGGAAGAGTTTCGTCGGGAATTTATCAATAGATACTTTCCAAAGACCTTCCTAGATGAGAAGATCTCTCAGTTTGAGAAACTAAGGCAGGGTATGATGAACATTAGTGAGTATGAAGCTAAGTTTATGGAGTTGTTGCGGTTCTGTCCGCACATGGCTGCTACGGATGAGGAAAGAATCAGAAGATTCGAGAAGGGTTTGAATTCTGATATGTCAACCCCTGTGTCTGCCTTAGAAAACATAGAGAGATTCTCTACCTTCGTTGAGTCAGTCCGAAGGATAGAGAGATCTGTGGTTGAGAAAAGACAAACCCATAAAAGATATCCACAGTTCCAGGGTTCTTCATCTAGGGATCCCAAGAGACCTAGATTCTCTGCACCTAACCCTCCACCACCCAGATCGAGTTTTCAAACTCAATGGACACCAAGCAGAGGTAGAGGGCGGAGTCAACCGCTTCAAGGGACGCACAGTTCTGCATCAGTGTCAGTTACTGGACCACCCAGACCACAACAACAGGAGAAGAGTTGCTACAACTGTGGTAAGATGGGACACTTGATGAAGGATTGCCGTTCTAGGGTTGTCGGTGTGACACAACAAACCCCGAGACAGAATCAACAGGGATCTCAGAATAGACAACACCAAGGAGCAGCTCGAGGACGTGGACAAGCATCTCAAGCTGGATCATCAGCACCACCTCAACACCAGGCGACTGCGAGGTTCTATGCTATGAACCCACCTGAGGCAGTGGTCAATCCACGGGTAGTGGCAGGTCAGATGAAACTTTTATATTCTGATATGTCTATATCCTGTATTGTATCCGTTCTGATTGATCCGGGTGCTACACACTCTTTCATCACTCGTGAAGTGATTCGTAACTGCAATATGACTGTTAGTCATAGAGCAGATAGTTTGTTGTTAGAGACTCCGTTGAGTGGGTCTACCGTTTTGCAGGAGGTATGTTCTCCCTGCATTCTTTTCTTTTCTGACCATCGCATTCAAGTGGATCTTATACCACTTGATATGCAGGGATTTGATATAATCCTTGGGATGGATACCTTAGAAAGGTATAGAGTTGTCTTGGACTGTGAGTCCAAGTTGGCTATGTTTGCTGATGAAAGCAACACATGGATCTTTCAAGGAGAAAGAAAGATTCTGCCCACCTGTCTTGTATCAGCTATGGTTGCTGATAAGCTGTTGAGGCAAGGATGTAATGCATTCTTAGCCCATGTGGTAGATGTTACCAAGGAAAGTTCTAATCCTGCTGAAGTTCCTATAGTCAGGGAATTCGAAGATGTGTTTCCTGAAGAACTTCCTGGTATACCACCACCTCGGGAGATTGACTTTGAAATCAATCTGATTCCAGATACGAAACCCATAGCTTAAACTCCGTATAGAATGGCTCCTGCCGAGATGGCAGAACTCAAGAAACAGCTTCAAGAGCTACTTGAGAGAGGTTTTATCCGACCGAGTACTTCACCTTGGGGTGCTCCGGTCTTGTTTGTTAAAAAGAAAGATGGGTCGATGCGGTTGTGCATCGACTATAGACAACTCAATAAAGTGACAATAAAGAATAAGTATCCTCTGCCGAGGATTGATGATCTCTTTGACCAGTTACGTGGTGCAACAGTCTTTTCAAAGATAGACTTGAGGTCTGGATATCATCAACTTCGTATTAAGGATAGTGACATATCCAAGTCTGCCTTTAGGACAAGATATGGTCACTATGAGTTCACGGTTATGTCGTTTGGACTAACCAATGCACCAGCTGCATTTATGGAACTCATGAATAGAGTTTTTCGACCTTTCCTTGATCAGTGTGTTGTCGTCTTCATAGATGACATACTGATTTATAGTAAAGATGCTCAGCAGCATGAGCAGCATCTTCGCCAAGCTTTGACCTTGCTAAGAGAACATAAGTTGTATGCCAAGTTTAGCAAGTGTGAGTTCTGGCTGCCGGAGGTATCTTTTCTTGGACATGTAATATCCGCCTCGGGAATTCGTGTTGACCCTACAAAGGTAGAATCTGTTCTACAATGGGAACAACCGAAGACACCGACGGAAATTCGAAGTTTCTTGGGGTTAGCCGGCTATTATCGAAGGTTCATTAAGAACTTTAGTTCTATAGCTTTACCTTTGACCAAGTTAACCCGGAAAGATGTTCCTTTTTCTTGGAGTGATAAGTGTCAACAATCTTTCCAGTTACTGAAGGAGAGGTTGACAAGTGCACCTGTATTAGTGCTACCTGAACAAGGAAAAGGATATGTAGTTTTCTGTGATGCTTCCAAGAACGGACTAGGATGTGTGTTGATGCAGGATAAACAAGTGATTTCTTTTGCTTCCCGACAGCTTAAGAAACACGAGGAGAATTATCCAACACACGATCTGGAGTTAGCAGCTGTGGTTCATGCTTTGAAGATCTGGAGACATTATCTCTACGGAGAGACATTCCAGATTTTCACAGACCACAAAAACCTTAAGTATATCTTCTCTCAGCATGAGCTCAACATGAGGCAACGTCGCTGGATGGAGTTAATCAAGGACTACGACTGTACAATTGATTACCATCCAGGTAAGGCCAATGTTGTTGCAGATGCCTTGAGTAGGAAATCAGCAACATCAACCATGAATAGAGCACAACTAAACTCTTTAGTATGCTCTAGAAGAGATATGCTTATCTCTTTAAGGCAAGACAATGTACAGTTGAAGGTGTCATTGCTAGCCGGTTTGTTAGCTGAGATGCATATTAAACCTACCCTAAGAGAGCAGATTAAAGAAGCACAGCTAGATGATGCTGCAGTTCAACATATAAGATCTGAGTATGGAAATGAGAAGCAAGATGGGTTTCATGACTCAAAAGATCAAGTAGCTTGTTATAATGGAAGAATGATAGTGCCGGATGTGGACAACTTAAGGAAGTTAGTCATGGAAGAAGCCCATTCTTCCATGTATGCTATGCATCCAGGGAGCACCAAGATGTATCGGAATTTGAAGGATCTGTATTGGTGGCCTGGGATGAAGAAGGACGTTGCAGAGTTTGTTCTGAGGTGTCCTGTGTGTCAGCAAGTTAAAGCTGAACACCAGAAGCCTGCAGGGACAATGCAACCTTTACCCATATCATAGTGGAAGTGGGACCATGTGACCATGGACTTTGTTGTTGGCCTACCCAGGACAAGCAAAGGACATGATTCCATTTGGGTAATTGTTGATAGGTTGACTAAGACAACACATTTCTTACCTGTCAAAACAACCTATTCTGCTGAAAGGTTATCAGAGTTGTATGTTCAAGAGATAGTGCGTTTGCACGGAATTCCTGTCACAATAGTTTCTGACAGAGGTCCTCAGTTTACGAGTCATTTTTGGGAACAGTTACACAGAGCCTTAGGCACTAAGCTGAGGTTTAGTACGGCCTTTCATCCGCAGACTGATGGACAGTCGGAAAGGACCATACAGACCTTAGAAGACCTGTTGCGAGCATGTGTTCTCCAGTTCACCGGAAGTTGGGATCTACACCTAAGCTTGATAGAGTTTGCCTATAACAATAGCTATCAGCATAGTATTGATATGGCACCTTATGAAGCCTTATATGGTAGACGTTGTAGATCACCCTTGTGTTGGTTTGAGACTGGTGAGCACCAGTTGTTAGGTCCTGACCTGGTGCAGCAAACCACAGAAAAGATTAAAGTTATACAACATAAGATTAAGACTGCTCAGGATAGGCAGAAATCTTATGCTGACAAACGTCGTAGACCCTTAGAGTTCCAGGTTGGAGACAGAGTGTATCTTAAGGTCTCACCTTGGAAAGGGGTCCTTCGTTTTGGAAGGAAGGGGAAGTTAGCTCCTAGATATATGGGGCCTTATCCAATCATTGAACGGATTGGAAAGGTAGCATATAAACTAGAGCTTCCCCCAGAATTACAGAGGTTACATCCTGTGTTTCACATTTCTATGTTGAAGAAATGTCACCCAGACACCGAGTCAGTTCTACAACCTATGGAAGTAGAATTGAATGATGACATATCCTATGAGGAGGGACCAATGTCAATCCTTGATAAACGAATTAAAAAGTTAAAGAAGAAAGATATAAGTCTTGTGAAAGTCCTCTGGAACCATCGTGGTATTGAAGAAGCCACTTGGGAGTTAGAGGATGAGATAAGAAGGAAGTATCCCGCCCTTTTCTCGTAATATGTTTTATCGATTTCGGGGACGAAATCCTTGTAAGGGGTGGATAATTTGTAACATCCCTGACCTGGGTTATGAGTCAACCCTAGGTGTTTTGCCTAAATATGTAATTAAATCTTTGTGATTAACTCTGAGCATGTAATTAAGTTTCTCAGAAACGTATATTTCAGTATTTGCTCCTTTTTATTTAAAGTTGTAGCATTGTTATGATATACAGGGACCTATGTGCAATTTACCCAGTTGAAAGGGTTAGCTTGCAATTTGCACATGATGAGATGTTCCTCTGATGTTGAGACATCATGAGAATCTCTTTGGCAAAGTTTGAGGGATTTCCCAAGCTAGAGTACCAAGGTGCAGCTGTGGAAGCAATCCCAGGGCTTGAAAACCCTAATTTGGGATAAAATGCAATTTACCCAAATAAAGGGATGCAATTTGTAAATAATGTCATCTAAAGTATCTTTTTAGACTCTTGCCATTATTGAGAGAAGAAATGATGAGGAATTCACCTCAATTGAGTTATCAAGTTAAGAAATAGGCTTTGTGATTGAATAATCAGGGTATATGTGCAATATCCCTTTAAGTATGAACTTTATTATTAGATTGTTCTTCCTTGCCTTCTTTTCTATAACTTAAGATAGGGTTTGTCCTTAGAATAAAGAGGAAGGGACGAGCAAGTAATAAAGGAAGGACTTAGTTGGAATTAAGGGAAACTTATGAACTAATGTTGAAAATCCTACCCCATGTATATAAGCCCTCCTTCCCTTAGTTGCAAGGGAACTCACCCTTCGTTCCCTTACTGTTTCATTTCACCAAAGACGACCAAGGACTGCCTTGGAGCTAAGGAGGACAAACAAGGGGTGCAAGGTAGGTTTAAACCCCTCTTCTTGCCTAATTCCATGGTTAGAATTCGAATTCAAGGTCAGCTTCATGGCTAATTCTCGAAACCCTATCTTTCTAGCCGTCTCTTTTCATTCTTCCTTGGAGTTTTCACCTTGGCCAACCTGTGGGAACTCAAGGACGCCATTAGAGCTTGGAGCTTGAAAGCTTGTAGCTCAAGAAGAAAGCTTTAGGCGGGTTTTATAACTCTAAACCCATGCTTTACTATGTGCATCTTTATATGCGATTTGATGATAGCTCTTAGTATTTCCCTACTTTTCCTTGCTATTTTGCAAGCAAACCCGTGGGATATCTGTACTGTTCTTGAGCTAGAAGATGAAGGCGTGATTTCCAAGGAAAACCCACCGCTTTTCTTTTCCTTAAACGGTCCTAACAGTTTGCTCTCTCGGACTCAAGACCGCGAGGTGAGCAAACGGTCTCGAGACCGCGACAGGGCAAACGGTCTCAAGACCGTTTGGCCCCGTTGACCGAGCGTGGACCGTATAAGAAATCTGTTCCTAATTATATAGGCTAATTAACCGCAAAATTTGGGAGACTAACTCCAAAGGAATCGGGAGATATGACCTTTTTAAGTCACAACTTTAAATGAATTAATTGCTGATTTTCAAACGGTCTGAAATTGCCTTTTTGGGCAAACGGTCTCAAGACCGTGTAAGGTCGTTGACTAAGCGTTGACCGTATGAGATTACTGTTCAAAATTATGTTAACTAACAACTCACCAAGTTTGATGGTCTAATTCCAAACGGGCTAAGAGTTGAAGGGTGCATACTAGGGCTAACCCTAGATAAAATCAGTACTGAAATTATGGTGACCTAATTAGGGTTTTTAGGGATGATTGACCTAAACGGTCTCAAGACCGTTTGGGGGTCACCAAACGGTCTCAAGACCGTGAGGGCAATCAACCAAGACCGTTTGGAGGTCTGGGGTCAAGATTTGTTGACCAATTGAAGGTACTTTTACACCAATTTACATTGCAATTAAATATTGTTATAACCATCAACTCAATGGGTCAGACCTTGATGAATTTGCACTAGAATCCAAAAATTTGATGGGCAAACGGTCTCAAGACCGTTTGGAACTCATCCAAACGGTCTCAAGACCGAGAGGACAATCACCCAAGACCGTTTGAAGGCCTAGGGTTGAGTAATTTGACCAATTGAGGACCCAATTGCAAATAAGTTATCAATTTAATCAAAATTCTGTTTTGTGGTTCAATCATGGTTCAACCCCTATCAAATCACCTTAGACTTTGATGAAATCTTGGGCAAACGGTCTTAAGACCATGTGGGGTCCACCCACATGACCTCAAGACCGTTTGGGCCAAGTTTGGGCCCATTTGGAGCTCAATTGAAGGGTTCAACCTTGTGTTGATGCACACTGTTGAGTGTTGATGGGTGAACATTGATAGACCCTAATTGAATCAATTTCAACCATTATGGGTCAATCGAATGAGCAAGTGATCAAGCATAATCTTAATTGACTAAATCCATAAGTGGTCAACATAGCTTTGACCATTTTAGGGCTTCAACATGGGTTGACATTATCGGTTGCATCTTTGAGCCTTGTTGAAGGACCAAGCGGCTGAGACCATGTGAGCCTCGCGGTCTCAAGACCGTGAGAGGGCTCGCGGTCTCAAGACCGTGAGGGGGCTCACGGTCTCAAGACCGAGAGGAGGCTCGCGGTCTCAAGACCGTGAAGGGCCTCGCGGTCCTGAGGTCAAAGAAGGGCAAACGGTCTTCATGACCCTCGCGGTCTCAACTCAAATTGGTCTTCGCGGTCTCAACTTTAATTTGAACCAATGGGAGGCTTCGCGGTCTTGAACCCTTGAAGAGGCTCACGGTCTTGAAGCCTAAGGGGGCTCGCGGTCTTGGATCTAGAAAGAGGCTCGCGGTCTTGGAGGGTCAAAGTGGGCAAACGATCAACACTTTCAACCGATCTTAATTCAATTAATGATTAATGATTGAAATTAATCAATGTGACTCAAGGTTGACCACATTCAATCATTTGATGATGTAAATGGTTCAATGTTGCCCGAATCAAACCCTAATGATAATCTAGGATAGTAAGGGGTTATTTGACCAAGGTTTTTGACTATGATGATGATCAATGGGGTGAATTACCAAAATACCCCTGAAGGGTCAATTGAGTTATACCTTGCTCAATTCAAACTCTAATTACATGAGAAATGATGTTTTTAGTCATAATGATTCTATCCAACTTGATCTAGTCTAATGTTATCATCAACCATTAGTATGATGAAAGAGAGAGTACTCTAGAGAGAGAAAGTACCCTAGAGAGAGAAAGTAACTCTAATCACTTAATGGTGATGTTTTTGGCTATGTTAGCCTATGATGACTCAACCCAACCTGTTTTAGAGTGATGTTGACATCACCTAACCTTATGATGAGAGAGAAAGTACTTCTAGAGAGAGAAAGTACTTCTAGAGAGAGAAAGTACCCTTTTTAAATGGAAACTCAATTGAAGCATCCCCAATACACAGAAATGGGCATAATTAGGGTATGATCCACCTGTGTGAGATCATAGAAACCCTAATTATGATAAATAATGAACCTTTAACTAATCCAAGAGCATCAATGAAGATGTTACTCATACATGATGATGTTATGAGTTTAATTCACCTTGATGTGAATAGTAAACCCTAATTCAAGGGTGATGACATGTAATGTGAATAGTAAACCCTAATTCAAGGGTGATGACATGTAATGTGAATAGTAAACCCTAATTCAAGGGTAATGGCATGCTTTTGAGCAATAAACTCTATTTGTATAGAATTAAAGATTTAACTCTTATGACAAAAAGTAGGAAGTACATTCCTTATTGTTGTATTACCTTTATCAGATGTATTAACCATGCATGTTCTGATATGAAGGTAATCATATCCAGGTATGGATGTTGATGTTATATTCATTGAAGGCATGTTGTTAGCCTTATGAATAAGTAATGTAATCTAATGCCTTGCCAGTGGCATCCTATGCTGATACTGGGCTATGAGAGCCATGAATACCATCAAGGTCATGCCTTAGAGATGACTTGTGATGAGGATAATGAGAAATGATGATTGATATGAGTTAAGGCTTGTTACATTTAGTATTCTTCTTTTATAGCTGCTATGCTATTGTTATTGTTTGAAGGACAATGTATGATGTTAAAGAATACTGAATGTACCTAACTAATCAAGTATAATGTAGAGCCCTGATCATAGATCCATCATTGTCAGAAATTAAGTGATGGTGAAACAGGTTTTCCTTAGGGAACTCCTGGAGCACATACTTTTGAGTATGTGGGGTACATGGATGTGTAGAACCTTACATCCTAGTGTAGGAAAGTGATGTAGATGTGTAATCCATCCATCCTTCACTACAGTTCCATACCGTATCAGTGGTAGGTAAACATGAAACCTCCTGATGACGAAGACAGCACAGATATCCGTATCAGTGGTAGGTAAATATGAAACCTCCTGATGACGAAGAGAGTACAGAACGCCACTGTGACTCTAGAATAGCGAAGGACCAGTTTACCCTGGTGAGCTATAATAGTAGAGACACGAGATGTCCTACAAGTGATCCTCTTACTGACTGAGGAAGGTGAAGGTCATGAGAATCCGGCTCTCTTAATGACCTATGTATGATACTGATGCGGCTTCTCAGCGATCAGTTGGAGTTTGAGTGGTAAGCCTCATCTCCACAGGGTATAATATTGTTTGTAAATCATAATCAACCATGTAGTATAACTTGTTAGAGATGACTCCAAGTTAGTTGGTTGATGTTACATTGCAATAATGTTGATATTCTCCATATCTCCTAAATTGTAGAGATCTTGTTATAACTGCAACTGCTAAAGAATGCTTTGAAGGCTTTACTGTTTAAGATATTCTTTGATGTTATAATAAGCTTCTGGCGAAGAGTTATAACTCTCGCTGGGACAATTATGTATAATTGTCTCACCCCGTAGACTTCAACTTTTTAGGTGGACGTCGGAGACGAAGGAACCAGCCTACAGGTGATCAGTCTCAGCAGCAGCAGCACCAGGGGCAGCAGTAATCTCAGGTGGAGATTTGTCCTGCCATGTGGTGTAGTTAGAGTCAGTCCTATGTGTCCTCTGTACTCTCAGGTCTTGGAGTCTTGTGTTATGTGATCTTGAGATTTTGTATCTTGATGTATATAATTACTCAAGAAGTAATTATCCTGAGATGTAAACAGTTACCTCTCTTTATGAAAGGAGTTTTTATGGATACAAATTCTTATCTCGAAAAGTTTTAATTTCCCGTGATTTTTGTCTTCCGCTGATTACCGATTCGCTTCCGCTAAGTTTTAATCGTGTTTATGTCATGGTTTGGAGATCAGAGCCCACAATTAGTGGTATCAGAGCTCCAGGTTCAGTTGAGTCTACAGAGGCATAGGACTTAGGATGTCGAGTCTACCTTTAGTACTCCTTCCTTATCTAATAGAATCTTCTGCTCCTCAGGAGAAGAAGATACATAAGAATGTCAGAACATCGTGATGAGCACGTGGCAGAGAGTAGTGCTAGTGCAACTCGAGGCGGTGCAAGAGTTCCGAGAATAGAACAACCTGCACCTGAGTCGCCAAGAGAGCCACCCCAGTTCGACCCAGCTGACATGAGTGATCCAGCTGTACAGACGATGTTCGGGCAGTTTATGACTGCCATGACACATATAACCGATAGGATTCCCATTCCTGCACCTAGGGCACCTGTCCAGCCTGAAGCACAAGGTATCGGTAAGACGTTAGAACGACTTCGTCGTGTCGGAGCTACCGAGTACTTCGGAACTGCCGACCCTGCAGATGCTGACTTATGGTTGACAGAGTTGGAGAAGGCTTTCAGGATTCTTATGATTCCGGAAGCTGAGAAGGTTAGACATGCTGTCTATCTTCTCAAAGGCAGTGCTGGTCACTGGTGGAACATGGAAGAGCAGAAGAGACCTGGAGTAGAGTTCTCATGGGAAGAGTTTCGTCGGGAATTTATCAATAGATACTTTCCAAAGACCTTCCTAGATGAGAAGATCTCTCAGTTTGAGAAACTAAGGCAGGGTATGATGAACATTAGTGAGTATGAAGCTAAGTTTATGGAGTTGTTGCGGTTCTGTCCGCACATGGCTGCTACGGATGAGGAAAGAATCAGAAGATTCGAGAAGGGTTTGAATTCTGATATGTCAACCCCTGTGTCTGCCTTAGAAAACAGAGAGAGATTCTCTACCTTCGTTGAGTCAGTCCGAAGGATAGAGAGATCTGTGGTTGAGAAAAGACAAACCCATAAAAGATATCCACAGTTCCAGGGTTCTTCATCTAGGGATCCCAAGAGACCTAGATTCTCTGCACCTAACCCTCCACCACCCAGATCGAGTTTTCAAACTCAATGGACACCAAGCAGAGGTAGAGGGCGGAGTCAACCGCTTCAAGGGACGCACAGTTCTGCATCAGTGTCAGTTACTGGACCACCCAGACCACAACAACAGGAGAAGAGTTGCTACAACTGTGGTAAGATGGGACACTTGATGAAGGATTGCCGTTCTAGGGTTGTCGGTGTGACACAACAAACCCCGAGACAGAATCAACAGGGATCTCAGAATAGACAACACCAAGGAGCAGCTCGAGGACGTGGACAAGCATCTCAAGCTGGATCATCAGCACCACCTCAACACCAGGCGACTGCGAGGTTCTATGCTATGAACCCACCTGAGGCAGTGGTCAATCCACGGGTAGTGGCAGGTCAGATGAAACTTTTATATTCTGATATGTCTATATCCTGTATTGTATCCGTTCTGATTGATCCGGGTGCTACACACTCTTTCATCACTCGTGAAGTGATTCGTAACTGCAATATGACTGTTAGTCATAGAGCAGATAGTTTGTTGTTAGAGACTCCGTTGAGTGGGTCTACCGTTTTGCAGGAGGTATGTTCTCCCTGCATTCTTTTCTTTTCTGACCATCGCATTCAAGTGGATCTTATACCACTTGATATGCAGGGATTTGATATAATCCTTGGGATGGATACCTTAGAAAGGTATAGAGTTGTCTTGGACTGTGAGTCCAAGTTGGCTATGTTTGCTGATGAAAGCAACACATGGATCTTTCAAGGAGAAAGAAAGATTCTGCCCACCTGTCTTGTATCAGCTATGGTTGCTGATAAGCTGTTGAGGCAAGGATGTAATGCATTCTTAGCCCATGTGGTAGATGTTACCAAGGAAAGTTCTAATCCTGCTGAAGTTCCTATAGTCAGGGAATTCGAAGATGTGTTTCCTGAAGAACTTCCTGGTATACCACCACCTCGGGAGATTGACTTTGAAATCAATCTGATTCCAGATACGAAACCCATAGCTTAAACTCCGTATAGAATGGCTCCTGCCGAGATGGCAGAACTCAAGAAACAGCTTCAAGAGCTACTTGAGAGAGGTTTTATCCGACCGAGTACTTCACCTTGGGGTGCTCCGGTCTTGTTTGTTAAAAAGAAAGATGGGTCGATGCGGTTGTGCATCGACTATAGACAACTCAATAAAGTGACAATAAAGAATAAGTATCCTCTGCCGAGGATTGATGATCTCTTTGACCAGTTACGTGGTGCAACAGTCTTTTCAAAGATAGACTTGAGGTCTGGATATCATCAACTTCGTATTAAGGATAGTGACATATCCAAGTCTGCCTTTAGGACAAGATATGGTCACTATGAGTTCACGGTTATGTCGTTTGGACTAACCAATGCACCAGCTGCATTTATGGAACTCATGAATAGAGTTTTTCGACCTTTCCTTGATCAGTGTGTTGTCGTCTTCATAGATGACATACTGATTTATAGTAAAGATGCTCAGCAGCATGAGCAGCATCTTCGCCAAGCTTTGACCTTGCTAAGAGAACATAAGTTGTATGCCAAGTTTAGCAAGTGTGAGTTCTGGCTGCCGGAGGTATCTTTTCTTGGACATGTAATATCCGCCTCGGGAATTCGTGTTGACCCTACAAAGGTAGAATCTGTTCTACAATGGGAACAACCGAAGACACCGACGGAAATTCGAAGTTTCTTGGGGTTAGCCGGCTATTATCGAAGGTTCATTAAGAACTTTAGTTCTATAGCTTTACCTTTGACCAAGTTAACCCGGAAAGATGTTCCTTTTTCTTGGAGTGATAAGTGTCAACAATCTTTCCAGTTACTGAAGGAGAGGTTGACAAGTGCACCTGTATTAGTGCTACCTGAACAAGGAAAAGGATATGTAGTTTTCTGTTATGCTTCCAAGAACGGACTAGGATGTGTGTTGATGCAGGATAAACAAGTGATTTCTTTTGCTTCCCGACAGCTTAAGAAACACGAGGAGAATTATCCAACACACGATCTGGAGTTAGTAGCTGTGGTTCATGCTTTGAAGATCTGGAGACATTATCTCTACGGAGAGACATTCCAGATTTTCACAGACCACAAAAACCTTAAGTATATCTTCTCTCAGCATGAGCTCAACATGAGGCAACGTCGCTGGATGGAGTTAATCAAGGACTACGACTGTACAATTGATTACCATCCAGGTAAGGCCAATGTTGTTGCAGATGCCTTGAGTAGGAAATCAGCAACATCAACCATGAATAGAGCACAACTAAACTCTTTAGTATGCTCTAGAAGAGATATGCTTATCTCTTTAAGGCAAGACAATGTACAGTTGAAGGTGTCATTGCTAGCCGGTTTGTTAGCTGAGATGCATATTAAACCTACCCTAAGAGAGCAGATTAAAGAAGCACAGCTAGATGATGCTGCAGTTCAACATATAAGATCTGAGTATGGAAATGAGAAGCAAGATGGGTTTCATGACTCAAAAGATCAAGTAGCTTGTTATAATGGAAGAATGATAGTGCCGAATGTGGACAACTTAAGGAAGTTAGTCATGGAAGAAGCCCATTCTTCCATGTATGATATGCATCCAGGGAGCACCAAGATGTATCGGAATTTGAAGGATCTGTATTGGTGGCCTGGGATGAAGAAGGACGTTGCAGAGTTTGTTCTGAGGTGTCCTGTGTGTCAGCAAGTTAAAGCTGAACACCAGAAGCCTGCAGGGACAATGCAACCTTTACCCATATCACAGTGGAAGTGGGACCATGTGAACATGGACTTTGTTGTTGGCCTACCCAGGACAAGCAAAGGACATGATTCCATTTGGGTAATTGTTGATAGGTTGACTAAGACAACACATTTCTTACCTGTCAAAACAACCTATTCTGCTGAAAGGTTATCAGAGTTGTATGTTCAAGAGATAGTGCGTTTGCACGGAATTCCTGTCACAATAGTTTCTGACAGAGGTCCTCAGTTTACGAGTCGTTTTTGGGAACAGTTACACAGAGCCTTAGGCACTAAGCTGAGGTTTAGTACGGCCTTTCATCCGCAGACTGATGGACAGTCGGAAAGGACCATACAGACCTTAGAAGACCTGTTGCGAGCATGTGTTCTCCAGTTCACCGGAAGTTGGGATCTACACCTAAGCTTGATAGAGTTTGCCTATAACAATAGCTATCAGCATAGTATTGATATGGCACCTTATGAAGCCTTATATGGTAGACGTTGTAGATCACCCTTGTGTTGGTTTGAGACTGGTGAGCACCAGTTGTTAGGTCCTGACCTGGTGCAGCAAACCACAGAAAAGATTAAAGTTATACAACATAAGATTAAGACTGCTCAGGATAGGCAGAAATCTTATGCTGACAAACGTCGTAGACCCTTAGAGTTCCAGGTTGGAGACAGAGTGTATCTTAAGGTCTCACCTTGGAAAGGGGTCCTTCGTTTTGGAAGGAAGGGGAAGTTAGCTCCTAGATATATGGGGCCTTATCCAATCATTGAACGGATTGGAAAGGTAGCATATAAACTAGAGCTTCCCCCAGAATTACAGAGGTTACATCCTGTGTTTCACATTTCTATGTTGAAGAAATGTCACCCAGACACCGAGTCAGTTCTACAACCTATGGAAGTAGAATTGAATGATGACATATCCTATGAGGAGGGACCAATGTCAATCCTTGATAAACGAATTAAAAAGTTAAAGAAGAAAGATATAAGTCTTGTGAAAGTCCTCTGGAACCATCGTGGTATTGAAGAAGCCACTTGGGAGTTAGAGGATGAGATAAGAAGGAAGTATCCCGCCCTTTTCTCGTAATATGTTTTATCGATTTCGGGGACGAAATCCTTGTAAGGGGTGGATAATTTGTAACATCCCTGACCTGGGTTATGAGTCAACCCTAGGTGTTTTGCCTAAATATGTAATTAAATCTTTGTGATTAACTCTGAGCATGTAATTAAGTTTCTCAGAAACGTATATTTCAGTATTTGCTCCTTTTTATTTAAAGTTGTAGCATTGTTATGATATACAGGGACCTATGTGCAATTTACCCAGTTGAAAGGGTTAGCTTGCAATTTGCACATGATGAGATGTTCCTCTGATGTTGAGACATCATGAGAATCTCTTTGGCAAAGTTTGAGGGATTTCCCAAGCTAGAGTACCAAGGTGCAGCTGTGGAAGCAATCCCAGGGCTTGAAAACCCTAATTTGGGATAAAATGCAATTTACCCAAATAAAGGGATGCAATTTGTAAATAATGTCATCTAAAGTATCTTTTTAGACTCTTGCCATTATTGAGAGAAGAAATGATGAGGAATTCACCTCAATTGAGTTATCAAGTTAAGAAATAGGCTTTGTGATTGAATAATCAGGGTATATGTGCAATATCCCTTTAAGTATGAACTTTATTATTAGATTGTTCTTCCTTGCCTTCTTTTCTATAACTTAAGATAGGGTTTGTCCTTAGAATAAAGAGGAAGGGACGAGCAAGTAATAAAGGAAGGACTTAGTTGGAATTAAGGGAAACTTATGAACTAATGTTGAAAATCCTACCCCATGTATATAAGCCCTCCTTCCCTTAGTTGCAAGGGAACTCACCCTTCGTTCCCTTACTGTTTCATTTCACCAAAGACGACCAAGGACTGCCTTGGAGCTAAGGAGGACAAACAAGGGGTGCAAGGTAGGTTTAAACCCCTCTTCTTGCCTAATTCCATGGTTAGAATTCGAATTCAAGGTCAGCTTCATGGCTAATTCTCGAAACCCTATCTTTCTAGCCGTCTCTTTTCATTCTTCCTTGGAGTTTTCACCTTGGCCAACCTGTGGGAACTCAAGGACGCCATTAGAGCTTGGAGCTTGAAAGCTTGTAGCTCAAGAAGAAAGCTTTAGGCGGGTTTTATAACTCTAAACCCATGCTTTACTATGTGCATCTTTATATGCGATTTGATGATAGCTCTTAGTATTTCCCTACTTTTCCTTGCTATTTTGCAAGCAAACCCGTGGGATATCTGTACTGTTCTTGAGATAGAAGATGAAGGCGTGATTTCCAAGGAAAACCCACCGCTTTTCTTTTCCTTAAACGGTCCTAACAGTTTGCTCTTTCGGACTCAAGACCGCGAGGTGAGCAAACGGTCTCGAGACCGCGACAGGGCAAACGGTCTCAAGACCGTTTGGCCCCATTGACCGAGCGTGGACCGTATAAGAAATCTGTTCCTAATTATATAGGCTAATTACCCTCAAAATTTGGGAGACTAACTCCAAAGGAATCGGGAGATATGACCTTTTTAAGTCACAACTTTAAATGAATTAATTGCTGATTTTCAAACGGTCTGAAATTGCCTTTTTGGGCAAACGGTCTCAAGACCGTGTAAGGTCGTTGACTAAGCGTTGACCGTATGAGATTACTGTTCAAAATTATGTTAACTAACAACTCACCAAGTTTGATGGTCTAATTCCAAACGGGCTAAGAGTTGAAGGGTGCATACTAGGGCTAACCCTAGATAAAATCAGTACTGAAATTATGGTGACCTAATTAGGGTTTTTAGGGATGATTGACCTAAACGGTCTCAAGACCGTTTGGGGGTCACCAAACGGTCTCAAGACCGTGAGGGCAATCAACCAAGACCGTTTGGAGGTCTGGGGTCAAGATTTGTTGACCAATTGAAGGTACTTTTACACCAATTTACATTGCAATTAAATATTGTTATAACCATCAACTCAATGGGTCAGACCTTGATGAATTTGCACTAGAATCCAAAAATTTGATGGGCAAACGGTCTCAAGACCGTTTGGAACTCATCCAAACGGTCTCAAGACCGAGAGGACAATCACCCAAGACCGTTTGAAGGCCTAGGGTTGAGTAATTTGACCAATTGAGGACCCAATTGCAAATAAGTTATCAATTTAATCAAAATTCTGTTTTGTGGTTCAATCATGGTTCAACCCCTATCAAATCACCTTAGACTTTGATGAAATCTTGGGCAAACGGTCTTAAGACCATGTGGGGTCCACCCACATGACCTCAAGACCGTTTGGGCCAAGTTTGGGCCCATTTGGAGCTCAATTGAAGGGCTCAACCTTGTGTTGATGCACACTGTTGAGTGTTGATGGGTGAACATTGATAGACCCTAATTGAATCAATTTCAACCATTATGGGTCAATCGAATGACCAAGTGATCAAGCATAATCTTAATTGACTAAATCCATAAGTGGTCAACATAGCTTTGACCATTTGAGGGCTTCAACATGGGTTGACATTATCGGTTGCATCTTTGAGCCTTGTTGAAGGACCAAGCGGCTGAGACCATGTGAGCCTCGCGGTCTCAAGACCGTGAGAGGGCTCGCGGTCTCAAGACCGTGAGGGGGCTCACGGTCTCAAGACCGAGAGGAGGCTCGCGGTCTCAAGACCGTTAAGGGCCTCGCGGTCCTGAGGTCAAAGAAGGGCAAACGGTCTTCATGACCCTCGCGGTCTCAACTCAAATTGGTCTTCGCGGTCTCAACTTTAATTTGAACCAATGGGAGGCTTCGCGGTCTTGAACCCTTGAAGAGGCTCACGGTCTTGAAGCCTAAGGGGGCTCACGGTCTTGGATCTAGAAAGAGGCTCGCGGTCTTGGAGGGTCAAAGTGGGCAAACGGTCAACACTTTCAACCGATCTTAATTCAATTAATGATTAATGATTGAAATTAATCAATGTGACTCAAGGTTGACCACATTCAATCATTTGATGATGTAAATGGTTCAATGTTGCCCGAATCAAACCCTAATGATAATCTAGGATAGTAAGGGGTTATTTGACCAAGGTTTTTGACTATGATGATGATCAATGGGGTGAATTACCAAAATACCCCTGAAGGGTCAATTGAGTTATACCTTGCTCAATTCAAACTCTAATTACATGAGAAATGATGTTTTTAGTCATAATGATTCTATCCAACTTGATCTAGTCTAATGTTATCATCAACCATTAGTATGATGAAAGAGAGAGTACTCTAGAGAGAGAAAGTACCCTAGAGAGAGAAAGTAACTCTAATCACTTAATGGTGATGTTTTTGGCTATGTTAGCCTATGATGACTCAACCCAACCTGTTTTAGAGTGATGTTGACATCACCTAACCTTATGATGAGAGAGAAAGTACTTCTAGAGAGAGAAAGTACTTCTAGAGAGAGAAAGTGCCCTTTTTAAATGGAAACTCAATTGAAGCATCCCCAATACACAGAAATGGGCATAATTAGGGTATGATCCACCTGTGTGAGATCATAGAAACCGTAATTATGATAAATAATGAACCTTTAACTAATCCAAGAGCATCAATGAAGATGTTACTCATACATGATGATGTTATGAGTTTAATTCACCTTGATGTGAATAGTAAACCCTAATTCAAGGGTGATGACATGTAATGTGAATAGTAAACCCTAATTCAAGGGTGATGACATGTAATGTGAATAGTAAACCCTAATTCAAGGGTAATGGCATGCTTTTGAGCAATAAACTCTATTTGTATAGAATTAAAGATTTAACTCTTATGACAAAAAGTAGGAAGTACATTCCTTATTGTTGTATTACCTTTATCAGATGTATTAACCATGCATGTTCTGATATGAAGGTAATCATATCCAGGTATGGATGTTGATGTTATATTCATTGAAGGCATGTTGTTAGCCTTATGAATAAGTAATGTAATCTAATGCCTTGCCAGTGGCATCCTATGCTGATACTGGGCTATGAGAGCCATGAATACCATCAAGGTCATGCCTTAGAGATGACTTGTGATGAGGATAATGAGAAATGATGATTGATATGAGTTAAGGCTTGTTACATTTAGTATTCTTCTTTTATAGCTGCTATGCTATTGTTATTGTTTGAAGGACAATGTATGATGTTAAAGAATACTGAATGTACCTAACTAATCAAGTATAATGTAGAGCCCTGATCATAGATCCATCATTGTCAGAAATTAAGTGATGGTGAAACAGGTTTTCCTTAGGGAACTCCTGGAGCACATACTTTTGAGTATGTGGGGTACATGGATGTGTAGAACCTTACATCCTAGTGTAGGAAAGTGATGTAGATGTGTAATCCATCCATCCTTCACTACAGTTCCATACCGTATCAGTGGTAGGTAAACATGAAACCTCCTGATGACGAAGACAGCACAGATATCCGTATCAGTGGTAGGTAAATATGAAACCTCCTGATGACGAAGAGAGTACAGAACGCCACTGTGACTCTAGAATAGCGAAGGACCAGTTTACCCTGGTGAGCTATAATAGTAGAGACACGAGATGTCCTACAAGTGATCCTCTTACTGACTGAGGAAGGTGAAGGTCATGAGAATCCGGCTCTCTTAATGACCTATGTATGATACTGATGCGGCTTCTCAGCGATCAGTTGGAGTTTGAGTGGTAAGCCTCATCTCCACAGGGTATAATATTGTTTGTAAATCATAATCAACCATGTAGTATAACTTGTTAGAGATGACTCCAAGTTAGTTGGTTGATGTTACATTGCAATAATGTTGATATTCTCCATATCTCCTAAATTGTAGAGATCTTGTTATAACTGCAACTGCTAAAGAATGCTTTGAAGGCTTTACTGTTTAAGATATTCTTTGATGTTATAATAAGCTTCTGGCGAAGAGTTATAACTCTCGCTGGGACAATTATGTATAATTGTCTCACCCCGTAGACTTCAACTTTTTAGGTGGACGTCGGAGACGAAGGAACCAGCCTACAGGTGATCAGTCTCAGCAGCAGCAGCACCAGGGGCAGCAGTAATCTCAGGTGGAGATTTGTCCTGCCATGTGGTGTAGTTAGAGTCAGTCCTATGTGTCCTCTGTACTCTCAGGTCTTGGAGTCTTGTGTTATGTGATCTTGAGATTTTGTATCTTGATGTATATAATTACTCAAGAAGTAATTATCCTGAGATGTAAACAGTTACCTCTCTTTATGAAAGGAGTTTTTATGGATACAAATTCTTATCTCGAAAAGTTTTAATTTCCCGTGATTTTTGTCTTCCGCTGATTACCGATTCGCTTCCGCTAAGTTTTAATCGTGTTTATGTCATGGTTTGGAGATCAGAGCCCACAATTAGTGGTATCAGAGCTCCAGGTTCAGTTGAGTCTACAGAGGCATAGGACTTAGGATGTCGAGTCTACCTTTAGTACTCCTTCCTTATCTAATAGAATCTTCTGCTCCTCAGGAGAAGAAGATACATAAGAATGTCAGAACATCGTGATGAGCACGTGGCAGAGAGTAGTGCTAGTGCAACTCGAGGCGGTGCAAGAGTTCCGAGAATAGAACAACCTGCACCTGAGTCGCCAAGAGAGCCACCCCAGTTCGACCTAGCTGACATGAGTGATCCAGCTGTACAGACGATGTTCGGGCAGTTTATGACTGCCATGACACATATAACCGATAGGATTCCCATTCCTGCACCTAGGGCACCTGTCCAGCCTGAAGCACAAGGTATCGGTAAGACGTTCGAACGACTTCGTCATGTCGGAGCTACCGAGTACTTCGGAACTGCCGACCCTGCAGATGCTGACTTATGGTTGACAGAGTTGGAGAAGGCTTTCAGGATTCTTATGATTCCGGAAGCTGAGAAGGTTAGACATGCTGTCTATCTTCTCAAAGGCAGTGCTGGTCACTGGTGGAACATGGAAGAGCAGAAGAGACCTGGAGTAGAGTTCTCATGGGAAGAGTTTCGTCGGGAATTTATCAATAGATACTTTCCAAAGACCTTCCTAGATGAGAAGATCTCTCAGTTTGAGAAACTAAGGCAGGGTATGATGAACATTAGTGAGTATGAAGCTAAGTTTATGGAGTTGTTGCGGTTCTGTCCGCACATGGCTGCTACGGATGAGGAAAGAATCAGAAGATTCGAGAAGGGTTTGAATTCTGATATGTCAACCCCTGTGTCTGCCTTAGAAAACAGAGAGAGATTCTCTACCTTCGTTGAGTCAGTCCGAAGGATAGAGAGATCTGTGGTTGAGAAAAGACAAACCCATAAAAGATATCCACAGTTCCAGGGTTCTTCATCTAGGATCCCAAGAGACCTAGATTCTCTGCACCTAACCCTCCACCACCCAGATCGAGTTTTCAAACTCAATGGACACCAAGCAGAGGTAGAGGGCGGAGTCAACCGCTTCAAGGGACGCACAGTTCTGCATCAGTGTCAGTTACTGGACCACCCAGACCACAACAACAGGAGAAGAGTTGCTACAACTGTGGTAAGATGGGACACTTGATGAAGGATTGCCGTTCTAGGGTTTTCGGTGTGACACAACAAACCCCGAGACAGAATCAACAGGGATCTCAGAATAGACAACACCAAGGAGCAGCTCGAGGACGTGGACAAGCGTCTCAAGCTGGATCATCAGCACCACCTCAACACCAGGCGACTGCGAGGTTCTATGCTATGAACCCACCTGAGGCAGTGGTCAATCCACGGGTAGTGGCAGGTCAGATGAAACTTTTATATTCTGATATGTCTATATCCTGTGTTGTATCCGTTCTGATTGATCCGGGTGCTACACACTCTTTCATCACTCGTGAAGTGATTCATAACTGCAATATGACTGTTAGTCATAGAGCAGATAGTTTGTTGTTAGAGACTCCGTTGAGTGGGTCTACCGTTTTGCAGGAGGTATGTTCTCCCTGCATTCTTTTCTTTTCTGACCATCACATTCAAGTGGATCTTATACCACTTGATATGCAGGGATTTGATATAATCCTTGGGATGGATACCTTAGAAAGGTATAGAGTTGTCTTGGACTGTGAGTCCAAGTTGGCTATGTTTGCTGATGAAAGCAACACATGGATCTTTCAAGGAGAAAGAAAGATTCTGCCCACCTGTCTTGTATCAGCTATGGTTGCTGATAAGCTGTTGAGGCAAGGATGTTATGCATTCTTAGCCCATGTGGTAGATGTTACCAAGGAAAGTTCTAATCCTGCTGAAGTTCCTATAGTCAGGGAATTCGAAGATGTGTTTCCTGAAGAACTTCCTGGTATACCACCACCTCGGGAGATTGACTTTGAAATCAATCTGATTCCAGATACGAAACCCATAGCTTAAACTCCGTATAGAATGGCTCCTGCCGAGATGGCAGAACTCAAGAAACAGCTTCAAGAGCTACTTGAGAGAGGTTTTATCCGACCGAGTACTTCACCTTGGGGTGCTCCGGTCTTGTTTGTTAAAAAGAAAGATGGGTCGATGCGGTTGTGCATCGACTATAGACAACTCAATAAAGTGACAATAAAGAATAAGTATCCTCTGCCGAGGATTGATGATCTCTTTGACCAGTTACGTGGTGCAACAGTCTTTTCAAAGAGAGACTTGAGGTCTGGATATCATCAACTTTGTATTAAGGATAGTGACATATCCAAGTCTGCCTTTAGGACAAGATATGGTCACTATGAGTTCACGGTTATGTCGTTTGGACTAACCAATGCACCAGCTGCATTTATGGAACTCATGAATAGAGTTTTTCGACCTTTCCTTGATCAGTGTGTTGTCGTCTTCATAGATGACATACTGATTTATAGTAAAGATGCTCAGCAGCATGAGCAGCATCTTCGCCAAGCTTTGACCTTGCTAAGAGAACATAAGTTGTATGCCAAGTTTAGCAAGTGTGAGTTCTGGCTGCCGGAGGTATCTTTTCTTGGACATGTAATATCCGCCTCGGGAATTCGTGTTGACCCTACAAAGGTAGAATCTGTTCTACAATGGGAACAACCGAAGACACCGACGGAAATTCGAAGTTTCTTGGGGTTAGCCGGCTATTATCGAAGGTTCATTAAGAACTTTAGTTCTATAGCTTTACCTTTGACCAAGTTAACCCGGAAAGATGTTCCTTTTTCTTGGAGTGATAAGTGTCAACAATCTTTCCAGTTAATGAAGGAGAGGTTGACAAGTGCACCTGTATTAGTGCTACCTGAACAAGGAAAAGGATATGTAGTTTTCTGTGATGCTTCCAAGAATGGACTAGGATGTGTGTTGATGCAGGATAAACAAGTGATTTCTTTTGCTTCCCGACAGCTTAAGAAACACGAGGAGAATTATCCAACACACGATCTGGAGTTAGCAGCTGTGGTTCATGCTTTGAAGATCTGGAGACATTATCTCTACGGAGAGACATTCCAGATTTTCACAGACCACAAAAACCTTAAGTATATCTTCTCTCAGCATGAGCTCAACATGAGGCAACGTCGCTGGATGGAGTTAATCAAGGACTACGACTGTACAATTGATTACCATCCAGGTAAGGCCAATGTTGTTGCAGATGCCTTGAGTAGGAAATCAGCAACATCAACCATGAATAGAGCACAACTAAACTCTTTAGTATGCTCTAGAAGAGATATGCTTATCTCTTTAAGGCAAGACAATGTACAGTTGAAGGTGTCATTGCTAGCCGGTTTGTTAGCTGAGATGCATATTAAACCTACCCTAAGAGAGCAGATTAAAGAAGCACAGCTAGATGATGCTGCAGTTCAACATATAAGATCTGAGTATGGAAATGAGAAGCAAGATGGGTTTCATGACTCAAAAGATCAAGTAGCTTGTTATAATGGAAGAATGATAGTGCCGGATGTGGACAACTTAAGGAAGTTAGTCATGGAAGAAGCCCATTCTTCCATGTATGCTATGCATCCAGGGAGCACCAAGATGTATCGGAATTTGAAGGATCTGTATTGGTGGCCTGGGATGAAGAAGGACGTTGCAGAGTTTGTTCTGAGGTGTCCTGTGTGTCAGCAAGTTAAAGCTGAACACCAGAAGCCTGCAGGGACAATGCAACCTTTACCCATATCACAGTGGAAGTGGGACCATGTGACCATGGACTTTGTTGTTGGCCTACCCAGGACAAGCAAAGGACATGATTCCATTTGGGTAATTGTTGATAGGTTGACTAAGACAACACATTTCTTACCTGTCAAAACAACCTATTCTGCTGAAAGGTTATCAGAGTTGTATGTTCAAGAGATAGTGCGTTTGCACGGAATTCCTGTCACAATAGTTTCTGACAGAGGTCCTCAGTTTACGAGTCGTTTTTGGGAACAGTTACACAGAGCCTTAGGCACTAAGCTGAGGTTTAGTACGGCCTTTCATCCGCAGACTGATGGACAGTCAGAAAGGACCATACAGACCTTAGAAGACCTGTTGCGAGCATGTGTTCTCCAGTTCACCGGAAGTTGGGATCTACACCTAAGCTTGATAGAGTTTGCCTATAACAATAGCTATCAGCATAGTATTGATATGGCACCTTATGAAGCCTTATATGGTAGACGTTGTAGATCACCCTTGTGTTGGTTTGAGACTGGTGAGCACCAGTTGTTAGGTCCTGACCTGGTGCAGCAAACCACAGAAAAGATTAAAGTTATACAACATAAGATTAAGACTGCTCAGGATAGGCAGAAATCTTATGCTGACAAACGTCGTAGACCCTTAGAGTTCCAGGTTGGAGACAGAGTGTATCTTAAGGTCTCACCTTGGAAAGGGGTCCTTCGTTTTGGAAGGAAGGGGAAGTTAGCTCCTAGATATATGGGGCCTTATCCAATCATTGAACGGATTGGAAAGGTAGCATATAAACTAGAGCTTCCCCCAGAATTACAGAGGTTACATCCTGTGTTTCACATTTCTATGTTGAAGAAATGTCACCCAGACACCGAGTCAGTTCTACAACCTATGGAAGTAGAATTGAATGATGACATATCCTATGAGGAGGGACCAATGTCAATCCTTGATAAACGAATTAAAAAGTTAAAGAAGAAAGATATAAGTCTTGTGAAAGTCCTCTGGAACCATCGTGGTATTGAAGAAGCCACTTGGGAGTTAGAGGATGAGATAAGAAGGAAGTATCCCGCCCTTTTCTCGTAATATGTTTTATCGATTTCGGGGACGAAATCCTTGTAAGGGGTGGATAATTTGTAACATCCCTGACCTGGGTTATGAGTCAACCCTAGGTGTTTTGCCTAAATATGTAATTAAATCTTTGTGATTAACTCTGAGCATGTAATTAAGTTTCTCAGAAACGTATATTTCAGTATTTGCTCCTTTTTATTTAAAGTTGTAGCATTGTTATGATATACAGGGACCTATGTGCAATTTACCCAGTTGAAAGGGTTAGCTTGCAATTTGCACATGATGAGATGTTCCTCTGATGTTGAGACATCATGAGAATCTCTTTGGCAAAGTTTGAGGGATTTCCCAAGCTAGAGTACCAAGGTGCAGCTGTGGAAGCAATCCCAGGGCTTGAAAACCCTAATTTGGGATAAAATGCAATTTACCCAAATAAAGGGATGCAATTTGTAAATAATGTCATCTAAAGTATCTTTTTAGACTCTTGCCATTATTGAGAGAAGAAATGATGAGGAATTCACCTCAATTGAGTTATCAAGTTAAGAAATAGGCTTTGTGATTGAATAATCAGGGTATATGTGCAATATCCCTTTAAGTATGAACTTTATTATTAGATTGTTCTTCCTTGCCTTCTTTTCTATAACTTAAGATAGGGTTTGTCCTTAGAATAAAGAGGAAGGGACGAGCAAGTAATAAAGGAAGGACTTAGTTGGAATTAAGGGAAACTTATGAACTAATGTTGAAAATCCTACCCCATGTATATAAGCCCTCCTTCCCTTAGTTGCAAGGGAACTCACCCTTCGTTCCCTTACTGTTTCATTTCACCAAAGACGACCAAGGACTGCCTTGGAGCTAAGGAGGACGAACAAGGGGTGCAAGGTAGGTTTAAACCCCTCTTCTTGCCTAATTCCATGGTTAGAATTCGAATTCAAGGTCAGCTTCATGGCTAATTCTCGAAACCCTATCTTTCTAGCCGTCTCTTTTCATTCTTCCTTGGAGTTTTCACCTTGGCCAACCTGTGGGAACTCAAGGAAGCCATTAGAGCTTGGAGCTTGAAAGCTTGTAGCTCAAGAAGAAAGCTTTAGGCGGGTTTTATAACTCTAAACCCATGCTTTACTATGTGCATCTTTATATGCGATTTGATGATAGCTCTTAGTATTTCCCTACTTTTCCTTGCTATTTTGCAAGCAAACCCGTGGGATATCTGTACTGTTCTTGAGCTAGAAGATGAAGGCGTGATTTCCAAGGAAAACCCACCGCTTTTCTTTTCCTTAAATGGTCCTAACAGTTTGCTCTCTCGGACTCAAGACCGCGAGGTGAGCAAACGGTCTCGAGACCGCGACAGGGCAAACGGTCTCAAGACCGTTTGGCCCCATTGACCGAGCGTGGACCGTATAAGAAATCTGTTCCTAATTATATAGGCTAATTACCCTCAAAATTTGGGAGACTAACTCCAAAGGAATCGGGAGATATGACCTTTTTAAGTCACAACTTTAAATGAATTAATTGCTGATTTTCAAACGGTCTGAAATTGCCTTTTTGGGCAAACGGTCTCAAGACCGTGTAAGGTCGTTGACTAAGCGTTGACCGTATGAGATTACTGTTCAAAATTATGTTAACTAACAACTCACCAAGTTTGATGGTCTAATTCCAAACGGGCTAAGAGTTGAAGGGTGCATACTAGGGCTAACCCTAGATAAAATCAGTACTGAAATTATGGTGACCTAATTAGGGTTTTTAGGGATGATTGACCTAAACGGTCTCAAGACCGTTTGGGGGTCACCAAACGGTCTCAAGACCGTGAGGGCAATCAACCAAGACCGTTTGGAGGTCTGGGGTCAAGATTTGTTGACCAATTGAAGGTACTTTTACACCAATTTACATTGCAATTAAATATTGTTATAACCATCAACTCAATGGGTCAGACCTTGATGAATTTGCACTAGAATCCAAAAATTTGATGGGCAAACGGTCTCAAGACCGTTTGGAACTCATCCAAACGGTCTCAAGACCGAGAGGACAATCACCCAAGACCGTTTGAAGGCCTAGGGTTGAGTAATTTGACCAATTGAGGACCCAATTGCAAATAAGTTATCAATTTAATCAAAATTCTGTTTTGTGGTTCAATCATGGTTCAACCCCTATCAAATCACCTTAGACTTTGATGAAATCTTGGGCAAACGGTCTTAAGACCATGTGGGGTCCACCCACATGACCGCAAGACCGTTTGGGCCAAGTTTGGGCCCATTTGGAGCTCAATTGAAGGGTTCAACCTTGTGTTGATGCACACTGTTGAGTGTTGATGGGTGAACATTGATAGACCCTAATTGAATCAATTTCAACCATTATGGGTCAATCGAATGACCAAGTGATCAAGCATAATCTTAATTGACTAAATCCATAAGTGGTCAACATAGATTTGACCATTTGAGTGCTTCAACATGGGTTGACATTATCGGTTGCATCTTTGAGCCTTGTTGAAGGACCAAGCGGCTGAGACCATGTGAGCCTCGCGGTCTCAAGACCGTGAGAGGGCTCGCGGTCTCAAGACCGTGAGGGGGCTCACGGTCTCAAGACCGAGAGGAGGCTCGCGGTCTCAAGACCGTGAAGGGCCTCGCGGTCCTGAGGTCAAAGAAGGGCAAACGGTCTTCATGACCCTCGCGGTCTCAACTCAAATTGGTCTTCGCGGTCTCAACTTTAATTTGAACCAATGGGAGGCTTCGCGGTCTTGAACCCTTGAAGAGGCTCACGGTCTTGAAGCCTAAGGGGGCTCGCGGTCTTGGATCTAGAAAGAGGCTCGCGGTCTTGGAGGGTCAAAGTGGGCAAACGGTCAACACTTTCAACCGATCTTAATTCAATTAATGATTAATGATTGAAATTAATCAATGTGACTCAAGGTTGACCACATTCAATCATTTGATGATGTAAATGGTTCAATGTTGCCCGAATCAAACCCTAATGATAATCTAGGATAGTAAGGGGTTATTTGACCAAGGTTTTTGACTATGATGATGATCAATGGGGTGAATTACCAAAATACCCCTGAAGGGTCAATTGAGTTATACCTTGCTCAATTCAAACTCTAATTACATGAGAAATGATGTTTTTAGTCATAATGATTCTATCCAACTTGATCTAGTCTAATGTTATCATCAACCATTAGTATGATGAAAGAGAGAGTACTCTAGAGAGAGAAAGTACCCTAGAGAGAGAAAGTAACTCTAATCACTTAATGGTGATGTTTTTGGCTATGTTAGCCTATGATGACTCAACCCAACCTGTTTTAGAGTGATGTTGACATCACCTAACCTTATGATGAGAGAGAAAGTACTTCTAGAGAGAGAAAGTACTTCTAGAGAGAGAAAGTACCCTTTTTAAATGGAAACTCAATTGAAGCATCCCCAATACACAGAAATGGGCATAATTAGGGTATGATCCACCTGTGTGAGATCATAGAAACCCTAATTATGATAAATAATGAACCTTTAACTAATCCAAGAGCATCAATGAAGATGTTACTCATACATGATGATGTTATGAGTTTAATTCACCTTGATGTGAATAGTAAACCCTAATTCAAGGGTGATGACATGTAATGTGAATAGTAAACCCTAATTCAAGGGTGATGACATGTAATGTGAATAGTAAACCCTAATTCAAGGGTAATGGCATGCTTTTGAGCAATAAACTCTATTTGTATAGAATTAAAGATTTAACTCTTATGACAAAAAGTAGGAAGTACATTCCTTATTGTTGTATTACCTTTATCAGATGTATTAACCATGCATGTTCTGATATGAAGGTAATCATATCCAGGTATGGATGTTGATGTTATATTCATTGAAGGCATGTTGTTAGCCTTATGAATAAGTAATGTAATCTGATGCCTTGCCAGTGGCATCCTATGCTAATACTGGGCTATGAGAGCCATGAATACCATCAAGGTCATGCCTTAGAGATGACTTGTGATGAGGATAATGAGAAATGATGATTGATATGAGTTAAGGCTTGTTACATTTAGTATTCTTCTTTTATAGCTGCTATGCTATTGTTATTGTTTGAAGGACAATGTATGATGTTAAAGAATACTGAATGTACCTAACTAATCAAGTATAATGTAGAGCCCTGATCATAGATCCATCATTGTCAGAAATTAAGTGATGGTGAAACAGGTTTTCCTTAGGGAACTCCTGGAGCACATACTTTTGAGTATGTGGGGTACATGGATGTGTAGAACCTTACATCCTAGTGTAGGAAAGTGATGTAGATGTGTAATCCATCCATCCTTCACTACAGTTCCATACCGTATCAGTGGTAGGTAAACATGAAACCTCCTGATGACGAAGACAACACAGATATCCGTATCAGTGGTAGGTAAATATGAAACCTCCTGATGACGAAGAGAGTACAGAACGCCACTGTGACTCTAGAATAGCGAAGGACCAGTTTACCCTGGTGAGCTATAATAGTAGAGACACGAGATGTCCTACAAGTGATCCTCTTACTGACTGAGGAAGGTGAAGGTCATGAGAATCCGGCTCTCTTAATGACCTATGTATGATACTGATGCGGCTTCTCAGCGATCAGTTGGAGTTTGAGTGGTAAGCCTCATCTCCACAGGGTATAATATTGTTTGTAAATCATAATCAACCATGTAGTATAACTTGTTAGAGATGACTCCAAGTTAGTTGGTTGATGTTACATTGCAATAATGTTGATATTCTCCATATCTCCTAAATTGTAGAGATCTTGTTATAACTGCAACTGCTAAAGAATGCTTTGAAGGCTTTACTGTTTAAGATATTCTTTGATGTTATAATAAGCTTCTGGCAAAGAGTTATAACTCTCGCTGGGACAATTATGTATAATTGTCTCACCCCGTAGACTTCAACTTTTTAGGTGGACGTCGGAGACGAAGGAACCAGCCTACAGGTGATCAGTCTCAGCAGCAGCAGCACCAGGGGCAGCAGTAATCTCAGGTGGAGATTTGTCCTGCCATGTGGTGTAGTTAGAGTCAGTCCTATGTGTCCTCTGTACTCTCAGGTCTTGGAGTCTTGTGTTATGTGATCTTGAGATTTTGTATCTTGATGTATATAATTACTCAAGAAGTAATTATCCTGAGATGTAAATAGTTACCTCTCTTTATGAAAGGAGTTTTTATGGATACAAATTCTTATCTCGAAAAGTTTTAATTTCCCGTGATTTTTGTCTTCCGCTGATTACCGATTCGCTTCCGCTAAGTTTTAATCGTGTTTATGTCATGGTTTGGAGATCAGAGCCCACATGAAGGTCAACATTCCTCTCTTGGATGCAATCAAGAAAATTCCATCATACGCCAAGTGTCTCAAAGACCTATGCACTGTGAAAAGAAGGTCAACATGGAGGATTCCAGAGAAGGTGAGATTGAATGAACAAGTGAGCTCCATCATACAACACTCACTTCCCATGAAGAGAAAGGACCCAGGGGTAGACCTATACAACACTCACTTGATTTAGGATCTAGTGTGAATTTGATACCATACCATGTCTATGTCGAGCTGGGCTTAGGCAAGTTGAAGCTGACACATTGCACTCTCTAGTTGACAGATAGATCCATAAAAGTGCCCAGGGGTAGAGTGGATGATGTTTTGGTGATGATAGATAAAGAAAAAGGTGTGTTGTTCCCAGCGGATTTCATTATACTTGATATGGAGCCGGAGGATAGGAAGATTCCCATCATCTTGGGGAGGCCGTTCTTATCTACAACTGATGCCGACATTCATGTGCGTAGTGGCACCATGACAGTCTCATTCATGGACATGAAGATCAACATCAACATGTACAAGACCCCAACCTGGCGAGTCTGAGATAGGGATATTGGACATGATCACTTCACAAGTCCAAATGGGCATTTGAGAGAAGGACACCAAGGTGAAGAAATTGGTGATGATTGTTTTGATGAAAGATATGAGGAACCAAGGTTGAGTGCAAATGAAGGATGCATGTTTTGCAAGAATGGGCACTTGAGAATTCCAAATGGGTGAATTTTGAAGAATCACCAAGAAGCCTATCTGAAGGCAAGAAACTCAACGCTTGTGGGAGGCAACCCACCTAGGTTTGGGAATTTTTGACCCAACCTTACATTTTTGATACTTTTGCTTTGTGTTTACACTTTACAAGAAAACACACACACACACACTTGTATTTGATAGTTTTTGTGTAGTTTTGAGATGTGCAGGTGAGAACATAGTGAAATGAAGAAGGAACAAATGAAATTTTGACAAAGAATCAATAGAATATCAACTTGAGATCAAAGTTTTGATGTTTGAACAATATTTGAGTGTTATACTACTATTACAGTGCACACCACGACCGTGGTGACATGGAACGGCCGTGGTGGTGCACTCACATTCAATAGAGAAATCGTCAAAATTTGAGAAAATCAACCAAGTATAGAACCAGGGCAGAACGGCCATGCAAGGCAGCACGACCGCGGTACACAAAGCTACCACGGTTGTGCCGCACAGCACAACCATGCCGCATCCCGATTCCAACAACTTTAAGTCAGAATTTGCAAAATTTCTATTCACTTGCTCATTTCTCTAAAGAATAGAACGGCCGTGCTCCATGCCCTAGCGACCGTGCAGCGCTCGGCCCACCCATTCCAACCCTCGAATTCTCACCAAATCACTCCCAAATCATTCCCAATCATTCCCCTACCATTTCCACTACCTTAATCTCTAGATTTCACCAATTTTCATCCACAAACGCACCACTTTCTCTCCATTCCACCCCAACAACCCCGTTCTTTGGAGAAATCCAAAATTTTCTATTTTCACTTTCATTTTCGAGCAAGAATGAAGAAGTTCGCAAAGAGAGCAGTAGAGAAGACTAGGGGCGCCATTGCTTATCAAAGGAAACCAAGGAACAACCACCGCCAGTTGATGGAGGCCGATTTGGATGACATAGTGGATTCTATCAATGAAGAAGACTCTGAACAACCACAACAGAGGACACCGTCTTCGTCGCAGCCACCGCCGTCCGCCTCCCGGCCATCCGTCTCATATGAGAAACCCTCCACTACCACTGCACGGTCGCCAGTTTCAGCTGCACGACCGTCCGTCTCCTCGGCGGCACAGCCACATTCCGAGCCGCAGCCACGACTGCGTCAACAACTCATGTTAGATGATGAAGATGATATAGATATGCCCGATTCTGAGCAGCACGAGGTTCCACCACAACACCCACTTCCACAACCCGAGGTTACTACAGGCAGGGCAAAGGAGCCTAAGCACCCAGAGTGCTTGACACGCATAGTTTTAGCAACTCGATATGCATGCCAAGCAACAATGGAGGCGATGGGTTTCTATGACTACTTTCAGGGGTTGATGGAAAAAATGGGGCTATTTGAGATCCTGACACTGCAATAGGAGACCTACATCGAGATGACCCAGTAGTTCTTCGCCACACTAGAGAAAGCAACCGATGATGGCGAGAATGAAATCAAGGTGGTGATTGGGGATAAGAGGTGGAAGATAACCTCACAGATGCTAAATCAAAATTTTGCCCCAAGTGGGGAGGTGGAAGCCCTCCTAGACGGAGGAAGGACATAAAATGATTCTAGTTCCACATATCCAGCTATGTGGAAATGCTTCACCGGCCAAAGTACATTTGTAGCGGGGAAGTTCAAGACAAGTGCCATCCACAACCCGTTTCTCTGCTATGTTCAGAAGGTGTTAGCAAACACCATCTTTGCCTGGTATGAAAACCAAGGCAGCTGCACAAGGAAAGATCTTTTTGTTCTTGATTGGATGACAAAAGAGAAGCATGTGAATATGGGGGCATTGCTTATAGATCATATGAGAATAATCCCGTCCAAGAGCACAAATCCATTTGTAATGGGAGGGATTGTGACATCCATAGCCACTGCTTTAGGACATGACATGACATGCTATACAAAGACAGATGGTGGCAAGTTGGTTGATTTGCACTACTTAGCTCGCTCATCCATGATTACAGCTATAGATCATAGGATCATTTACCAAATCAACCCACCTTACCCAGGAGTGACATTGGAGCTACCTTACCATACTCCACCCCTCATGGCACAATATGGACCGACGCCAGATTTTCTGGAAAAATTGAGGGGGTATGAGGCGGAGAACCCGAGAGAAGAGGTAGTCCCTGAGGTGATTTTTTCTAGAGGTCTAGAAGAGCCTTCATAGGCAGCTGAGCAGAGGCAGACAGAAGAGGAAAGAGCGGCAAGACGGGTGAGACAAATAGAAGAAAGGATGGGAGCGCTAGAGCCACAACAACCTTCAGTGAATGCATATGATATGGGTACCATTCATGCACAGCTGGAGGGCATTCAGGCGATGCAGGAGAGGATACTACAGGCACATGAGGACTTTCAGAGGACACAAGATGCCATGTGGTTGGACCACCAGCATATGCATTACCAGGTCAACCATCTTTACCAGTTTCAGAATGCCTAGGCCCAGAGGAACCCACAATGGGGTGAAGATTGGTGGAGCTCTTTATCTACATTTCAGGACAGCTATCCGCCTCCACAGTCAGACTACTGGGGTGAATATTACAGACAGGGAGGAGCACCTCCACCACCACCACAGTGATCGTCTACCATATCATCCTAGACTTTAGTGTCATGCTGAGGACAACATGATTCAAAAGTTTGGGGTGGTAGGGCGGTATGCCCTCGTTCTACTTTCACTCATTTTTGTATCTCACATGCTATTTACTCTTTGTTTGTTGTGTTTACATTTTTTCTTGTTTTTCTATCTAGCTTAGGAGTTTACTGCTTTTCATACCTGCATACCATGTAGTTTACTTTCTTATCATTTTTGCATAATTTTCAAAAATTTTGCTCTTTTTGCCATGCATTGCATATCATGTAGATTTTTGGTAATTTTTGCATGTTTTAGCTAGGATTTTCCTATTTACTACTTTAAGTTCAATAATATAGGTTTAGATGTGATTGGAGGCAACTTGGCACCATTTTGGCCTATTTTGCCCAAATTTGAGATCTCTTGTCTAAAAAGTGTGTTTTGACCCAATCTCTACTATTTTGAGTAAAAATGATGACCTTTGATAAATGCAAGTGAAATGTCATGAATTATTGATAAGTGGTATCAATGTTTGACTTTTTACATGTGCATTACCTCTCTCATGATTGTGATTGATTTGGATGAATTGTGAACTTGAGCAATCTTTGAACGCTTAGTGTTTGTGGAATCACTTGTTTGATATATCAATTTCATCTTGTTCATTCATGTGGTGTGATATCTTAGATGAAGTGTTGGATTAATTTTCATGCAGTATGTCTTATGTGGAAAATCATACCAATGAACCCTCTTTGACCCGACTCTTCTTCCACCATCTCAATACCCCTCCACCTCATAAAAAGATGCCCTAGTGCACATAATCAGCCTTGGCCACCTCCAAAAGTTTGGGGTGGCCATATCTTTATCCCCTCGCTTCACTCTATCCACCATATGCCCTATCTACACCAAGGGCAAGAAAGAAAAGAAAAGAAAAGAAAAAGAAAAGTAAAAACAAAATAAAAGGATGCTCCTATTTATGAGCATTCAAATAAAGAAAAGATGAGTGTGTAAAAACACTCCAAAAATCTTACCGCAACCCTTTCTTCCACTTTCATACCCATTGAGCTAAGAAGCATCAAACTTAGCTCATTTTACCTTTTTTCGCAGCCACGTGGGTCATTTGGTATGATTTGAAATATAAGACGGAATGCATGGATGTGAAACAACACTCCTGGTCATCCTTGATTAGCACCATCATGAAACGGTTTACCTGGAACTTTATGGAAGAAGTATGGATAACTTGTGTATTCTATGTGCTATATTTGAAGTTCATGTGCTTTGTGTTCTTTTCATGATTAGATTGTGAAAGTAGGAGAGGAGAGAGGTGAAATGCATGTATGCAGTCATCTTTGATCCCATTCAGCAATCATCATCTTTTACATTGCATATGTCATTTCTTTTTGTGGAAGTTTTGTAGAGAGATTGAGTTGGAGCATACTTGAGGACAAGTATGTTTCAAGTTTGGGGTGGTGATGCAACCCTATTTTAGGGCTTCATCTTGTGTCTTTTTGCTCTTCAATCACATCTATACTTGTTAGATTGCATGTCATTCATCCCAATATGCTTATTTGTATAAAATATACTTATGGACATTATTTGCATGTTTTTTAGGAATTTAGACCACACTTGATGGAAGAGAGAGAGAATGAGAGATCCTAGGGTTTCTCTGCCCTTGGAGAGACCCAAAGTGAAGTTCGAGGCCCCCTCGACCTACCCCTAGTGGCCAAAGATCAATTGAAGCAAAGATGTCCAAGAAAAGCCAAAGAACCGAGTCAAAGTGCTGATCCAGGACCTAGCATGGCCGTGGTACCACAAAACGGCCGTGCTAAATCACTTACAAATCAACAGAACAACCTCCAACATAAGTAGAGAGCAGCACGACCGTGCAACACAAAATGACTGTGCCAGTGACAGACACCACGACCGTGCTCCACAAAACGGCCATGGCTCAACAAACCAGAACGGCCGTGCAACACCACCACGACCGTTCTACCTAGTCCCCAACACGGTCGTGCTACCAGCCTTCATTTTCACCCATCAACCTGTTGATTTAACACTTAACCAACACGGCCGTTCTCCTCCACCATGGTCGTGCTTACCCCTACCCACCACGACCGTGCTACTCACATAATCCACCCACTTTTCCACTACTTTCCCCATTTTACCCCTAACTTAACCCTAGACCCCCTAGATACCTATATATACCTAGGTGGTGGCTGGGGCACGAGGCTAGCTACCTTCCACCACCTCCTAGCTCCCCAAATCGCCATCCACTCCATTCCACTCCATTTCCACCTCCATTCCACTCCATTTTACCATTTCCACCACCAAAACACTAGTTTATACTAGTTCCTACCCATAATCCCCTTCATTTCACACGCTTGCACCTTGGAGGAGGGAGGAGGACGTCCTACAACTACTGGAGAGGAGGACTTCTTCATCTACACCGAGCTCCATGGCTACTTCTTCCTCTATCTCCTTTCTTTTTGTATTTTTCTTTGTTATGAGTAGTTAGGCCCATGTGGCTGGGATGTTTGGGGGAAAGTATGTTACTTTGATACCATGTTGGGGGAAAATGACATGTAAACATTGTAATTCCATTTGTTAATGATTATTTTCTATTTGCATCTCATTCTCCATGGATTGCTTATTGGTTTGTGTGTGGAATCACCTAGGAATTTAGGCAAATTGCTTATATGTGTGAATTTTGGGATTTGCCCCTAGGTCCAATTCTTGGATCCCTAGGTTGCCTCCCATCTTTCTACATCCTAATCAATCTCCCTAAACCTAAGTGATAGATCTAAGTAGCTAGATTAGGCAATTCTAGTGCAATTAGCATGGAGCCTTCTCAAGGCTAGAATGTGGGGGAATTGGGGTCCAAAACCCTAATCTCACCTCCCCATTACTACCCTCGGCCCCTAATTGCCCTAGGAATGCCTAATCTAGAAACCTAGACTTGATTAGACTCTAATTGAATTGAACCTAATCCCTAACCCAATTGAGCCTCGTAAGGGTAGTAAGGGGTGTTAGGGACTAGTTCCCCTAAGCACAACCTAGCATATCCATGGCCAGTTAGCAGCTTAGGTTAATTCATTAGACTCTAACTTGTTGTTTGGTTTGGATAATCAAAATAGAATAATAATGTTCACATGTCACCCCCCAACTTAATGACAAGTTCATACCCCTAAACAGCCCACACACCTCTTTACTGCTTAAAACCCTAGTTTTATGCTTGCTTAGCTTAATTAGTTATTTTCTTTCTTAGTTAGATTCTTTCCTTACTCTTGCCTTGTTCATGTTAGTTTAGTTCTTTAATTGCACTTTCACTCCTCTCTTGCTTGCCTTAGTGTAACTTGCCTTTCCATACCTAGCTCAATCTTTCCTTACTTGCTTAGTCTTAATCTAACCTAGGGTTAACATAAATTTCATTCTCGCCTTTGACTGCTTGCTTGTTCATAATAGTTTAACAACTAAAATCACCTTTAAACCCTTAACCCTAGTCTCCACAGAAGGAACCCAGTAAAACTAACCTAGCTCTAGCACCCCCTCTTTTCCCTATGGATCGACCCTATACTTGCCACCTTCCTATACTACGACACGACCCCGTGCGCTTGCGGGTGTAGTGTTTTAGTGTGAGTAGGTGTTAAGTTAGGTTTATAAATTTCGAAATAAAATTCCTATCACGTGTGTTCCGGCCTCGTGGGGCGCATCTAGTCGGGTTAAATAGGCTAGTGTGTTGCACCTCTAGCGGAATCGCACCAAGCGACATCAACACATCACAGAAGAAGGGAGACGACACCCCATCACAGGAGCGGGAAGCTGAGCTGTGTCATAGGAGCAGGGTGACAAAGACAGCACATCACAGAAGTTTAGTGATATTGACGTGTCACAGGAAGGGGGGCGACGACGCTGACGCATCACATAAGTTGGGTGCCAATGTCAATGAGCCACAAAAGATGGGAGATGACGTTGATGCTGTAACATCCCTGACCTGGGTTATGCTTTAACCCTATGTGTTTTTTTAAGAAAGATAATTATATGCTTACTCTTATCTATCAAGGCTCAAGAGGAACTCATATTTCAATTTTAGTCCTTTTTGGATAATGTTTTTTTTTTGTCGGTCTAAAATGTGTGTTGCTAGTATTACCAAACTTTGGGCACTAAGACCCCATTACATCAGACAGAAATAACCAGAAAAACTAAAGATCATAACCCCACACAGGGGGACCAGAGATCCCAAAAGGACCAAAGAAACTAAGAAAGCAAACAAACTAGTGACTACATCCTAATACTCCTGCCAGAAGAAAGACATAAGAAGCCATGATTACATACATTCAGCGTACCCACAAAAAACCACAACTCATCAACGATTGTCTCTAGCCACCCTACTAGGATATAGAATGAGTGTATCTACTTTCATAGCCATCTATCACAAGGATCTGGAAAGAACACACACCACAAAACAGATCCAACAAATAGTAGAAAGAAACAATCGAGGTGCAAAGGAGAAGCAGCAGAATCCTTCTATGAGCAGGTCGTCAATTAGTGTCCTTGAACTGAGCACTACCTATCATCCACTGGCGTTTGAATCATTCCCTAAAGATGTGAATTCCAGGTAGAAGACCAACTCCACTTCATCAATCGATAACCACCACATATCATGACCCTGCGCCTCTCAGCTACATCAAAGACAATTGCAGAACAAAGAACACCTTGAAGGTGTATCAACGCACAACAACAGAAACTCGAAAAGGAGAAGGAGCTAAACAACCCCCCCCCCCCAGAGACCAACACCACACGAGACTCTTGTAAAACACAGAAGCCCCTCATCCAACACCTACAATGCACTATCCAACATTTCTTCAAACACCTTGAAGGTGTTCCAAAACGCAGCTGCAGAAGGGACCCAAGAGGAGGAGTCTAGGACCTGCCCCCTTTGAACCCACACCCACAAGAAGCTCCAAACAGCTTGAGACACAACGTCAAACAGCTTGAGGGTGACCCCAACCCGTGCCTGCAGAGAAACCACGAGAGAGCTTCACCAACACCAGTCGTCAGGGAGACAAGCCACAACCCAGCTCTACCAAGAATGATGCCTCAGCATGACTCAGCCATCGGTGGTGGAGGAGGTGTTCCATCGAGCCGCCGAGCCAGACGATCTGGAAGCAAACTACCTCCGAAAACCCACGACAGCATCAAGGATGGAATCGAGAGCCTTCACCACCCAGGAAGCCTAGGTACCCTCGGAGGATGGGAGATGGAGGTGCTAATGATGTTCGGGAGATAACCCCTATCATCACCAGCTTGACGGAGCAGCGAGCACGGTCCAGATCAGAGTGGGAGTGGCCCTCTCCATCCATCACACTTGAACGACTTGGAGTCGACTTGTCGATGCGCCAACCTCTGGCCCAGACACTGATCCTCGTGGCACTCGTCTCCTCACCATCCAGAGCAACCAAGGCGGTGCCCAGATCAACATCCATCCTTCATCGCTTCACTGCACTCTTCAGATCGGAACCACTGTGAGCTATTGGAGGGCTAGGGGAGGAGACCATCGGGGAGACGCTCCCTCCCCCCAGCAGCTGCCGCCGGTGGAAAGATCTAATGAGTAGAAGCGTCGACGACCCAGTGACCTGCTTCGCTTCCCCCTGGAACCGCTCCACCCTTCACTAGAGACGCTTGTGGATCTTGAGAGCTAGGGGGAGGAGAAACGCCTAGGGCGTTCCCTCCCCCCTTTTTGGATAATGTTGAAATGATATTTTGCTTGTTTTGGACTAAAGTGCAAATTACCCAATTTGAGGGGTTAAATTGCAAATTGTGCATGATAATATGTTCCTCATGTGTTGAGGCATCATGAGAATGAAGATGATGCAGAGGTATGGCTTGTGGTGGCCTGAGTACCAAGAAAGAGCTGATAAAGCAATGTTTGTGCATTAAAACCTAGTTTTGGTGTAATGTGCAATTTACCCAAAACCTAGGGTTCAATATGCAAATTACCACTTCAATGAGGTCCCTAATATTCTTGGCATCTTGTAGAGTCAAGAAAATGAGAGGGGCATCTCATTTGAGCTACTTTGAAGGAGAGAGAATCTTGATATTAAAATAATCAAGATTTAAGCATAATTGAAACCTTAATTCAATTTAATGCAAAAATAAATAAAATAATTGAAGGGCCTTCAACCAAAAACGAGATGGTTGAATTTGATCAAGTGTGAAAATCCTTATGCCTTGAAAAGGCAACGAAATATCCTAAGGAGGTGAAGACTCCACTCACATTATTATAAGAAAAAGAAATATCCACTAACTTATGGATATTAATATTATAAGGGTTAAGGTGCTTAATTTTCTTTTCTTTAAATTGTGGATAATTGAGAGGAATAAGAGTCAAGGAGGATATCATCATATCTAAGGAAGAGAAGGGGGCAAGTGGTAAGGAAATGGGGGAGATAATTCCTACTTTCTCTCTCTTAAATGAATTTTTAATAAAAATGCATATAAGCTCATTTATCCATAGAATGAAAGGGTAATTTCGAATCACTTCTTCTCTTTGCTTGCAAAAAGACCAAGGAAGCTTTGAAGGACCAGGAGGATGACCCCCAACCTGTTGGTAAGCTTCTTGACTTCCTTTCACCTTATTTCCATGGTGGAAATAAAAAATCAATGCATGATTTCTTCTTATCTCGATCTCATCTTCAATTCTAACCATTCCTTTTCACTCAAAGCTTAAGGACGAGACTTGGGATAGTGAAAGGAGTTGCATCCACCATTTTGACATGAGCTTGGATATTTGAAGCTTATTTGGAGGCGGGTTATATAACTTGAACCCATTATATTATTATTCAATTATCAATCTTGCAAATATATTGATTCCTTCTTCTTGATCGGTTGCTTGTTGTAATTGATAATTTATGAAATCAGCAGCAATATGAACTACATGGACGAAGGTAGATGATGATGACATCATCTTATGCGCTTTTCCCAAAGAAATTCTATTCCAATCAGTTTCAACAAAACCGTTTGAAATCAAACAGTTTCATCAAACTGTTAGAAGCCAAACGGTTTCAAACCGTTTGGGAGGGTTGACCACAGTTGACCATTTGGAGATATGATGCTACTGTTGATGGTTGATGACCCATTAAATTTAATTGACTAATTCCAAAGGGTTCATTAGTTGAAGGTTCTTCAGTTACCAAACCCTAATCGGGTTAAGTGCTCAAATTCCAATTGGTTGATTTAGATTTTTGGGTTGATTAACCCAAATGGTTTCAAGACTGTTTGGAGGTCACCCAAATGGTATCAAGACCGTTTGGAGGTCTAGGGTTAAGTATGGTTGAGTAATTGAAGGTCCAGAGATACCAAATTGAAATGCAATTAATAGCTGATTTGATGATCAATCCAATGATCTAAACCCTAATGGAATTTCACAAATTCCAAGGATAGGATGGGGAAAATGGTCTCAAGACTGTTTGGAGGTCATCCAAACGACCTCAAGACCGTTTGAGGTCAGGTCATATCAAAATTTTGATGTTGATTTATTAATTTCAATTAAATCAATTCCACAATGTTGATCATTGATGGTTCCTCGATTTCAAAGCCCTAATTGAAGGTTCTTGAGTAGAAATCCTAGATCAATTGAGTTCAAAACCCTAATTAATGGTCCGATTGAAGGATGATTTAATAGTTCAATTGATGAAGAAATCAAGGATTCAATTGATAATTGGTTCATCTATTGAAACCATGAATTGTTTAAGTGTTGAAAGACCTTTTTGGTCCATTCAGTTTTGAGAGGGTTTGGACCAAATGGTCTTAAGACCATTTGGGTCCAAACGGTCTCAAACCATTTGGAGACCCAAAGTTCAATCAATTTCAACACCTTTCTTGTCCAATCAGTTTCAAGGGCAATTTGCCCAAATTGTTTTCTACCAATTGAATTATGAGAACTAAGATCGTTTAGGGTCTAAGTAACCAAATCTTTTTGAGGTTCAACATGGTTTATCCATTTGGATACCTCATGTAATTGAAGATCCAATATGGTTAATCCAATTGATCATCTAATTTAATTGAAGGTTCAATTGGTTCATTCATTCGGAACCCTCATGTAATTAAAGGTTCAATTGATTAAACCATTTGGAGTCCTAATGTACTTAGATGATTGATACCCTTAGTGGGATTAATTATTGATGCATCATGATGTAACAATTCAATACATCATGCTAACCATCAATGCATGTATTTGAATAAAGAGTAGGCTCAATCTAATCAAGAATTGAGTAATGGACATCCTGAATAGGATGAGAGAGAGATTCATACATACAAGATATTCATGTAGCAATCAAGCCTAACACATTCAAAATAAGTGTGATATACAATTAGGGTATGATCCTTGATAAAGTGATCATGAAATCCTAATTGAGTTAATTGATGAACTCAAACCCTAATTTAGGGCAATTCTGAGTAAAACCCTAATCGAGGGGGATAATGTGATATGAATTTAGGGTAATGACATGAGTAACCTTAATTCAGGGTATTTTGATGATAAACCCTATTTGGGGTGAATAGTAAACCCTAATTATGGGTTATTGAATATAAACCCTAATCCAGGGTGAGGTGATGTGAATAGTAAACCCTTATTCTGGTTTATACTATATAGCATGAAACGCTAATCTTGGACAATGAGATGATGAATCATTGGTCCTAATTGAACAAAGGGGATGTGTAACCCTAATTGAAATGAAAAGGGAAACCCTTACCCTAGTGAGGGAATAGTGGTGCTACCCTTGAATAGTGATGCTATAATTGTTTTGCATGGTTTTGATGTGAAATTGATGTAACTGTTATCATCTGTACTAACCATGTAGGTATTATGAGATGATGAACATAGCCAGGTATGAGCTATGATGTTTTATTTATTAAAATTGTTATTGGGCCTTATGTGCCATAATATGCCTTGTTGCCTAGTAAGAGGTAATAAGAGAATTAATGGGCCTTAAGTGCCATGAGAGATGCTTGTGTAACAAGTATCATGTTTACCTTGGTCAAATGACTTGAAGGTGATAGTTATATGAAAAAGTGGTAACAAGTGTTTTGATGAACTAAGGTTTGAATACCCATACTTCATAATCATGATGATGAAATGTTAAGGGATGAGAATACCCCTGATGTGATAAGGGATTGAGATCCCAATGTTTAATAAAGCTTTGAAAAGAACTTGATATAAATAGTACTCATTCTTTGTAGCATTTGTTATAATGTTTTATGTTGAAAACATGTTTGATGCTAAAAGAATATTGTAATGTACTTAATTAATCAAGTGAAATGGTATCATATAGAGCCCTAACCATAGATCCATCATCGTCAGTAGTTTGGTGATGGTGAAATAGGTTTTTCCTATGGGAACTCCTGGAGGGCATAATTTTGAGTATGTGGGGGTTATGGACGTGAATATCATTATGCCCTAATGGAGGAATTGATGTAAGATAAACATTTAATCTCTCAATCCTTTATTATATATGTCGGGATGGATGTATAACTAATCTCCTGATGATCTTAATGCTGGATCAATGTGAGATAAATATAATGTTTCTCGATTACGAAGAGAGTACAATATGCCACCTTAACTCTAAAAATGAAGTTGCCAATATACCCTGGAAAGCTATTTAGCAGAGACACTGAATGTCCTGCATTTGGTCCTCACACTGACTGAGGAAGATGAGGTCATGGGAATCCGGCTCTTCTATTGACCTATGTATGGTAGCGATTTCGATTTCACAATGGTCAGTTGGAGTATGAGCGGTATACCTCATCTCCTTAGGGCTTAAGTATGTTTGTAAAATGTAACCAACCGTATAGGGTATTTGCTTAGGGTTGAAATTCGAGAATCATTGGCTGATGTTACTTTTCATAGCATGTTCTAAATGGACAAATGTTATTTATGCTCTTCAATTCCTTATTGAATAAGTAACATGCTGCTCTATTAAGTTATAGTTGAAATGACTTAAATAAAGGATAATGTTCTAAATTGTTTAGTCAATGATTTAGCTGCTGTTGAATACTTATGATTCTTCTGCTTAGTTTTATTCCCTTAATTACAACAATAATGTTTCTGGTGGAGAGTTATATCTCTCGCTGGGACAATTTTCAATTGTCTCACCCCCGTGGGATCCAACTTTTTAGGTAGACGTCGAAGCAGAGGCAGAAACCCTACAACGGGTGAAGAACAGCAACAACAACAGTAAGGACATCAGTGAATTCTTAGGTGGAGACACTGGCTGTTATGTCCTGTATATAGAGAGTCCTATGTGTCATCTCTGTACTCTCAGGTCCTAGGAGTCAGTAATTAGTTTAATATTGATATGAGATTTTGGCTTGATGCCTCGAGATTTTTATAATGCTTATGTACATTTTAACATGGCATTTAATGCTTGTAACTCTCGGGAAGGCATGGTACCAGAGATGTACTGAAGAATCAGAATGTAAATAAATTACTTTGGTTCTTTATGAAAGAGTTTTTCCGTTTATGGATCTCTTTGTAAAAAGTTTTAATTTTTAGTGATTTTTAGTAATTTTACTGTTAACGACCGCTTCCACATTAATCTTAATCGATGTTTGGCAACAGACGTCACAGTTTAGTGGTATCAGAGCTCTAGGTTCGCTGAGTCTACAGAGACATAGGATTAAGGTTGTTGAGTCTGTTCTAGTGTCTTCCAATTTATCTGATAGTGTCTTCTGCTCATATAGGAGGAGAAGAAGAACTAAAGATGTCTGGATCACATGATGAACATGCTGATGAGAGCAGCGTTGCTGCACCAGGAGGAGGTGTAAGAGATAAAGATAGGGAGGAGCTCGTACCTGAACAACCACAATTCAATCAAGCGGATATGGGGAACCCAGTCTTCCAAGCCATGTTTGGACAGTTTATGGCAGCCATGACTCATATGACAGATAGGATGCCACTACCTGCACCTAGGGCACCTACCCACCATGAAGGATAGGGAACCGACAAGACATTTGAACGACTTCGCCGGGTTGGAGCCACAGAATATGCTGGAACAGCTGACCCAACAGATGCAGACATGTGGCTGACTGAGCTAGAGAAGGCCTTTAGAATCCTTAACATCCCAGAAGCTGAGAAGGTTAGACACACAGTGTACCTTCTTAAGGGGAGTGCTTACCATTGGTGGACCATAGAGGAGGGCAAGAGGCCCGCTGTGGAGATCGGATGGGAAGTATTCTGACAAGAATTTGTCAATAGATACTTTCCTAAGACGTTCTTAGATGAGAAGATCTCTCAGTTTGAGAGGTTAAGGCAAGGACCAATGAACATTAGTGAGTATGAGGCTAAGTTCATGGAGCTTTTGTAGTTTTGTCTGCATATGGCAGCTACCGATGAAGAAAGGATTCAACATTTTGAGAAGGGGTTGAACGTCGATCTGACCACTCTTGTATCTGCATTAGCGAATAGGGAGAGGTTTGCTACTTTTTTGGAGTCTGTTAGACGGATAGAGAGGTTTGTGACTGAGAAGCGACAGACTAAGAGTAAGAAGGTGTATACTCAATTCCAAGGATAAGGGTCCAAAAGTTTTAAGAAACTGAGGTTTTCTACACCAATAGCACCACCAAGGTTTAATACCCAGACGCAATGGACATTAAATAGGGGTAGAGGCCATAGTTTACCACATGAAAGGAGCCCACAACTCAGCATTAGTGTCGGTAACTAGACCATCCAGACCACAGTCAGGGAACAGTGGTTGTTTTATATGTGGAAAGATGGGGCATTTGATGAAGGATTGTCGAGCCAGAGAAGCAAGTGTGACTCAACCTTAGAGGCAGAGTCAGCAAGGCTCTCAGAGGCGACAATTTCCAAGTGGCGCTAGAGGACATGGACAAGCATCCCAAGCTGGATCATTGACACCCAATAATCAAGCACTGAGTCAACCGTAGGTGGCGATGAGATTCTATGCAATGAATCAACCTGATGCAATAGTCAACCCTCGGGTTATGACAGGTCAGATGGAACTATTTTATTCTGATATGTCTGCATCCTGCATTGTATATGTTTTAATTGATCTAGGTGCTACACATTCTTTCATTACTAAAAGAGTAATTCTTGACTGCAATATGACAGTTGGTCATAGGGAAGAAAGTTTGAAGTTAGAGACCCCTTTGCTGGGATCTGTAATGTTGCGGGAGGTGTGTTCTCCCTGCAATCTTTCCTTTTCTGAACATCGCATTCAAGTGGATCTTATACCACTTGAGATGTAGGGTTTTGATATAATCCTTGGGATGGACAACTTAGAGAAGTATAAAGTTATCTTGGATTATGGTTCCAAGCAGACTGTGTTCACAGATGATAGTGACACATGGATCTTTCAGGGAGATAGAAAGATTCTTCCAACCTGTCTTGTGTCAACTATGGTAGCTGAGAAGCTGATGAGGCAAGGATGTTTTGCATTCTTAGCACATGTGGTAGATATCACCATGGAGAGCCCTCATCCTTCTGAAGTTTTGATAGTCAGGGAATTTGAAGATGTGTTTATTGAGGAACTTCCTGGTGTACCTCCGCCTCAAGAGATTGATTTTGAGATTAATCTAATCCCAGGCACGCAACCAATAGCAGAAACACCGTATAGAATGGCACCTGCTGAAATGGCAGAACTCGAGAAACAACTTCAGGAGTTGCTTGAGAAAGGTTTTATTCGACCGAGTACTTCACCGTGGGGTGCTCCAATTCTTTTTGTTAAGAAGAAGGATGGATCGATGCAGTTATGCATTGATTACAAACAGTTAAATAAAGTAACTATAAAGAACAAGTATCCTTTGCCAGGGATAGATGACTTGTTTGATCAGTTGTGTGGTGCAACTGTCTTTTCTAAGATAGATCTGAGGTCGGGATACCATCAGTTGCATATTAAGGAGGGTGACATACCTAAGTCTGCCTTTGGGACAAGGTATGGTCACTATGAGTTCATAGTTATGTTGTTTGGACTAACTAATGCACTAGTTGCATTCATGGAACTCATGAATAGAATTTTTCGACCTTTTCTTGATCAGTGTGTAGTAGTCTTCATAGATGACATCTTGATCTACAATAGAGATGCTCAACAGCATGAGCAGTACCTCCATCAGGCTCTAACTTTGCTAAGAGAGCATAAGTTGTATGCTAAGTTTAGCAAATGTGAGTTTTGGTTACCAGAAGTCTCTTTTCTAGGACACGTAATATCTACTTCAGGTATTTGTGTTGATCCTAAGAAGGTAGAATCTGTCCTACAATGGGAACAACTGAAGACACCAACGGAGATATGCAGTTTCCTAGGGTTGACAGGCTATTACAGGAGGTTCATTAAGAACTTCAGTTCTATAGCTTTACCCCTAACCAAGTTGACCAGAAAGGAGGTTCCTTTTGTCTGGAATGACAGGTGTTAACATTCTTTCCAAATATTGAAAGAAAGATTGACAAGTGCACCTGTGCTGGTGTTACCTGAACAAGGGAAGGGGTATATAGTTTTCTGTGATGCATCTAATAACGGACTAGGATGTGTGTTGATGTAAGATAATCAAGTGATTTCTTTTGCTTCTCGAAAACTTAAGAAACACGAGGAGAATTATCCAACACATGATCTAGAGCTAGTTGTTGTAGTCCATGCTTTGAAGATCTGGAGACATTATCTCTATGGAGAAACATTCCAGATTTTCACAGACCATAAGAACCTAAAATATATCTTCTCTCAGCATGAGCTGAATATGAGACAACGCCGCTGGATGGAGTTAATCAAGGACTACAATTGTACAATTGATTATCATCCAGGGAAGGCTAATGTAGTGGCTGATGCACTAAGTAGAAAATCAGCAACACCAGCCCTAGATAAAGCACAGTTGAATTCCTTAGTGTGCTCTAAGAGGGATATGTTTATCTTCTTGAGGCAAAACAATGTACATCTAAAAGTATCATTGTTAGCTGGGTTGTTAGCTGAGATGCACATAAAACCAACTCTGAGACAGCAGATTAAAGAAGCACAACAAGTTGATGTTGTAGTTCAACAGATTAGATTAGAGTTTGGTAGTGAGAAACGGGATGGCTATCATGAGTCAGAGGATCAGGTAGTCTATTACCATGGTAGGATGGTAGTACCCGATGCCGATGACTTGAGAAAGTTAGTTCTGGAAGAAGCTCATTCTTCTATGTATGCCATGCATCCTGGGAGCACCAAAATGTATCATAACTTAAAAGATATGTATTGGTGGCCTGGATTGAAGAAAGATGTAGCTGAGTTTGTTATGCGGTGTCCGGTGTGTCAGTAGGTTAAAGTTGAACATCAGAAGCCCACAGGAACGATGCAATCTTTGCCTATACCACAGTGGAAATGGGATCATGTGACTATAGACTTTGTGGTTGGTCTGCCTAGAACAACCAAAAGTCATGATTCCATTAGGGTGATAGTTGATAGGTTGACAAAGATAGTACATTTCTTACCTGTCAAAACAACCTACACTGCTGAGAAGCTGGCACAATTATATGTTGATGAGATAGTGCGGTTGCACGGGGTTCCAGCTACCATTATTTCTGATAGAGGTCCCCAGTTTACAAGTCGTTTTTGGGAGTGACTCCATAAATCTTTGGGTACGCAGTTAAGGTTTAGTACAACCTTTCACCCACATACATATGGACAATCTGAAAGGACCATACAAACCTTGGAGGATTTGCTTAGAGCATGTGTCCTTCAGTTTGTAGGAAGTTGGGATCTACACCTAAGCTTGATAGAATTTGCTTACAATAATAACTATCAACACAGTATTGATATGGCACCATATGAAGCTTTGTATGGTAGATGTTGTAGATCTCCCTTATGTTGGTATGAAATAGGAGAAAATCAACTTTTGGGTCATGAGCTTGTACAACATACAACTGAGAAGATTAAAGTAATACAACAACAATTAAAGACTGCACATGATAGACAGAAATCATACGCCGACAAACGGCGAAGACCTTTAGAATTCCAGGTTGGAGACAAAATATATCTCAAGGTCTCACCTTGGAAGGGAGTTCTTAGATTTGGTAGAAAGGGAAAGTTAGCTCCTAGATTTATGGGGCCTTATACAATCATAGAACGGATTGGAAAGGTAGCCTATAAGCTGGAGTTACCACCTGAGTTGCATAAGTTGCATCCAGTGTTCCATATCTCCATGTCGAAAGTGTCATCTGACACAGAGTTAGTTCTGCAACCTATGGAGGTAGAACTAAATGATGATATATCATATGTTGAAGGACGTGTGATGATCCTTGACAAAAGAATTAAAAAGCTGAAAAAGAAAGACATTTGTCTTGTAAAAGTCCTCTGGCATCACCGTGGCAATGAAGAAGCTACATGGGAATTAGAGGAAGAGATGAGGAGTAAATACCCTACTCTTTTCTCTTAATGTTTTCGTTGATGATTTCGGGGACGAAATCCTTGTAAGGGGTGGATAATTTGTAACATCCCTGGCCTGGGTTATGCTTTAACCCTAGGTGTTTTGTTTAAGAAAGATAATTATATACTTTCTCTTATCTTTTGAAAAGTAATCAAGGCTCAAGAGGAACTCATATTTCAATTTTAGTCCTTTTTGAATAATGTTGAAATTATATTTTGCTTGTTTTGTACTAAAGTGCAAATTACCCAAGTTGAGGGGTTAAATTGCAAATTGTGCATGATAATATGTTCCTCATGTGTTGAGGCATCATGGGAATGAAGATGATGCATATGTATGGCTTGTGGTGGCCTGAGTACCAAGAAAGAGCTGATAAAGCAATGTTTGTGCATTAAAACCTAGTTTTGGTGTAATGTGCAATTTACCCAAAACCTAGGGTTTAATATGCAAATTACCACTTCCATGAGGTCCCTAATATTCTTGGCATCTTGTATAGGCAATAAAATGAGAGGGGCATCTCATTTGAGCTACTTTGAAAGAGAGAGAATCTTGATATTAAAATAATCAAGATTTAAGCATAATTGAAACCTTAATTCAATTTAATGCAAAAATAAATAAAATAATTGAAGGGCCTTCAACCAAAATGAGATGGTTGAATTTTCTCAAGTGTTAACATCCTTATTCCTTGCAAAGGCAACGAAATATCCTTAGGAGGTGAAGACTCCACTCACATTATTATAAGAAAAAGAAATATCCACTAACTTATGGATATTAATATTATAAGGGTTAAGGTGCTTAATTTGCTTTTCTTTAAATTGTGGATAATTGAGAGGAATTAGAGGCAAGGAGGATATCCTCGTATCTAAGGAATAGAAGGAGGCAAGTGGCAAGGAAATGGGGGAGATAATTCCTACTTTCTCTCTCTTAAATGAATTTTTAATAAAAATGCATATAAGCTCATTTATCCATAGAATGAAAGGGTAATTTCGAATCCACTTCTTCTCTTTGCTTGCAAAACGAACAAGGAAGCTTTTAAGGGCTAGGAGGACGACCCTCAACCTGTTGGTCAGCTTCTTGACTTCCTTTCACCTTATTTCCATGGTGGAAATAAAAAAATTAATTCATGATTTCTTCTTATCTCGATCCCATCTTCAATTCTAACCATTCCTTTTCACTCAAAGCTTGAGGACGAGCCTTGGGATAGTGAAAGGTGTTGCATACACCATTGTTGAAGTGAGCTTGGAGCTTTGAAGCTTATTTGGAGGCGGGTTATATAACTTTAACCCATTATATTATTATTCAATTATCAATCTTGCAAATATATTGATTCCTTCTTCTTCTTAATCGGTTGCTGGTTGTAATTGATAATTTTATGAAATCAATAGCAATATGAACTACATGGACGAAGTTAGATGATGATTATATCATCTTGGGCACTTTTCCCAAAGAAATTCTATTCCAATCAGTTTTAACAAGTTGTTCATTCGATTTCAACAAAACCGTTTGAAATCAAACAGTTTCAAACCGTTTGGGAGGGTTGACCATAGTTGACCATTTGGAGATTTGATGCTAATGTTGATGGTTGATGTCCCATAAAATTTAATTGACTAATTCCAAAGGGTTCATTAGTTGAAGGTTCATCGATTACCAAACCCTAATCGAGTTAAGTGCTGAAATTCCAATTGGTTGATTTAGATTTTTGGGTTGATTAACCCAAACGGTCTCAAGACCATTTGGAGGTCAACCAAGACCGTTTGGAGGTCTAGGGTTAAGTATGGTTGAGTAATTGAAGGTCCAGAGATACCAAATTGAAATGCAATTAATAGTTAACTTGATGATCAATCCAATGATCTAAACCCTAATAGAATTTCACAAATTCCAAGGATAGGATGGGGAAAATGGTCTCAAGACTGTTTGGAGGTCATCCAAACGGCCTCAAGACCGTTTGAGGTCAGGTCATATCAAAATTTTGATGTTGATTTATTAATTTCAATTAAATCAATTCCACAATGTTTATCATTGATGATTCCTCGATTTCAAAGCCCTAATTGAAGGTCCGTGAGTAGAAATCCTAGATCAATTGAGTTCAAAACCCTAATTAATGGTCTAATTGAAGGCTGATTCAATAGTTCAATTGATTAAGAAATCAAGGATTCAATTGATAATCGGTTCATCTATTGAAACCATGAATTGTCTAAGTGTTGAAAGACCTTTTTGGTCCATTCGGTTTTGAGAGGGTTTGGACCAAATGGTCTTAAGACCGTTTGGAGACCCAAAGTTCAATCAGTTTCAACACCTTTCTTTTCCAATCGGTTTCAAGGGCAATTTGCCCAAATGGTTTTCTACAAATTGAATTTTTAGAACTAAGATCGTTTAGGGTCTAAGTAACCAAATCTTTTTGAGGTTCAACATGGTTAATCCATTTGGATACCTCATGTAATTGAAGATCCGATATGGTTAATCCAATTGATCATCTAATGTAATTGAAGGTTCATTTGGTCAATTCATTCAGAACCCTCATGTAATTAAAGGTTCAATTGATTAAACCATTTGGAGTCCTAATGTACTTAGATGATTGATACCCTTAGTGGGATTAATTATTGATGCATCATGATGTAACAATTCAATACATCATGCTAACCATCAATGCATGTATTTGAATAAAGAGTAGGCTCAATCTAATCAATAATTGAGTAATGGACATCCTGAATAGGATGAGAGAGAGATTCATACATACAATATATTCATGTAGCAATCAAGCCTAACACATTCAAAATAAGTGTGATATACAATTAGGGTATGATCCTTGATAAAGTGATCATGAAATCCTAATTGAGTTAATTGATGAACTCAAACCCTAATTTAGGTCAATTCTGAGTAAAACCCTAATCGAGGGGGATAATGTGATATGAATTTAGGGTAATGACATGAGTAACCTTAATTCAGGGTATTTTGATGATAAACCCTATTTGGGGTGAATAATAAACCCTAATTGTGGGTTATTGAATATAAACCCTAATACAGGGTGAGGTGATGTGAATAGTAAACCCTTATTCTGGGTTATACTATATAGCATGAAACGCTAATCTTGGACAATGAGATGATGAATCATTGGTCCTAATTGAACAAAGGGGATGTGTAACCCTGATTGAAATGAAAAGGGAAACCCTAACCCTAGTGAGGGAATAGTGATGTTACCCTTGAATAGTGATGCTATAATTGTTTTGCATGGTGTTGATGTGAAATTGATGTAACTATTATCATCTATACTAACCATGCAAGTATTATGAGATGATGAACATAGCCAGGTATGAGCTATGATGTTTTATTTATTAAAATTTTTATTGGGCCTTATGTGCCATAATATGCCTTGTTTCCTAGTAAGAGGTAATAAGAGAATTAATGGGCCTTAAGTGCCATGAGAGATGCTTGTGTAACAAGTATCATGTTTACCTTGGTCAAATGACCTGAAGGTGATAGTTATCTGAAAAAGTGGTAACAAGTGTTTTGATGAACTAAGGTTTGAATACCCATACTTCATAATCATGATGATGAAATGTTAAGGGATGAGAATACCCCTGATGTGATAAGGGATTGAGATACCAATGTTTAATAAATCTTTAAAAAGAACTTGATAGAAATAGTACTCATTCTTTGTAGAATTTGTTATAATGTTTTATGTTGAAAACATGTTTGATGCTAAAAGAATATTGTAGTTTACTTAATTAATCAAGTAAAATGGTATCATATAGAGCCCTGACCATAGATCCATCATCGTTAGTAGTTTGGTGATGGTGAAATATGTTTTTCCTACGGGAACTCCTGGAGGGCATACTTTTGAGTATGTGGGGGTTATGGGCACGAATATCCTTACGCCCTAATGGAGGAATTGATGTGAGATAAACATTTAATCTCTCAATCCTTCATTATATATGCTGGGATGGATGTATAACTAATTTCCCGATGATCTTAATGCCGGATCGATGTGAGATAAATATAATGTCTCTCGATTGCGAAGAGAGTACAATATGCCACTGTAACTCTAATAGTGAAGTTGCCAGTATACCCTGGAAAACTATTTAGCAGAGACACTGAATGTCCTGCATTTGGTCCTCACACTGACTGAGGAAGATGAGGTCATGGGAATCCGGCTCTTCTATTGACCTATGTATGGTACCGATTTTGATTTTGCAATGGTCGGTTGAAGTATGAGCGGTATACCTCATCTCCTCAGGGCTTAAGTATGTTTGTAAAATGTAATCAACCGTATAGCGTATTTTCTTAGGGTTGAAATTCGAGAATCATTGGCTGATGTTACTTTTCATAGCATGTTCTAAATGGACAAATGTTATTTATGCTCTTCAATTTCTTATTGAATAAGTAACAACCTGCTCTATTAAGTTATAGCTGAAATGATTTGAATAAAGGATAATGTTCTAAATTGTTTAGTCAATGATTTAGCTGTTGTTGAATACTTATGATTCTCCTGCTTAGTTTTATTCCCTTAATTGCAATAATAATGTTTCTGGCGGAGAGTTATATCTCTCGCTGGGACAATTTTCAATTGTCTCACCCCCGTGGGATCCAACTTTTTAGGTAGACGTCGAAGAAGAGGTAGAAATCCTACAACAGGTGAAGAACAACAGCAAGAAGGACAACAGTGAATTCTCAGGTGGAGACACTGGCTGTTATGTCCTGTATATAGAGAGTCCTGTGTCGTCTCTGTACTCTCAGGACCTAGGAGTCAGTAATTAGTTTAATATTGATCTGAGATTTTTGCTTGATGACTTGAGATTTTTATACTACTTATGTACAATTTAACATGGCAGTTAATGCTTGTAACTTTCGGGAAGGCATGGTACCAGAGATGTACTGAAGAATCGGAATGTAAATAAAACTTTGGTTCTTTATGAAAGAGTTTTTCCATTTATGGATCTCTTAGTAAAAAGTTTTAATTTTTAGTGATTTTCATTAATTCCGCTGTTAACGACCGCTTCCACATTAATCTTAATCAATGTTTGGCAACAGACGTCACAGATGTGTCACAGAAGGAGTGCACCGGTTTGGGACAATGAGGAGTTGCTTGGAATCAAATTCTTAAGCAACATGTGAACAAGAAGAAAAAGGAGCTGGAATTCCCAAAACCTAGGGTTGTAGACGAAGAAGTCCATGTAAAATTGGATGAGGAGGAGTTTGACATGATGAAGAATGTATGAGAGTTCACCATCATGGTGTACATCTTGGGGAAACTTCCATTCTACCCACACTTGTTGGCCTGGGTGAAGAGGACATGGAAGCCTAGGGTGGAGTTTGAGATGATATCACGAGATCATGGCATCTTTCTTGTTCGGTTCTCTATGGCGGTGGACAAGGAGCAGTGTTGGCCATGGGCCCTCGATGGTTCGACCAACAATTGTTGATTGCCAAACACTATCAACATGGTGACAAGCTTTGCAAGGATGCTTTTCTTAAGATCCCAAATTGGACAACGTTGAAGTCTTTTATGCAAACATGGATTAGGAAAGTTGTCGGCACCATTACGGCGGGAGCTGGGGCAGTGATACATATTGATGAATGATCCTTAGAGGGCAATGGACCAAGAGTCCTGGTGGAGCTGGAGGTTGACGGACCCAAGTTAAAGGTGGTCTGGCTCAATGTGAAGGGGAGAGACCCGATCCCAGTGACTATCAAATATGATCACATTCTTATTTCTTGCAACAAGTGTCGCACCTTTGGTCTTGGCACACAACAATGTAGGAAGCAAGAAGTAAAGAAAGTGGATGAGGATGTTGACACAAAGAAGATCTAGAAGAAGGTAGATCAAGGGGCTCGTGCTGTAGAGAAGCCATCGATCGAGTTGACGAACCATGCACAAGTAACAGTTGGCAAGAAGGCTTCAATCTCGCAACCAGGTGATGAAGGTAGAGGAACACCAACGAAAAGCAAAGGGACTCCTGAAGACAATGGACATGAAGAAGGAAAATTTGTCTCCTCAACAAGGAGGAAAAGGCCTAAGGCGACATGTATACCAAAGAGTGTGGGTATGAGTACCATCCTAGACACCACAAAAAGCTTTGGAGCTCTCTCTGACTTAGGTAAGGAGGGGGGAGATGTTGTGGCACAAAAGAAGCAGGAGGTGAGAAGGAAGGACAACAAGAAGGAGTCGGTCAGGCATACCAGGTCACGCAAAAACCTTTGATATGTCCATGCTCTTATGGAATATTAAGGGTGTGTGCGACAAGAACAAGAAGAAGGAAATTCGAGAGTGGATTGCTGCTAGTGGGCACTCATTGGTTGCTTTGGTAGAAACAAAAATAAAGGTGCAAAATAAAAATGATATCAAATATTTATTTTTTAGGGATGGAAACATATATCTAATATAGAATGTGTTGAGGTAGCCAGAGTCTGCATGGCATGGAAGCTAAGTGCATGGCATGTGTCAATGATAGAGACGTTAGACCAACATGTTACAATTCATTGTAACAATAATGGAGGCTTACACATCTGGGTGACAGATTTATACGGTCATAATGATGCCAAGGCCAGACTAGATTTGTGGAAGGATTTAGTCTCTCTATCCAAACAGGTAACTCTGCCATGGTTGGTGATTGGGGACTTCAATATTGTCCGTTTGCATGCTGAAAAGAAGGGGAAAAGTTTAGCATTGGATGCAGATATATATGCTTTCAACCAAACTATTGATATACCCGGTCTTTTTGAAATACCAATGGTGGGCGGTGATATCTTTACATGGAACAATGAGAGGGGTCCAGAAAATAGGATAGCAAGCAAATTGGATAGATCTTTAGTGAATGATGGATGGCTGTGAATCCTTCCTAATGTGCAGGTGAAGGCAGGTGAATCTGAGCTAAGTTATCATGCGCCTATCTCAGTTCAAATCATAGAAAAGAAATAAAAGAGGAAACGTTTCAGATTTTTAAATTAATGGACTGAATGGAAAGATTTTGAAGATGTCATAATAGAAGGTTGGAGCACACATGTGACAGGAATTCTGATGTATGTTTTTGCAAAATAGTTGGCAAGTACCAAGACTGCACTCAAGAGATGGGTCAAGGCTAAAGTGAACATTCCAAATCTGATTAAGGAAACAAAACAAGAATGTAAGGAGGTCAGGGAAAAATTGGGGGCTGGCCCTCTTAATCCTGAATTGATAGAGAAGGACAGAGAACTGAAAAATTGGGGGCTGACCCTCTTAATCCTGAACTGATAAAGAAGGACAGAGAACTGAAAAGGATGCTTGAGGATTTGAAGAAAGTAGAGGAAAAATTCTATTGGCATAAGAGCATGAAAAAATGGATGGATGATGGGGACAGAAACACTAAACTCTACCATACCACTATTAAAAGAAGGGAGACATATACTATTATTTATGAGCTAGTTGATGCTGGAGGGAGAGTGGTCAACAAACAGGAGGATCTAGAAGAGCATGCCATAAACTTCTAAACATCATTATACAACAAGAGTTTTGAAAATGAAATATAGGAGTTGGAATTAGAGTGGAGGTTCAAACTTACAAGCACACATAATAATATTTTTACAAGAAGAACAAGTGAGCAAGAAGTCAAGACAGCAGTATGGAGCATTGACAATAACAAGTCTCCAGGGTCAGATGGTTTCAATGCTTTTTTCTACAAGATGACATGGGATATCATCAAGGAGGATTTGGTTGCATATGTTAGCTGGTTCCTAGAAGGAGGGAATATGG